>CP144088.1:0-43679 GCA_036428645.1 Kwoniella sp. DSM 27419 | reverse complement strand
CCCTAACCCCTAACCCCCAACCCCCAACCCCTAACCCCTAACCCCTAACCCCTAACCCCCAACCCCCTAACCCCTAACCCCTAACCCCTAACCCCTAACCCCCTAACCCCTAACCCCCTAACCCCTAACCCCTAACCCCTAACCCCTAACCCCTAACCCCTAACCCCTAACCCCTAACCCCTAACCCCTAACCCCTAACCCCTAACCCCTAACCCCTAACCCCTAACCCCTAACCCCTAACCCCTAACCCCTAACCCCTAACCCCTAACCCCTAACCCCTAACCCCTAACCCCTAACCCCTAACCCCTAACCCCTAACCCCTAACCCCTAACCCCTAACCCCTAACCCCCCACGCGTGTGAGCAGAGTCTAGGAAGCCCAATGATACCCATAACCACCTGAACGATGCAATGAGACCTGATTCGGCGGGGTCGCTGACGAATGCGATCTGGAACGGGTCTCACACTCGGCTCTCATATCTGCAAGCTACACAAGAAGCCGTTGTGAACTGAGGATAGAGAGGTGACTTCATGGAAAGAGTCGCGCTACAGATATTGATGTTTGCGATTGTTCTAGGGCCAACATAGGACTTGGTGTTGCGCTTGGCTTATAAGCTGGAGGGTTTACTGCGTTGGCATGACTTTGAGATTGGCGTGCGTTGCCAAGTCCTCCCTGTTTTCTGCGGGATATTTCGGCTCAGGACATACACTCCTGTGCGTAAGAGAGATTCTAGTCAAGGGAGCGCTAATGTGATGTTGCGCTGGATGGGCTTCCCTTGCACGCGTTGACAAGGGATCGCTTGAATGAAGTGTTGGTGAGCTAGTGAGTTTTGATGCACCAGGCACCGGACTGGACAGGAAGAGGCGCAAGCTATAGTGCTTGAGCATATTTGTACCCTTTCGGATGGCGGGGTTAGCCCGTGCCCACAAATCATGCCGGAGCTCTAAATCACCTACATTCATATTCTTCCGAATGCAATGGTCCACTTCCCCGTCGCGATGTTGCTTTAAGAGGAGCAGAACAGGTGGACATTGAAACGAATGCGATTCAATTACCGGGACCATGGCGGTGGACAGCCGAACACCGCGAGGCATTGGAGATGGTGGCCACAGTCAATGACTAGTCGCCAGAGCGAGGTGCAATCAGGGTTTCGCCAGACTATTGGCTCAGTGCAGCTGGGTTTTCGAGATTCCTGGAGATTTACGGTGTACCACGACCACGGAAACATCGGGACCTACCAACAGAGCCGCAGCCAAAGATTGCCTAGGACGGACGGAGAAAACCTTGTAGCGAATCACAACATTATGTCCGTTCGGGTCAAGCGACACTCGCTACTTTCGAGTTACCACGAACGTCTCGTCCTCAGATAATCTCGCGTAAGTTATGGTCTTCTTCAGTTCGTGCCTTTGACGTACCACTGCGGTGTGGGAGTACAAAGCACGGGACCGTGAACGGAACAGAGCACGACACAGAGCACGGAATGGAGCTGAGCTATGAGTCCACAAAGCAGCTGAAGTGCCCCCCCTTCACCGTACTCTACGATGAACAGTACAAAGCACGGAACCATGAACGGTACGAAGCACGGAACGGTGAACGGAACCGTGAACGGAACGGTGAACGGTACGGTGAAAAGCACATGCGGTCGACCGGCTATGGATGGAAACCGGTGCAGACGCGACCGACTTTAAGGGCGCCAGGCGGAGCGCCCACCGTAGGGTCGAAACAACGGGCGTAGCGCCGCGCCGCAAGCGGAGCGTCCGCTTACTAGACAATAGCCGGTGAAAAAAGGCGGAACAATTGCCAAACGGGGCGAGCGTCGAGACGGGACGGGACGGACGAAGGTGCATAGGGCGAAGCGATGGTGTCAAAGCTATGGATGCAGTGGTCAGCTCGCTCAGGCATGGACCATAGTCGTCTAGCGCATCCGTCAAGGCCGACATCCACGTCAATGGCTGACGTATCGGTCTTGGGCATAACAATACATCGCTAGAGCTACACGCTTGCTCAGCACGATCAACGCGACTGGCAGGTACAGAATCATCTATGAAGGTGGTACGAGCACTTTCCTACCTTCGTAGCCCGCCAAAAGACCCATGAGGGGGAGGATATCCCCTTCTGCCTTTTGCTTGAGGGGCAATGACAGCATAAACACTCCAGGCCGCGCTTCCGCCACACATACGGGTCATGTCACCTGGACATTTGACTTGACAGGAGGTGGACGAGATCAAACCGGCGGTGTTGTTCAAGCAGGCGCACCGCTTGCCTTGGAATATACCAGCATACGTATACTTTTTGTCGAGACACCAACGTCGACAAGTCTCCGGCGTCTGACTCGTCGAGTTGTCCATGATGGAGTATACTGGCACCGAGGCTGGACGGGTGTAACAGCCGACATACGCAGGATCGCTCGTGCCAGACAAGGGAGCAGCGATGGTGGGTGCCGCGGTGACGACCGGTGTTTTGGTGGAAGCGGTCGACTTGGAAACGGATGACGACGGTGAATGAAGGACCGCACTCGTGCTCGATGACTTCACCTGCGATGTTGCGGCAGAGGTGCGGGAAGAGCTTATACTCGCCGGTCGCGCAGTTGAGCTTGTCGTCGCGGCTTTGCTGCTGGAAGCGATCAAAGCCGGCTTCTGTAATGAAGACGCAGCCACCGTGGACCGTGCGGTGGCAGCTGATGCGACGACAATTGATTTGGAGACGGCGGCGACAGACTGGACCGTCGAGTCTTTGAACAGGCTCAATCGGTAGCTGCCTCCGCATAGCGTCGACGGGTCACCTCCGCAAGGCATATTGCAGCCGGATCCCAAGGTGATCTTTGCGGTGTCGCCACACCAACACTCCTGGCCATACTCCACGCCGGCATACGGATACCCCTTGCTGGCGCAGATGCTGATGCACTTCGGGACCGTCATGTTGACACTCGAGGTGGATCCACGGTTCAAAGCTCGCGTATTCGGATCGTCGACAGCACATCCCACGGCGGTCCAGCCAGTCGGCAGGGCAGTAGTCGGGAAAGCACTTGGAGCTGTAGTGGTATCAGCCGCTGGTGGCTGGGCGTTGACGTATACATTCAGCCGAGATGGTCCACCACACTTGGCCCACTGATCGCCGGCGCAATTGACATTGCACTCGCTAGCCGGGGCGGACTTGGTCTTGAGAGTATTGCCGCACCAACATTCAACTCCGTATTCGAGGCCGGCGTACTTGAAACCTCTTGATGCACATGACGATGTGCAGTATGAAATGGTCATGTTGTCTCCACTTATGGACCCGCCATCGAGAGCTCGAGAATTGACGTCGTCCACGTTACAACCAATCGCGGCCCATCCAGCGGGAATCGAGGTGGCAGTGGCCTGACCTCGGGCGGTTCCAGTGGTGGTAGGGGTTGCGTATGCGTTGCCGATGTATGTCGTAGGTGCGGGAGTCGATGCCTTGATAAAGATATCCTTCTGAGCACCGTTATCGAATCCCCAAGACGCCCGGTAAAGGGGCGGTGAATCCAGGTGGGGCAGGTTGTTCCCGCTGGAAGTCAGCGAAATCTCTCGATAGAAACTTACTCTGCCTGGTACAAATACATCGGTGTCTTAGGCCCTTTGACACATTCGCTAGCGTCGGCGGAGCAATCGACGGGCACAGTACCGCGTTGAACAACGTTTGTCTTGTTGGTGGAGCCGGTCACCGTGCATCGGTACAGGTTGTTGTACTGCGATCAGCATTGCTTCGATCGTGTCGACTTACGATCTCGAACGGATACCCCTCGCCGTTACCGGCAGTGTGGATCCAATTCCAGGTACACAGGCAACCACCCGAGGGACAAGGAGGGAGGCCAGCGGGGATTTGATAGTTGATGCTTCGTTCCCAGACCGAGTCATAGTTCCTGCCTGTCAGCGCGTTCCACCCTCGACGAGACTTACACGCTGATGACTGTCATGTCATTCGGTTGCAACTTTGAAACATCGGAAGTGTAGGCGATCGCCAAGGCAGACCCGCCGAACCACTTGGATAAAGGCGTTTTCCCATATTGATTCACCGTATGTAAAGCTCCTACCCCAATGCCACCATTGTCCGCCTAATATCAGCCATCGCTACATATCTTGAGACTTACCGGACAAGCGTATTGCGGTAACGATGTAGTGATCGTTGGGTTACGCAGACGAGTTAGGGCACGGTTGCACGCGACATCACCTGATCGTAAGCCTCATTCACAAAGAGAGACACTCACCATTGTACGTTCCTCCCGCTGGAAGCACCATGTAATCTCCAGCCTTGGGCGGGTAGCCCTTGTGGCCATGGGCGAACCATTGGCCTACAGCAAGAGCATCGGCTTCCCGTAGCGGCTTGACCGGCTCCTCGTTGTTCCAGTACACGGTTGCGTCTGATAGTCAGCTCGGTCCATCCTTAAACTGCTTACCTCCATCTTGGCCGGGAAAGTTCTTTCCAAACATGCCCTTGTCGAACAGTGCAACACTGATGATCAGCCTAGGAAAGTATAGGTAAACTCACTGAGCGTTGACCACCGACAAACAGGTTGTCAAAAGGAGCAAGTCGAACCGCATCAGTGCAACTTGATATTTCTGCAAGGTCACCGTAGTTATGCGGATCGCGGTGGCGATCTGGCAGAGGGTGGCCAGGTTATATAACCCACAGCCATGGTGAGATCTCCGCGACCCGCAAGATGGCGCTCCATGGCTTCTGATGCCATTCCTAAGACTCACGCATCATCGCGGTAATAAGGTGCAATGCAGTGGTAGAGTTCATCCTATGTTTAGGCAATCATCAAAGCTTGTTGCGGTTCCAGAAAGAAGAGAAGAGGAAAGAATACTCCGAACGCCATGTAACCTTTTGTTCGAAAACTGAACGACTTGGGCCGGATTCGGGTAAAGCTGGAAGCAGTAACAGCGGTCAGGGCCGGAAGAGGTAATTCCGAATAGACCTGGGCTGAAATAGCCACAACCGCCCAATTCGGCTTTAACGTCGGCGAATAGCGCCGAGTCTATATCGCGCGCCGGGAGTGGGAATTCATGATCTGCATGGAACAAGGCAGATCCTTTCAGTCGATCGCTTGCAGGCAGCCTGCTGTTTCGGCATTGTTTCTGGAACAGCCGCTAGCTTCCAGATCGCCGATCAGTGAAAGGCGTTGGAAGGGACTTGCGGTACGTGATGCAACAAGGACAGTATGACATGAACGCGGAGCCATGGAGCCAATGAGAAACGCTTAGCGAGACTGTTTGTCTTGCGGCGGTACGCCAGGATTTTACCTTGACCGCAATGCATGGCCTTTACAACTTTCCCCGGCGCTGATAGAATCATCCACACGATCGTGACACGCTGTGGCCACGCACCAATACGACTGAACTCATACAATTATGCGTCCAGAACTAGCAGGTCCATGAAACCGCGTTGTCTAAGCGAACGGGGAGAAGGTGTTCAAGCCACGTGGAGTTATGAAGGAAAATGGTGTAAATGGAATCGCCGCCCGGCGCACGTGTACTTGTGAACAATCAGGCACTCTTGATCGCAAAAGCAGAAACCACCGGTTCTTGTGACGAAAAATTGCATGACTCTCTATAACATCGGTGTTGTCGGTGACGACCGTATGCAGGAACTCTCACAGTTCATGCTAACCTAGTACCGCTTACGGCTGATTTTGTTTCGCTGTTCCATAGGTTTCAACGGTGCACAGTTGCGATAGCTAGGCAAATTCTGTAGATTGACCAGTCGAGGCAAGAGCGTCTCAACGGAATTTGGCTCGATCTGAGCTACGAGAAGGGAACAGTCAAAAACATTCGATACACCAGCACACCTTCATATGGTTGCAACTGAACGCCTAACGTAGATCTCGGCTAAATAGCCAGAGAAGTTTCGGCTGTGATGCGCATTCAAGGTGGGTTCAGGTCTTGGAAAGGCAAGTCGCGTATTCTCATCTCGAGCTAGGACCGAACCTATCTGTTGTCAAAGGGCTTCATAGTCTGCTCCTTTGCGGTCTCGTGATCTGGTATAGATAGACAGGGGTCTGAACTGATAACGCAGCAACGAGCCGGCTCAACAAGGTCATGGTGTACGGGGACAAGGCCAGGAACTGCCAGGCCTTGATCTCGACCATGGAGGGTATGCGGCACAGCGGAGTGATACTTTCTTCTCCTGCTGAGTCGATCACAAGCTCATGAAGGTGCGAAATTGTAAGGAAGGGCCATTGAAACTGCTAGGTCTCGGTGGCGTGCCCTGAACAGGCTATTTCAATTAACTTCTCCTTTCCCTCTGAAGGCCTAGACTAAGTTCGCTATCCCGACCCTGACGGAGAGGTAAAAATACCTCGATCTCACAGTCACATAATACGCATGAATCGTTGCTAGGCCTGTTGATCGCATTCTTCTCATGGCCAGCGAGCATAGATCGGTCTTACCGGCTGTGTCCAGGAGTCCATATCCGGAGCATAGGAAAGCGTTCATAATAGTCAGCTGCATCAATTGTCTGTTGGTTGAAAGAGGCCGTCTCAGTAGTACAATGGCTATAGATGAGTCTATTTTTCGTGCTACAAGCTTAGCATATTTCGCTGAGACGACGATCGGGTCCCAAGTCAATGGATGCCTCGTGACTTGCGGGACCGGTACACAGGATGTCACTATGCACCGGAGCTTCGTCGGGCAAGTGGGTCCATAATCAATGCGGCCCAGTTTTCTCTGGTCAAGGATCGATAAGCAATGCTGCACCCGACCCTGTCGTTGACCCCAGCATGACTGGTATGACTGTAGCTGACTACATCAGTGGGCATCTGCGATATTATCGTATCTGATGAAGGTCATCATACATGGTCATGATATAAGCGTAAGGGGTCGTGACTTCAACAAAGCGCATATTATGGTCCACATCCATGCAGCGGACTTCACCCATAAAGAAGCCTGTTGAGCTTCTTCATCTCCTCCTCGCACCTCTCCCGGTCACCCCGACGCGCTTGATCAAGGTCGATGACAACTAATTGTCCAGGATGATTCCACGAATGTCGGAAGTGTCGGATTTCTAGTTCTCCAAGGGAGATGCCACGCTGGTGCAACCGACTGATAGTACCATGGATCTCGGACCTGAGTATCGCTGTCAGCTACAAAGCAGCACGCGATATCCATCACGGGTGTCATGGAGGCCCACGATCAATCGACTCACTTCCAACGGTCCGGTACCTCTGACCACGTCTCGGCAATCGCGTCGCCTGTCCTTTCCTCAAGCATGACATAGACGAGATCCCCTTTGGGACCGAACCTGGATCTCCATAGGCCGTAGTACTTTGGCACAGGAGCTTCGGGCCACAGTACTTCCAGCAAGCGGTACATCTTTGCAACGCGTAGCACGGCATCTTCCGCTTCCGTACTATCATACACGTCGTCGGTAGCGGGCAGCCAGTCGAACAACGGGGCGGGGCGAAACGAGTCGACGCTACAGATCTTGACGGCAACGTTATGCCAGTCTGTCACGATGCTGAAAACAGATTCGACCGCTGAGTTCGGGACGGAGCCGGACCCAGTTGATGCTGAGCTGTCCGTGTTGTCGGGAGTATTCACAAGATCGGTGAAGCCCAATGGTCTACGAGTCGTTTGAGGGAGTCGAATATACAGAGATACTGTACGCGGACGCGGTGGACTGGACTGGTTGTCGACGTTGCCATAAGCGGCTAAGGAGGAACGAGGCCGGTCATTGATCGGTTCAAGCTGATCGGCACCGTCTCCTCTGTCGGCCTGAAACGTGATCGTACCACCGAAAACGTCAAACAGGTGACCGGATCCGAGATGGGTTTTGACAACGAGATGAGCACCCGTGCGATGGGCCACTCGGCCGGGCTCCTCACAATAGTAGTACAGTGGGAAGGGTGGGAGGATGAGAGCACCACAGTGGTCGACACGTTGACTTTTGAGTGTGGAGAGGTCGAGGTTGAATCCGAAGCGGGGCAGCGGCAAAACCATCGATTTCTGTGCTTTTGTAAGCTCAGCACAGCGAGACACGCCGGCTCACTACTTACTGTATGTGCGGCCGACAGACGCTGAGATATATCAGGATCGGGCCAGAGGCGTGTACGACTTCTTTGGTCAAAGTCTGCGCTCTTGCTAGCAGAATCGGGGCGGACCGAGCCTGGCATCGGAGCAAGCTGACCAGACTGTGAGTATTGGTCGATACCTTGAAAAGACCTACTCACTTTGCGCTGTCCCGGTTCGAGGAATGGGATGGATTCAATCGCATGCGCTGGCAGCTTTGGATGAGGAGGCTATACGAGCGGTCAATGGCTGAGGTCATGCTGTCGATACAACTTACAAAAGGCTGTTCGGCAGCGTTCTCAGAGTTGATTGTGATGCTTCTTGATGTGAGCGGAAGCTACAGCAAGGTGTCAGTGAGGGTCATTCATAGAAGCCGATAGCACTGACTTGTGAAGTCTCGCCTGGAGTTGTGGTCTCTCCAGACTGAGTCGATCCTTGTCGGGACCTTTTCGGCTTGAGATCGTAATAAGGGGTGTAGTCTGCGTCCTCAGCCGCTCTCTTTGCACCAGCAACTTGGTATCTCTCCGAGTGGATGAGTTCGTGAGCGGTTACCGATACTCCGGCGATAGCCACGAGGAGGAATAAGAAGGTCACTTGACTGGTATTTGGGTGACCGAAGACGTCAGTGAAGCCTACTTTAAGGCCTTCCTCGGGAACGAGATCGGATAGGTAAAGGTAGTTCTTGTTGGCGGGTTCTTCGTCCTTGAAGAGAACAAAGGTCGATTTGAAGTTGTGCATGATTTGCTTGTCGCATTTAGCGGTGTGGACCTCAGCGAACGACTGAGCGGGCACCAAGGCCAGTCAGCAATGTCAAGTGGAGGGGTAACACAACATACCTGGACGATGATACAGATCACAACCTTTTGGAAGTCATCGACAGTCAGCGTCTCCGCGTCAGGGCTGTATGACGGATCTATCTCATGTGTGAGAGCAGATTGGGCCCTTGTTAGGAGATTGCGAAGATAGGTGTTGAGGTTGGCATGGGCGATGTTGGGCACCTCTAGATGAAAGGCGAAATCTTGATCCGGGTTCTCGTTCCGGACTATCTCGAAAAATCGATTATCGCTCGCCATCAGTACCATAGCCTGTAGGTACATGTCTTTCACGGCGTTGAATCGCTTCAACTCAACAAGAGCTTGCAATGGAGAAGCTGTTGCATTTTCGATAGTAGCCGAGGTTGAAGCATTGGCTGTAGTGGGAACGAAAAGGCTATCGCCGGGCGATTGTGAGGAGGCTTCCGGTAGTCGAGCTTCGCTGTTACTGCCAGAAAGCGTTGTTACCGTAGATCGGTTCGAGTCTCGAGGGTGTCGAGAACTCCTTCGTACATGTCGAATGTCCCGAAGTGAGTACGACCCGTAGTCGGCAGCATGTATTGCAGCCGTTGGCTGTGTCCAACACCACATTCCCCGAGCACCGGCAGGCGCTGTCCAGAGTGCATCTTTGCCCAGCCACTTGTTAGCTAAATGAAGAGGTCCAGCGCGTACCACGGTTGACGCGTCACTCTCGTAGAACAGTTCTTCGAAGGCTGCTACGTCCCGTACGACGTGATTGACAAGCTTTGCGTTGAAGACAAAGTCTTGCATGATAGCGTCGTCCGGCTCGTGCGCGATACGGTTGGTGACCTTGCTCAATTTACTAGCGAGTTCGCGAAGTAGGTTCGAGTTGTAAAGGACTCGTATCCTATCGAGACCGTCAATGTCGTTGAACCGAGCAGCGATCTCTCTGGTCAGGTCGGTCACGGTAGGTCGAGGTAAGTGGGACCGATGATTACCAGGGCACGCAATCGCTTGTTCGACGGCAGTCAACTGAGGTGGAACCCATTGCTGAAGGATATCCCAGGCTGTCTTAGGACACAGATCTCGCTCGTCTGCTTGAAGTACTGCAAGATCGGGATCGATCTCGCGCATGCGCTGAAGGCCATCGGCATCGAGATTCGGTGCGTCGATGATCATCCCTCTGAGTGCCATTCGTATGATATAGATTATAATGAGAGAAAAGAGAAAAGGCGAGGCGACAGCAGATGCTGTATAAATGCGGTGCAATGGCATGGACGTACTCGACGTTTGAAGCCGGGCCTGGAAGAAGGATCACGCACAAGGCGGAGCAAGTCAACGTCAATAAGGCGGAGATTCGTAAAGCGGAGGAAGGGGGAAATCATCGCAGAGTAAGGAGCAGTCAAGGTGTTCGACATGTGATCCAGTCTATTCGGGCAGAGGCTGGGTACCGCACGATATTCGAGGTACCGCCGGGCGCAGTGCAGCGAGTTTGAGAATACCATTTTGCAAACGAATACTGTCGATCTGGGTTGTCTTACGGTTCACGAAGTGAGCTCGTCGAAGGGAAGGCCATGGTATCCAAGCGCGTCGAAGTTCGTCTCATTGCCCGCTGTGTTTCGGAAGAACATATGAGGTTGAAAGGCAATAGCTGGGTCTAATGTTCCTTCCGCAGAAAGAGGCCTTTCCCCAAGTTGCCTCGGGGTAGCGAGATACGTAAGGCGAGACTCTAATGTTGCTATCCCGACGCCAACGGGATTACAATCCCAACCCCGCGGTGGCGTCGGGATGAGTAACTTAGTATCAGCATACTAGCTCTTCCGCAAACGCGCGACCGTTAAGATCGTCCACGCACGAGGTATCGACCACATGATTCATAGTATGGAAAAGGGACGTGTCACTGTACTTCAAGATGATGGTTACAACACCTAATGTCAGTGCCCAGCGATACATGACACCCGACTGTGCACATCTTGGTCTTCAGATCCGGTCTAGATATGCATGCATGCAAAGTCGTGTCACGCTGCAGGATTCCACTATGTTGACGGCTACGAGTATCCTTCTGCTCAGCTCATGCTCTGTGTATAGGACTTCCACGCAGTCCGGCTTTCAATGCTTGAAAGTGGTACGCTTCATGGTGTAGCTTGAGCGTGAAAGCGGAGAATTAGGATACGGTTATATAACGTCCGCCTTATGGGGCTTTCAGCGTCGCGACCCTCCGCTTTGGTGCAGATCGGGACCGCTTGTCTCCGCTTTGATCTTGCTTTCTTACTCCCTTCGCTAGCTGAATGATTCTTAAGATCGAAGTCGCTCCGCTTTCTTCTTGGATTCGTTGTTCTCGCCAAGATGCCTGCATACCGCAGCCGCAGCACAACGTGAGTGCTGCCTGGTCGATGCAGGAATCAGCCACTGACCGCTTGCTTGGCTGTTTAGTCCTAGCAGCTCGAGGCGTGATCGTGGTCCTTCTGCAGGATCGCCCACACAAGGCCGCAACCTTTCTCGTGTGGCTACACCTCGGATCAATGCAACCAAACATGACATATGTCGCAGCATGTCGCGCGTGACTTCCGATCTTTTGCGAGGAGAAGGAAAACTACGTTTGAACCAGGTAAGCTTCGCCGGCGTCTGCATGTCAAGATTAGTCGGAAACTGATGAACTCCTTCGATCACCGGCAACAGGTCTTAGACAAGTATGGCTATCCGACGAATGTATCGGTGACTCCATTGCTGAGAGAAATGATGCCATCTGTGTACGGGCAAATTATCGACCAGCCAACCCCTGTTGCCCGTCAAACGGAAGCTTCGATCAGCTCGAGGCGGCAAACTTCACCAAGTAGTATGGGGCACGCCAGAAGCTTCCATGATACATCGATACCCGAAAACCACGATGGCCTGGGCGAAGAAGAACCGATATCACCTGATACCGCCCGAGAGGGACCTCTTGTCGATTTATCTGTCGCGACATCCCCTCCTGCACCTCCCACTCAATTGAGGGCACTGCAGCCGCCGGCGCGCGTGCGACGACGTCAAAGATCATCCGCCGATCAGTCGAGCCGCAGAGCTCGATCCCGTGACAAGGAGATTCGCGAAGTGGTGAGCATTGTGACTCCTTGACCAGGCGAGGTGACGCTTACCCCATTCCCATTTCAAGGGAGACTATGCCATCTATGCCGGTCACCACGCTCTGGTCGATCTGTGCGACGACCTTGACGCACACTGCGGCGCCATGTCCGAGTGGCTGCAAGAGCATATAGAATCTCTAAGGACTATTACCCATGAGTTCGCAGAGGTCAAAAACTATAGGAGCTGTAAGTGATACCTCTTATACAGTAACACTGCTCATGATGTGATCAGCAATACAGTATACGAAGCAAAACGGGAAGGAAGATGTGAGATCCTTGGAACGCGCGCGACTTGGACATCGATACAGAGGTAGGGAATACCATAACATTTGAATGAAATGAATTTCGTTGGTGCATAAACCGCCCGCTTGCGGTCTACATCATGCATCTCCCAGTTTACAACCATCAATCCTATCGGGTATTTTTCCGCGCCATCGGAGGATGCTTTCTTTCTTAGCATTCAGCATGGCTTCGTCTGACTCTGCATCATCGCTGTCCCAGCCTTCGTTGTCAACCGGGCTCATTTTGCTGTCAACAAGCATACGAAGAGGAACTTGGCCCAACACGAGGCCCTTCCAGTCAATGGGCTTGAGCAGTATACGGGGGTCCTCCTTGTATATCGGTGCTGGATTGGAAAAGATCCCGTACATTGCTATCGCTTTTCCGTTGTGACTACATGCCTTTCGGATCTCGGCGCATCGTATGCAGGTCTGAGGCTTGACAAGTTCGCTACATCCGATCGGGTTGGGCGGAAGCTGTCTCCTCACTAGCTGACAGCGAGTATTGTCGTCGCGAATGCGTCTCCTGGTGTCCCTGTTAATTCTTATAAAAGGCCTGAGGCGGCAGCAAGCGTTTGCTTTGTCACAGTTCTTGCAGGGAGTGACTGATCTGGACGTATGAGCTCGACCGTGACCTCGTATACCCACTGGAAAGTCCCATCGCCGAGCGATCTATAACCTAAGTCTAACATCACCTCGCCTTGCAGTCGCTTCGCTGCGTCCTTGTCTGGCCTTGGCTGAAGTCCAGCCGACGCCGAACAACCGTCGCCGTCTTTCGGCATAATGATTCAGGCCGAAGGCATCGAACAAGCAGGTACAAGGCGTTACAGCCAGCCATACAAAGAATTCAAGTGATCCGGAACAAGTGAGAGCCAGAATACCCGCTCTGTAGCTCACGGAGGTGGCTATCCACGTGTCATCCGCTTTCATATCAGGTTTTCTCCCTCCACTCGGAAAGCTCTGTGGTTGTTCCTGATGGGAAGCGGTAACAAAGCGGATACCTTACCAAACAGAGCATTCAAGGCGGAGAATCGTTTCTTCCGCGTCTACATCTACAAAGTGGGTGGTGTCCACTTTCCTGGCAAAGTTCTTTCCGTGCTTCTTTGCAATCATGCCACCAGTAACTAAGAAGGATCTATTCTTTGCAACCGGTTCACGTTACCAGGGGGAATACGATCTCACGGTCCCTTGGTCTCCGAAGCGCAAGCTTGACAGCACTGATGGTCACGTTGATCGCGCTGCTAAGCGTGGACCAAAGATCAAGCACGAAAATAAAGAGGTGAGACCACTGCAGGCACAAAGCTGACTGTCAGGGCCAATTAAATCGCGCGAAGCAACAAAGGCATCAAGCCAAAATCAAGGAAATCCAGCAACTTAAGCATACAGCTTTGTCTCGTATTGCTGCCATTGTCGCCCAGTCTGGCCCCAGTGTTATCAAGCTCAGCCTAATTGTGAGCGAGCTTGGGGCAGTCGATGGATTGATAGATAGTAAGTCCGAAGCCAGTTTCAATTGCGCACTCGCTAAACAAAGTCTTAGCTCACATGTATGCTGCGGAAATGAGGACAGCAGTCAAGGGTCAGGCTTCCCAATAGGTCATATCGCCGTTGGAATGCATTGTGTGGCCATTCGCCTGTCTCATCAAGGCAGGACGCTCGAGCAGACAACTCCAAGCTGCAGCACGACAAGGAGCAACATTGGTGTCACCACCAACAAGGTGCGAAGAGATACAAGCCTGATCGCATGCAACAGCTTTGTACGATACGGCCCGGCATCGTAAGCTGAAAGCTATCTGAGCCCTCTGGGCTGGGCTGGCTGCTTCTGCCCAAAACAGGCGCGTTTCGGTATGCAGCTAAACATACAAATTGATGCCCAATCGGTCATAAAGTTCTCAGTCCAGAAAGTCAAACGAGAGCGACAGGCTGAATCAGCTTAGTCCTGTATCGGACAGCTGATCCGATGGGCTCAAAACCGCACAGAGGCGAGTATGCGTGATACTCACTTGCTGTCTCATTGAAAGCAACCCCGCCAAAAGCTCATTCGCCGCTACATCCCCATCGACTGATGGCAAATCCTCTTGGGAGACACAAAAACAATAAAGACTATAAATTGCATAGCCATGATCTGACTGAGAGGGTTCTGGAGACTTCCAAGGCGGATTAGGTCAACCTTCTCTACGGCTCAGGATAGCAGCGGGTCGAGCGGTAACTGCACTGACGTTCATTTGTTTGCTTATAGCCTGCCAACGCTAGATACAATTCACGTCTTGGAGCAGCTTCGGTATCTCATTGCGCAGCCTTGCATATCAGACCCCGAGGAGTACATTGCCATCAGTTTCAATCGAGGTTCAAACGTGGCTGTCAGCGTGAGTCGCGTGAAACACAAGGAGGGTGTTTACTTGGATGGTTGACGGCAGGTTCTGTGTTCGTGCCCACCCGCAACATTGCCACTCGTCCCCTCACAAGCATGACCCCACATGCCATCCGAGCAAGTTTCCCAGGTCAATAGTCGTGGACTCGATTCGGGATAACGTTGTCACTTTTGAGTCGGGATCTGTGCTAGCTAGGGTAATGAGCAAGGTAGTCACTCACTCATCATAGACAGCAGAGAGAAAGGCGCATCATAACCTAACCTTAATATGTGATCGTAAGCTATGGTTTTGGCAAGCGAGGGCTACACTTTCAACCAACGGTGATCGATTTGGTTCATGCAAGGTAGAAGAATATCAGTATATGTGGTCTCGCGAGGATGGAGTGGAGCTAAATGAGTGTAATAATCCTTGCATGATGACTCATCCCAGTCATCGGTTAGGGAATAGCCTCGCTCCCTCGCCAATCGAGGTGTTTCGGAGGACCGGTGTCATCTTTCGACATAGCTCACTCACGTTTGTTTACAGAGCTAAGGCAAACGCCACCACTACAAGTACTACGCTTGAGTAGATGCAAGCGACAGGATCCAACACACTAAGGCTGGCGATACGCCCGTCGATGACTCGTTCTATCGGTTATATGAACGTCCAAGATTCGAGACAACCGTATCGAGATGTAGTGCGAGCCTTTTGACTACCTGAGCAGGGTCTTCAACGAAGGTCTCGATAAATTCTCTTGTATAACTATAGCCGACATGTTTGCGCTTTGTGTTACATGTGTCTCATGAAGCCAGTGAGGCTGACCACTGCACATACATTTGGGTTGTTCAGAGTTCGGATGACAGAAATCCGGACAGAAAGAGTTACCGGATGTAGTAATTTATTTGCTTCCGGAGTCACGTGACTTTGCATTCTGTCTTCCCGCGCTATCGTTGTTCAGGAGGACATACAGGAATGACACCTTCACGCATCTCTCTCTTTCTCATGCATCATGACCCAGAGAAGCACGCGTGTTCTTGCATTGGGTAGCCTGGCCTCAGGTCAATCCATAGGTGGTCAGAACAGCCCTGAGCGATCAGTGTATGGTTTACAAGTGAGTCTGGGGATTTTGACCAATTCCGAGCTTCACTCATTTCGTCCCTGGTACACCCTTTCCGCATTTCCCTCTAGATTAGTCCTCAAGCTTCCCAGCGAGCTAGGACCACCCCCAGACGTCAGCCTGTATCCCAGCGCACCCTGCAGAGGCACCAGGCCGGTGATACCGCTGCCCAGTGGGAGAAAGAGGTCGCCGATGACGGGACAACCGCTCTTGATGTTCTCTTTGAATGGTTGCAGTCCGGGGACAACTATTCTCGCTATAAGGGCAACAACTCAAATGGGAGAACACCTGAGCAGATAGCCAGAGGTCTACAGGATGCTATGGTAGCGCATGGGCTGCAGAGAAGACCGTTCGCGAAGATCAAGGACAAGATAGGTCCCATCCCTTCTCGACCTCTTGCTACCCGCTAATGTGGCTCAGATCTCTCGTATGGAGTCCTCTTTCAGGAAGGTTTGGGCTGACAGGCTCACTACTGAGCCTGGCTCCACCGGACACCGCATCCTGGCTGCTAAATCTGCATATCTGAGGACTGGGGACAAGCAACCGTACTTGAAGGTGGTGAGAGACATCAAAGGTGAGTCCCTAGCCGCCGCCGAAGGCTGATACTGTCAGATACGATGGTGAGGGACTGTCCCCACTTCATAAGGCTGCATAGCACCTTCAGCAAGCACCAGGGAGGCGATACAACCCTACGACAAGGTGCTGAGGGCGCTACCAACCTCCTAGACGCTATGACAGAGTCGCTACCCGAAGATTCGTTCGAATCGACCTTTCTTGATGTCCTATGTGATGATTTAGAGGCCGAATTGGCAGCTGGTGGTGATGACAGGGACCCTAGGGATGATGAGGACGACAGCGACGATCGAGAAGGCGAGGATCCTGCAAGACTGAACCTTCTCCATCGTCCTGTCGACATCCTCAAGAATCCCCGCCGCCGAAGGCTCCCTTCGACCACCAAAGACTCTGAGGAGAGCTCAGAAGAGAGCTCTGAGCCTGAAGAGGTCCCTGCAGGGCGAAGGGGAGGTCCTAGGGGTCGGATGAGAGGCAGAGGGATTGCTCGGGCGGCTAGCGGTGCGTAAATGATGTCATCGGGACTGACGCGATCATAGCTCGCCGAGCCGGTCGCGGAGGTTCGAGGATCACCTCTGGGGAGTTTGAAGGGCTTGAGGCGGTGATACAGCGCATGCAGCGGCGAGAGCTAAGGCTGCGAGAGAGGGAAGTAAGGGTTCAAGAGCGACATCTAGCATTACAAGAGCAAGATCGAGAGGTCGATCGGCTCCGAAGGGATGAACTACACCGTCATAAAGTGCTTGCCGAATCAGTTCTTGGGACCGTCAAGATAGCGAACGAGCTGCGCGGGGCTGGTATGAGCTGGGACCAGGCTCTGAGCGAGGCCGAGAGGCTGCAGAGCTCTCACCATGAGGTCTCGCAAGCCCAAGAGGCTGAGGAGCGAGCTAGAGGTAGTAGCGGTGATGAAGGTAGCGAAGGTGGAGGTGAGGGACCCGGCGCTCGCTCACTATGAGCATGTATCAGTATTTCAAGCTCTGCCTATGGCTGATGGTACCTGCAGGGGTACTTACAACATCCCATCGTGCTTGCTCAGCCTCGAAATTCAACATCCAGGCTAGTAGCGCGGCTCTTCTTGCTCCTCCTTCCCTCTCCTCGCTCTCCTGTATCGGTACCAGACCAATCTTGGGCTCTAGCTCCTCTAGCACCGCTGGGTCATGGTCTGAGCCGTCCTCAGACTCATCTGCAGGTGGTGGGATGTCGTCATTGCTCACTAGGAGGTTGTGCAGGACCGCTGCAGCCGTAATCATCGCCTGAGCTCTAGCCTGACCTCTGCGGTCGCGTATGTGGACCTTGAGGTGTCGCAGGGCGGTGAACCGAGCTTTCATGATGCCGAAGACATGTTCGACCTTCACCCGGAGCCGGCTACACCTTCTATTGAACCAGAGCTGTTGTACTGAGTCCTCGGTTCTTCTAGAACTCTCCTTATACAGAGCTACGATGTTAGAACCGCAGGGGAACAGCTTATCTCCCATAAGGTACTCGCCGCGAGAGAAGTACCTAGCCGGATGTCGTAGCGGTTCCATATGGTGCGTTATAAGAGTGTCGCTAGCTGAACCCGCGTAGCCGGTGTGCAGGTATCGTACCTGCCTGGTGTGATCGACCACTAGCATGTTGTTATAGCCATACTTGCCGTGGCGACAATAGAAGGCCGATCCGTCTTCAAGAGAAGGTCTTTCATACAGATGTGTATGACATCCATCGATGAGACCGACACATGGAGGGATACCATGGTGCGCGAGCCAATACGCAGCGGTGTTGCGCCGCTCCTGAGCACTGGGCCAGTAGATATAGTTGTCCTTGAGGCGTACGATCGCTATAAGGGCTCTCCAAGTCCAGCTTGATATAGTACCCGCTGAAAGGTTCACATCAGCACGGTTTGAGGGTGACATAAGCAATATGAGGCGAGAGCGCACTTTGAACCCCAAATACCTTCGCAATCTGCCTATAGCTAGTCCCATGAGCTAGCTGATAGATGAGAGCTGCTATCTGGTAGAGTGGTGGCGGCTGGGGGCACGTGCGAGAGACATTGAAGACGATATCATTGCTGAAGAGGTCCGAAATCTCGAGAAGTCGCGCTCGAGACATCCTGAAGGCTTGGAAGTGCGAAATGCCGCCATCCTGCAGTAAGGGAGGGATGTTGTCGCGCCATGAGGGTGCAGGAACCCGTCCATCATCCACCCAGCGGTCCCAGTAGCGATTTCGGGCGGTTGCGCGATGTATTCGAAGGAGGGAAAGGATGGTGCGGCGTATCGAAGGGACATCCCACAGGGGAAGGAGTTTATGCAGTGAGAGCTCGATATGGCGCAATATTCTGGCGCGTGGGGTCTTGGTGCCCATGCTCACGAAGTTTCAGACCGATTGAAGCAGTATTAGATGTAGATGTCATATGAAGGAAGATCCACGATCTTAGATTGGTGCGAGTTGAGCGGGAGAGACGCGCTCGAACAGTCCCTTAGTGATGACGTGGAACCTGATTGCGGAGCCCCACAGACAGAATTCTGACCTTGAATCGGGTGGTTCAGAGTTTGGTCAGAATGCGTATGGTGACAGAATGCATAGCACGAATTCTGTCCGAACTCTGAACAACCCAATTGATCGCACCATCATCCTTGTTGGCATGCCGCCCATGTGGGGTACCATCGATAGCCCCAGTTTCCCAAGCACCCGGTATGTCCGATTTGAGGTGTGATACGAAAATGTTTAGGAGTCTTTCATGAATCACGGAAGTGGTAACAGGCAGTCCGGTGCTTTTCGACACAGCTGACGAAGCATCCTGTCCACGTTTCGCGTGTATATGGTCTGACTGCAAGCGACCTTTGTGTAGCAACTACGACGCTGGATTGTTGGGGAGGCAACAACGTCCAGGCTACGGCTGTATCGGGCTTCGTTGACCCCTTAGTTGATCCTGACAATGACAAGCTGGTGTGTATCTGGCGATCATGGATACCTATCGTGAGAGGCTGGCTTATACTTTGATGAACTGATGTTCACTGGGCTATCGTGGAAGTCTATCATTAGATGCTAGCTCATTTCACCGCACTATTCGTTGAGTTATCCCTTCGGTGTTAGACAGACCCTGTTGACGTTTGCCGGACCGTAAGTTATTCCCGGTCCCAAGGATAGCGGACTTAGACGCACTCGATCGGAAGGAGGAGACACTAGACGTACGTTGTTCATTGAGCATGAACAGAACGGACAGAATATGATTATGGCCTTGACGGAGTTACCGATGGATGATAGAGCTTGGAGATAGTATGTCTCTCCATGGCATTCCGATAGAAAGGGAATCGTCATCATGTTCCAAAGAGTTCGCGTTAGCGCCAGCGGGTTCTCGTCGCTGTTGCCTGTTCGAACCGCTAGAGCTGTCTACATAGGCCCCTCCGGCAAAGCTTGATCGTTACGCGGTCCTTGGCAGGGGAAAGCTCAATTGAGTGTCGCTTTAAACGCACTGCTAGACGTAGGGATAGATGCTGCATAACGAGTGTTGACCACCCAGTCTTTATAGCCCGGCTCCTGCGTATGGGGTTCAATTGCAGAAGGAGTGAACAACTCGACGAAGTGAGGTCGTGCCTGTCCTAAGATCTCCCTGATCGAGAACAGCACTTTGTGTCATCAGATATCTTTGTTGCTTTGATTACAGGCATACGGACTCCTTGACTCGCTGCAGTTCCAGGGGATGAGGGAGCGTAATCGTGTAGCCTCGGCTGAAGAGTATTCAGCGTCGGCAACTGTTCTTGCTTGTCAACAGTTGGGGCATGTACGATAGAGTTTATCGTATGATCTGACTGTTAAGGTGGATAGTGGAAATGGTCATCAAGCAACATTCTTGTCATTGATGAATCTTTGTAGGTTCAAGGGCGGTAACATTTGATCGGATTGATCAGATCAGATACCCTTCCACGTATCAGTGCTCGTGTAACAGCGTACGA
This sequence comes from Kwoniella sp. DSM 27419, assembly GCA_036428645.1. Classification (NCBI taxonomy): domain Eukaryota; kingdom Fungi; phylum Basidiomycota; class Tremellomycetes; order Tremellales; family Cryptococcaceae; genus Kwoniella; species Kwoniella sp. DSM 27419. The sequence goes on along the minus strand of CP144088.1, from coordinate 23,516 downwards.
GGAAGCATACGTTACTGGACTGTATCATGACGCTGATGTACTTCGGTTTCATCGCCAGGCAACTACGCGCTCTTATCGATGCGTGAACGTTACTACGCTATGTCGACCAGGTAGGTCCAACATCAACTCCTTTGCAAGCCTCAGACAACTTCAGGTAGATTCCAATGAGCTTAGGCTAATCGTAGCTGAGATTGGCTTTGAACACACCTTGCTGTAGCTGAGCTGTTGCCAGTCAAGTAGCACAAAGGGTGTGTTTCTGGGGTTTGGGCTAAGCTCGATAACTAATCAATGATTTTCAAAAGGATGAATCTGGATATGGGCATGCAAGATGCTAGGACCTACAGCTATAAACAACAATCAGGGATTGCCGAAAGAAGCCGCCTTCAATCCGAAATAGTATGATCAATCCGTAGTACAATCAGTAGCGTGCATCGCTGTCATCGGTGTTTGTGAAGTTTCAAGTTTTCTTGATCTGAATGTTCAAGTGATAGTCAATACGAGCGCTTTGACCGCTATTCAGATCATAGTCTTCGGGTAAAGACAATAATACCCTTTTGTTTATCATTGTAACTGTGCGATTACTAAAAAGTACTTCACCACTATCAATTAGTGATAGCTATGTAGTGGACTCTCCACAATCAGTCCACCTTAGCTACGTGTGGAGCTTTGGGCGACCTCTACCCGTCTTTTGCCCATCTGTTTTATATCCCTTGACAAAAGGTCCATCGTCCATGTAATCGTCCCTCGCCTTGTAACGCCAACATATTGCCAAGCTTCTGTTGGGTGATTAGTGTGTAAACATCCTCAGAATCGCTTTTTCCAAGTGGAGCTAGACCTTTGTCGAGATGGCGCTTTGGCGGGGATCACTAGCATTGAGAATCCGTATTGACGATGCGAAACATGTCTACTATCAGCCAGACTGAGCTACGCTGCACACCGTCATTGACCATTTTCACATTCTCCCACTGCCCAGTATAGACCGTGTGATTGTAGATTATGCTCATCGATCACCGTGTAGAGCAGTGCAATCCTGAGGCATTTTCCTAGAATACCCAGGAGAGTTTGTGTTGATTACAGTAACGATAGTTTGTAAACGGCACTCGATCATCAAATGACCTACCTACGTTAGGTCAATTTGCAAAGCGGATTTTAGCGATCCGATGTATGTACTCCCACTACAGTTCCGCTTTCCGTATAATAACGATCGTGCATTATGTAATCTCGTGCTGACGCTTTATGGCCTGGTCTTGCAACATGTGAACAGCCGACGTACACGCACACTTGCAAATTCGAATTAATCTGTCAGCTAGAATACCGCCATGACCGGCTTTACAATGTAATCCGTTGATCCGTGTCTATCAATACAACCTTGTCGCTTACGCTTTTGGCAGTCGAAATATCTGTTTCTTGCTCTTGTTTATAGGTTGTGCATACCCTCAGGTATATGTTTCCAAGTGACGCGAGCCGTGGGTAGCATATCTTCCGTAGCTAAGGCTTGTGCACACTACTTGGAATGGTGTATGCAGCTTTCAAACCGGAACATACGTGTCGTCGATGACGCGTGACTTTGGAATCTATTCTTGAGATGTTCCCCTGTCAGCAAACTATAGCTATCATCTAGCTCGCTTCAGCACGCATCTACCAGACAAGACTATGTTAGGCGCAACGCGTGGAGGAGGCAATCTGTCTCAACATGTCTGGTGTATCTATAACGATATCTACGCACAGAAGTTGTGTACAGTCTACGCAATCTTTGCACGTCCTCTGAAAGGTTATATAACCTTGCGAAGGGTACCTCGACATCAACATAAATCATGAAGCCAAGGTATGCAGACGCAAATGTTCTGTGCAACAGGGCAGACGGGTGGAACAGGAAATAATCTCATCAGTGTATAGCCTACCTAGCAGCATAAAAGGGACAGCGCTTGATTTAGCGTAAAAAAGCGGAAGTCCTACCGGTAGCCTTGATAAAAGTTGTGATTTGCAAAAGCGTCGGTAAGTCTTCTGAGAGGTAAAGCGCTCTGTAGCTAGCGAGCACAATCTGTTTACCATACGACAGACACCCTCTTCTTAACGGGTCGCATCAACCTTGCACGGAGAGAATTGCTTCCGATGACATGAAGGACAGTATCTGTATTTGCATTCGCAATGTCAAAATGAGATTTGGGACATCTTCACGTGGACTCCGACCAGCACTGGCGAAGGTGTATTCAAGTTATCTTCACGGATCACGATGGCTACTGCGTCTCTGCTGCCATTGGTATAGTCTTTATGGGGTAAACCTAGTGAACGCTTCTATGCGCGATCAATGACGGGTGACAAACGAACAGAAAGACCTAGCGATTCGCGCCTCGAACTACAACTATTCAGCCTTGTCCACGTTCGCACCCATGCCAAGCGTTTACTATCACGCCTTTGCAATGTTTTCAGATGGTCAGATATATGACTTGGACCTGTGAGGTATCTGTAGTGTATGTCGCACTCATGAGGCTCGAGACAGCTTGCTTTACACATATCACCGTCTATCAAGCAGCGCTGAGTGGTCCGTGATCTGAACAGTGATGGATACATCTCACAAAGCAGATCAGCTTCGAAGATGTGGCTCATGATGTGTTATGACGTATGAAGAAAATCCTCATTTAGTCAATAGACGCTTATAAGGCTTGTCCACCTTTTGAGCTCGCTTCACAACGACTGTGAGTCTGGATACAAGACGAGATAGGCGTTCCGTGAGCTTTTTATTAGACTGAACTGACCTGAAGTAGATGCCGCTCAGACATCCAATTGGCGATTGAGACTGTTTTCGATTGCTTGACTAATGCTGTCAACAACCCGTATGGTAAGGCGCTATTGCAATCCGCTGAAATTTGTGTATCTGTGTCGGCTTGAACATAAAAGCGCTTTATGAAAAATAATGTCTGATAGTCCCATCTAAGAAATCAGAAGTCTGAGTCCGTTATCGAACATAGGATTCTGACTTCCAACGCAAAAGAAGCTGCCACGAATGGCATTCCCAGATCTTCTGCCTTGCCTCGCGATTTTGATTTAGCCAACAAGCAATGGCGGTTGCATCCCGTAACCTATTCAGATGCCATCTATGCATGGCCATCTATAAGGATGCTGCGTTGTGACGATCAAGACTACCGTGTTACTCATGTAAGCAGCAAGGCTATCACCTGCATACAAGCATGACAAGACATGTTCTACTCGAGCTACAGGCGTCAGAAATCATCATAAACTTAGTAAGCGAAAGTGTTGGGCAGCCGCCGAAATGTGGAACGGGATCTAGATAGTTGAGTGCCTTGTTTCCCTTGCACGGCTGATACCAAGCACGGCAGATCTTCCTCAAGGCCATGCGTGGAGTACATCTACAGTGGCTTGCTCGATGAATATGTGTGCTGGGCTCGTACAAGTGGAACTTCGAGAAACGAAGAGTTCGTCATAGGCCAGTCTTCAGAAAAGCCAAAGAGAGCAAAACTGCTCGATTTTTCCAAAGATGACGTTATATAACTTATGGTTCCGGCACTTGCGCGCAAAAGCAGAGACCGCGGTTTCGACGATATTCAGTATATTCGCCCTTCCTCTAATTAGATGAACAAATAACGTTTGACATACGAAAGTCCGCAAGAAAGTGTCTCTTTCGTATCACGACGTCAGTCTGCCGAGACCTAATGATCAGTAGGAGCAGTGTGAACCTCGTTGATCAGACAGGTGGAGGATCGCGGGTCGCGGTCGCTCGTGTTTCGACGATATGGGGTGGGAACAATGCATTGTGATGCCTGGCAATTAGCAGAAGCAGACTGATGGATGTTCTCACCTAGATGGTTCTACCCACGTCACTCGGCCTTGGAGCTCGCGTTCCACCATGTTCGCGGGACAATTTTCGATCACCCACTAGAGCCATTGAGACCTTCTGAGGTTAGAAACGTAGCAAAACTTAACCAAAGTACAGGCATTCATGATTCGAGAGCGATAGTCACATTGTGATTATCGGAACTATCGTCTGTCCTGTAGCGGTTGATGGTCTTCTGGCCTCATTCCTCTCCATCTATAAGTTCAATTGGTATGCGTCCAACGGTGGACTTGCAAAAGTCCCGCAATTCCGCGCGGAAGCTAAGGTTTGTATCAGTGTGAATGATCCTCTCGGTCATGGGTCGGTCCCTTTTTCAATCTTGATATGTCTGCGTCACGGCAACGCACCGGGGTGCTCGCCTGAAACAGTGTACTGGAACCCTGTATGCCCCTGCTTACGGACAGAGTAGGATGATCAGTTGACAGTTGGAGGTTATATAACCTCGCAGAGCACACAGCCACCTCCTCTTTGCGAACAGTGTCATATGCATTCGATGTGAAACGACCAGACGCAAGCAGCTGTGACCTAGTCACCACTAATCTTTATCACCGCTCTCCTAGTGCTAGTGCATCATGAAGAGACTCTTGATGTAAGATTTACATCGAACCTAGTGCGTGGGCACCGCGATGTCGTCGTCAGGGCAAGCGGCAATTGTGAAAATGTTACACGGACACTAGCACTAAAAAGAGCATTTGCAATTATCACTGTCTTGCACAAATTGCTTGAGAAAGGAGGACCGGGGCTGGAACGAAAGATGTACCAATGTCGAAAGGCGGAAACTCACAAAGTGTAAAGCGGATCCACGCAGAGATTAGATGTAAAGCGGAACTGTGGGCGAATGTGCAGGGTAAGGTGGAGTATTACCCGAATCCCGATTGTGCAAACTGGGTGATTGCTAGGACCGTTTGCAATCTGTCGGAAGTTCTGAGTGCGTGCACATCAGAAGACGTTGACTGGCCTACGTAATGCTAGACCAGTCAGCCGGGATCTTGCTTGGCTGAATGTTGTTGGTCCATGGCTGATTCCTGGACTAGCCCAATGTGTCACGAAACTATACTGGTCGAGCCTATGGGCGCCGAAATCGAGTCGACAGGCGCCAAACTATGTTGATAGCACAACAAGACACACATTCCACAGTATCGTTCAACGCAATAACTGTACCCTCTGTACCCATCTTAATCGAAGTCTCGCCGAACTAAGGTGATCGTCGGCTTTCGGCTCTAAGGCTGAGGATACTTTCCCACAGTATTTATTTGCTAGTCAGTCTCCCAGTACCATCCAAGCTCAAGTCGAAATCCGCCAAACCCTTCGGCAAGCTTAACTGAATTACCGGATTTCACCTGGAAGTCCGTGCTTGGGGACAATAAGAAAGCCATCAACGCCGAATCGGACTATACCTCGTCGATCGTTGAGAGTGTATTGTTCTCACTCAGCCACGGGACGAACGGCTCAGGACGCTGCTAGTCGATCCTAGCTGACCCAGGAACCAGCCTAGCCGATCTTAGCCAAAGAATACCCGAAGTTCTGCCACGCTAAGGGTTACGCGATAACCGACGACATGCAGTCCTATTGTTCTTCGACGCCACGGTCAAGTCTACTACCAAGTGCGGCGACGGTCGGCGCTCTTCGACAAACATATCCTGAGCAAGAGGTTCACACGCTCACAGCTCAACAGGAACTCGGTGAATCTAGACGACAACGAAGAGAGAAGCTAGAGCAAGGATGAGAAGGTATAAGAGAGGAGGCCGAGAAACGGATAGAGATTGACTTCTTCGGCGATCTCTGATTGTTGTCCAAACCTCTTGTTGTTAGTAGCTCTCGCAGCTATAGATCTATCCTCATATAGACCAACGGTACATCCTTGAACCTACTCAAACTTCTGTGACACACCCTTGGTGCTACTTCGACCGGCATTGGCTTAGCTACAATGAGTTGTCCTTAAGCCATTCTTAGCTATAGTTTGCCTAAGGCTTACTACAACTTCGTCGAGGTTGTCCTAAGTCTTGAACTTGCAAAAGAGTTCAGCGTCAAACCTAGCTGGTCGACGTAGCCTAGTGACACCCGAACATCGATTATTTACTGAGAGGTCAGCCTGCACAGTCCAGAGAGCGCTCGCCATCATCATGTGGGCTACGTTGATCAGGCAGGCCTGACATCCAGCTGCGCTTAGGTCTATGTTAGAGCCAATTAGCGAATGGTGATAGGCATCGGCAGACTTAAGCTGAGAACGGCTAAGGGATCACCTGACGTAGCTTAGCCAATGACATCAGAGATAGGCTGGTAAGGCTTGGCTAAATCAGGCCTTGTATATCATGGGTCATAGACTTGTATATCGATGAGTCATGATCAGCAATCGAGTACAAAACAGCTCGGTTCACAACAATACTGCAGAATTACAATCATATCAAATCTTTAAGTAAAATCCGCTGGCGATTGTGAACCATGTATCGAGCTCGGCCTCGAGGTACAGTGTAAATACATGATTCGACACCCTGGAACAATCATGCCTTGAGGTCGTTGATAGATTCCAAGCCGTATCACTTGGTGGTTGAACCATATGCGTGCATTTTTATGTGGTTGTCCGACTTGCCCCCGGCGTTGCTGAGCGCTTCCCTCAATGTTTTGTAGCCTGAGTTGTATGGATCCCCACAAAAGACACGCAGTCCTTCCCGGCCATTCTTGTGATACCTCAACACGGCGCTTCAACTGCTGGCTATCAGCCAGCCCATGGAAATAGTCACAAGCACAGATATCATTCATGACATCTTATCACCTCGCCTGGACAACTTTCCTCGCTACCTAAGCTCCGGGCTTTTCCTCATCTGCCCTTTGACATTGTGTCTCTCTGGAAAAACAGTTCGTTCTTTGCAGCCTGCTTTCTTAGGAGCGCAAATGGCGTGGACTGAAGCCGAGTAGGGTAAGAAGGGATGGAACGGAACAGGGAATACAAACAATGATGTCTGCATGCTAAGCCCTCCCTACTCGATGCTGCGAGTCGCATCTATAAGAGCCACAAGGCTAGCGATTGGTATCGTACCGGGACGCAAGGCTAGGGCAGCCATCGGAAGTTTCTAGGAGGCAAAGGACAAAGCCGAGGTATTCCAAAGCAGGCGCACCTGCAGTAAAGACCAAGACACCGACATGATGCCTTATACCGACAAGTGATTGAACTGAAAAGATGGCTAGATGCATGCGCTGGAGTTGAACTCAGGACGACATAGCCAGCTAGATCTGGTTGCGGTTATACCTAGTACCTCCCCTCAGCGATATCCTGATCGACCTGAATCTGCAGCAATCGTTCCCGACAAGCTTGACAGCGGTGTCTTGCTATGCAGGAGCATATCGCATCTGACATTCAAGGTCAGGACGTGAACCAGCGGAGAGGATACCACAGAACTCACACTCGGCCGGCTCTGTTCGCCGACGCTTGCTGCCTAGTTGTAACGGCGTGTCTTCGCCAGGGTTCTGACCCCAATGCCTGGTGGAAGTGGCAGGATCATGCGCGCAAGGTCGGCTTACTGGATCGAGGGCTTCACGACGCTTTGTCAAATCCTCAAGACTTTCTCGCAATCTTCTATTGTTTTCTTCAAGCGATACCAGCGATTCTTGGGCAGTCTGCAGTTCGACTCGTACTGAACTGAGCTGCGTGATAGTGGCGGCATTACTTGCCTTGAAAGCCATCAGCACTAGCTGATTGTCTGTGTTGTGTATTGCACAACCTCCACGAAGGCAAACACCGCATTCTTCCGCTCACCTCTTGCTCGTCCAAAGTCCTGCGGCGTAAATCAAGCAGTTCTCCCTGGGCCTCCATGTCTCTCAACAAGATTTCCGCTTCCTCCAAGCGAGCACCAGCTGTCCTGTACAGGTCGTTGGCTTCGCGTTCCCGTATCTCGAGCGCTGCCTGTTTAGCTTGCACTTCCGCTGTATCGCGCTCGAGCTCTTTTTTCCGAGTCGCCAGTGATTCCTGTTCGGCCGCAGTGTCTTGCATCTTGCGGAGGTCCATGCCCATGTGAGGGCCAGGAGATGAACAGGCCGAGTCGCCCGTCTGAGATAGCGGTGGTAACTGCATCATCACTATGAGCTCCCTCGTCGGACACAAGCAGACCCTTCTGAGTACTCACGTCGCGTACACCGACGAGCTTCTTCCTTGGCTTCGTGGGTACGATCTGCTGGTATCTAGCCGCAAAGGCGAGTGCACTGAGGCTAGCGGTCTGCTTTGAGCGCTCCAGAGAGACGGTGCAGATCAAGTGAATTGAATGTGATAGGAAAAGGGGACCCGAAAGCAACCGACTCCTGTCAATGATCCGACAGAATTGGGTCAACACTGTGTGTTCGTTGAGGGAGGGGCCAAATTCACTACATAGTACCACCGGCTGGAGTCGAAGGCAATGAACTTCACTCACAAAGTCCTATCTCTAATGCCGGTTGTCACTCCCGTCGACCGATTTTGCGACACTCGTCCCAGTGTCTCAAGGCTGTGTGAGAAATGTTTCAACACCATACGTGAGGAAAAGCCGACCAAACTCACTCTTGCAAGATATCCTTTCTTTCCTGCTTCAGTCGCTGATCAACGATACTGTCACCAGTCATTTCATGGTCTCGCTCAGACCCGGCAAGATCCACCAAGACGAACGCGCCATCCGTACCGTCAATGCCCTATAGTGCCCGTCACCCTTCTGACTCACTCGCACTATGTTCGACATTCGCCTGACACTTACAAGCGTGTACACGGTATGACCGCGGGAACTTCCCGTGTTGTTGTATTGGGTCTTGGAGGTAACGGTCCGCTGCTTCAGACTAGCCATCGCCCCTTCCAGGTCTGTCACCGATGAGATCGCTTTGCGCATCTCGCCAAAAGGAAAGAGCAGTGAAGCGGACGAGCGGGCATTGCTTGAACGTAGGGGTACGGTATTGGCGTTGACGACCCTCGATGATCACACACTGGCCCGAAACCATCGGCTAACAAGTCGAAAACCTTATCATTGTACACGTAAAGGGTCGATAGGTGAAGTCGTTTCTTCAACCTGGGATCGGCTGTCAAGAAGTATTCTGTAGCTCGTCTTTCAGAGACCGGGCAATCGTGGTCGTTGCAAAGAGGAACCAAAAACAGCAAGAGAAGAAACATCTCAGCACGCTAGCGGGAGGAGGACGCACCGATGCCGGACACCTACTTCAAGATACCAGGTTGATCATTCGTGCCAAAGACAGTAAACGACTTTCCGCTACCGGTGGGACCATATGCCATAACCATGCTGGATTCCCCTTCGAGAACTGGTTTAACAGTCAGTTATGGAGACCGTAGCCTGCAAGCTGAAGTATTCAAGCATACCTCGAGCTGCGTAGGGTGCGAATTCTTGCCAAACATCCGCCTGGGTCGCACGGGTGTGTAGAACCGTAGCTAGGAGACTCGCAACTCAGCTCATGCGCGTCATCTGGACGACATTGCATACCATCGTTCTTGAGTCGTTTTGCAACCATCTCCTCTCCATCTATCAGGTCTTTGCTTGGGGCAGGGCCATACAGCCTGTACCATCGGGCATTAGTAGATCGTAGCGAGGAAAAGGACTTGCCTTGCGACCACCTTAACTGGGTTCATTTGCATCTGGTTGGACGGCATCTCGGTTTGAGAGCTAAGGAGATGCAGGGAAAGCGGGCGGTACCTACAAGATCAACTCGCCGTTTAAAGCGGAACAAAAGATTGCCAGATGCCCGATGTAACAAAATCTGGTTAGAACCCCATCTAAGGCGGATCATATCGGCATGTAAACCAAGGCCAAAGCGGAAATCGGCCCACTTTAGGCAAACGGCACCCCTTTGCGGACAGCAGCGGGCTCAGTACAAATAACCGCTAGAGACGGAGGCTTCGGTAAATCTCCGCCTTCAGGGCTTCATTTACTAGCGATATGTTCGAGCATGAGCGCGGACAAGCATACACTCATGGGGAGGGGAGCCTGATGGCTTGTCAATCTGTCCTAGCTTTGAAGTCGTCGCTAGCGCATCTCGTTGGCTCTCTTAGTCCGATGACAAGAAAGCAGTGTCTGATCGTGGGCTCGAGGCGGATTACTGCGTTGAGAAATGATTAGTACATATCGGCATTCGCGCACACGGACCTCTTACGCGACTCCCATCACTAGCTTTGGAGGGAAAGCGACGGGCTGTTAACGATCAAGGGAGCTCGCAAGAGCGAGCGGGACATGGATAGAGACCGAGGCCCAAGAGGCAATCATTTGGCCTTCAACGGATGGCTGGGCACCATAGGAATATGCCTCCTCATTCGTACTTTGGCAGATATCGCACTAATGTCGTCTTGGGAGCCGCTACAGGACACCCAACTAAGAGCTGACAGCAGCCATCTCCTTGGTGTCCAAAGGACATCTACTCAACAGCTATTACGCCAGTGCTAAAGAAGCTGTAGCCTGGGGGATGTGGGTATGCTACAATAGCTACCCCAAGACATTGCAAACTCCACCATTGTCATATGATCGTGTTTGGTCGATGTTTGCTGATTGATATAGCCCAGCAGGTTAAGGTCCAAGTCACCACGGAACACATGGGACTGATACGTCCGCCTGTCCGTACTGCTGCGGAGTTGAAGAGCTCTTTGAACGTTGCTGGACGGGCAAGGACATACTGACTCCTTCCCTAAATGGTTATCCCGTCCAGCTACTTCTGCTCGTGAGCCCTTGTGGTGGGTGGATGATCGCTGCGGTAAATAACGACGATCAGGGTAAGCGGTGCTGAAATTGTGTTGCGGTGCATTTGATCACCACGGAACCGTGGGGATGAAGCAGGCTCATCCATCCGGGCTCTCAAGAGAGAGAGGCAGAGACTAACAAGCGGGACCATAGCAATTGCTAGCCAAGCAGCACCCGATGCAGAGGACGGTGGTCTATTGGGACCAATCGCAAAATCACAGATGCGATTGACTTCCGCTTGAGGTGAAAAGAACAGACAAGTCAAGTCAAGATCACTTCATGTCCCACGGGCAGTCGAGCAAGTATCTGAATGGGCGTGTGGGGGATGCAGACAGCAGAACATCTGCTCTGTCGTATGTCCGGCGACCTGAGGTACTACCACAATGGCTCATTGGGACGACAGGGTACAGTCTCCGGGACGCACAGGGAGAGCGAAGTGTATTGATAGCGCTTCACAGACGAGCCTAAGGAAGCAAAGTGGTGCGCTGGAAACAATGGTAGGCACGGACCCCCCAAATCTACGCCCAAATCAGGCCCGACGCAAGCGGGCAGAAGCCTGCCAATTCACTAGAGCGATGCCCACCCTCACTCCAAATTCACAATTACGGAATAAGCCTTGCGTAGTCTGATGTATACTCAGACCTGGGATGTCAAGTCCATTCGATGGGTGTTTAATCGATTTCTATAGCTTCGTCAAGTCTGCTCGGATGCCACTCCATCAGACGTGACCGAACGAGGGTTCTTCGCCCTCAGAATTGGTCCCTATTTCGCCTGCCCCAAACTTGCTCAAAAGCCAGCCAATGACTTCTCCGTCATCCATCTCTTCGATATCCTCGCCGTCCATCCTTCCCTTGAGTCCATTTCTCAGTCGGTCCCATTGTCCTGCTCCGCGTAGAGCGGACGGCTCTGCTGCGGGACCGGACGCTGCTTGTGTGAGAGCGATCAACTCAGCTCGCTGCTCGTCCACCGTGGTTTTCATTTTGTCGCGTTCGGCTCGAAGCTGACTACACTCGGCTTGAGCCGCTTGGAGCTGTTGCCTGTACTCGTTGCGCTCCCGCCTGACGGAGTTTAGCAGCTTTGTAGACTGCGTCGTCTCAACAGCCATTGCCGGCAGGAGTGTAGATGTCGTTTGATATAGGTTATAAAGGGCAGCCGAGATACCCTTCACCTGCTCAGAGACAGACGAAGTGGGAGCGCTGGGCTGAGGGAAGTGGCTAGCACGAGATGAGCTTAGTGACGCCGACGGTGTACCAGCGGGCTCTTGCAAAGAAGCTGTCATCCATAGATTAGTTGTACACTAGCGGCCTGAAGCGGGAGGAGAGGCGAGTCATCTAGGCAATGTAGCTCACCGTTTGGCTTCAACTTCTTTGTGGGAGGCGGAAGAGGAAATGAAGAGGTAGCAGGCAACGTAGGCTACGGTCAGATGACACAGGTTAGTTCTCAAGTTTCAAAGTAACCCAATCTTTCAGGGATACGAGCCGCTTACCATTTCGGTAGATGGCCCATTCATCTGGAGTGAGGACTCGACAGATCTATGTCGCTTGTTTGGCGCCGGCGCCGAGCCCGTAGCGGTCACCGTATCACTCGCGGCCATCTGCTGAAGAGCGGCGGCAAGGGACTGCCCCTCGACGCTCGCCGTTGTCATGTCGAAGCTAGCCATAAGCGCTGACGGCGAAGCCTGCTCGCCGTCATCGAAGCTGGGAAGGCCACTTGGCTGACGATGGGCCAAACAGGATAAGTAAATGCAATATACCAGTACCCGACGCCCACTGCGTGAGACAGAGACGCACCAGATTGAAAGCATTGGTCTCGTACGAAAGAAAGGAATAGTCGAGCTGGCTGAAGTCGGTAACTCCAGGTGCTACACTTATATCACCTATCGGTGGACGGGTAGGAACGCCCGTAGGTTGGGTTTTGAGAAGAGAAGGTGCGATACAAGGGGGGTTGGATGATGTTGAGCCGACTGCATCCTGGAATGTGACGTTAGCGACCTCTTGGTGAGCGATGCACAGAAACTTACAGTCGAAGCCCGTTGAGGCCGCTTTCCGTTGACCCTTTGCTTCAAGGATGTTAGGCTTCAGGTATGGATAGGAACACGAAAGGCTGATTCACCTTGGGGGGCTGGCCGAACGTGTCCATAACGGCTGGAAAGAAGGTAAAGGGGGGTGAACCGAGTAAAGTGGAAAGAAGAAAAAATGAACGAGGGGGAAGATGTGAAAGGCTGTCGAAGCGGGATTGGGGAAAACGGGATTTAATCGGAATAAAGAAAAAGCGGAATATCTGGTTTGGGGATTTGGCGCCATCCGCTTTAGTGACTCTTCCGGGGCAGGTAGCCCCATCGAAAGCGGATAGATATCTGCATCCTTTTTCTACTTAACTTTTCACCGTCAGGGTGCCCCCTCCTTTGGATCTCCTCCCTCCCGAATCGAGTTTCATCTTTCTTTCGTTTGTTTTTGTTTGCCTTCTTACCTTTCTGTATATAGTTGTTCAAACATGCTGGGCTCGGAGGCTTCGTACGCAGGTCCCCCCTTGGAGAGCGAAGCCGAGCGGGACCTTGCAGACAGCATCGAGGCTTTGATGGCAAGGCGAATCTTCTCTGGCAAGACTTTCCTTGCGGTGGAGCGTTGTTGGGCGAAAAGCTGTCTCATGAGCGCAGCATTTCTCGTCGCGGTGCGTCCCCAGCTCATTGATAACATACCGAGCGAACCTGACCTGATCTCAACGTTCGTTCGATACAGAACGCTGGAGCACGCATCGTCAGCAGCCCGCCTGTTGGCATATCTCGCTCGATACTCTACCTGCTTGTCCCGTCAGAAGCAGAGGAGAATCCCGCCAAACCCGGCTGCGGATATCGGCTAACTCACAATCTGGATCCCGATTACAGCGTGTATGATGGCCTTGATCGAAGCTCGTCGCTATGGGTCGGCGACTGCTTAGCAGCTGGTCACATCGTTGAACCCTCAACTCCACCCCCGCCAACCGAGGCCCTGACAGCATCCCTGATGTCCGGCAAACACCCAAAGTACGATGTCGCTCAGTCCAAAGTCGACAAGTCCAGGATAGTGCACCTTTTAGAAGAGCTGGACAAATGGTTTGGTATCGGCGTCTCGACCGCAGTTCCGGAACCGGTCAACAACTCGTCGCAGAACGCCATCGCCGAGACAGACCCTATCAAGGGCGGGATTGGACTCGGTGCCGAGGGGAGAAGAGAGAAGGCTCAATTCTTTGCGCTTCAGGACCGTCTCAACGAAGCCAGTGGCAATTGGATCGGGAAAGGTCACACTCTGACCAGAAGCTTCATGGTCAAATACGAGGTTATCTTTGCCAATGCCAGTCCTGCCTGGCGAGGGCTAAAGAAGGGCGCCGGAGCAGGCAAACTCGACAGGGAAGGGGAAGGAGAGGGACGAGGTGAAAGGAAGACACCTGCTACTAAGAAGCGCGACGGACCGATCTCAGAGCGAAACGGCGACGGCCACGAGCTTGCTGCTGATGAGCGGACCACGTCCCGGGTTCTCCAACACAAACTTGATTCCGATTCATCTGATGAAGATCCCGATGACCAGGTCGTGGTAGCCCCCGAAGCCGCTCAGAAGGAAGGAGACGACTCTAGCGATGCTGTCACCCCGAAGGTACCGTCTACGCCAACTCGTCAAAACAATCGATCTACCTCCACAATCGCCGTTGACGGCCCCATGCTCTTCTCAAGACTGGATCGCATGTCATCGCCATCCTGGTCAGCTGCATCAGCTTCGTCCTCACCGACTGATCGTTGTCCAAGAAGACCCACAACCGCGAGCTCAGTATACGAAGCCTCTTCCGGACCTGCGGTCAAGAAGCGAAAACGAAGTGTTGATTTTACAGGTGAAGGAGATGCCCGATCAAGCCAAGCGAGCGAAGCGCCATCCACCCTGGCAACTTCCGGCGGCTTGGAAACTCACGCTCGACCGACTGTAACCTCGAACAACCACAACAGCCGGTACGAGTTAGACAAGGCCAGCCTAAAGAGCTGGGGATATCAAACAGATGCCGAATGGGTAAGCTAACGCCGGACGTTGCGCTGTTTGCGTAGGTCAAGCGCTGATGATTTGATATATCGCTGTTGTAGGCGTCACTGAGGGTAAGCACTTCTTTGGTAATCACGTGAAGCATATAAGGGTGTCCGTCCATGGCTAATGGCTCTTCTTCCACCTCCTGAAGACCAACCTACTCGCTCTTTCCAAGCAACTCCGCACACGTGAGGAGCGCGACGATCCGGACGACGAGTTGATTGAGTGCATTCCCATCCTCGACTTCCTCTCATCGACTTCTACCGAGCCGGTCACTACCACCAGTCTGTGCGTTTTCATCGATCAGTACCTGGCTTGGAACAAGTCTCTCCGCATATCAAACCCCGACTCCAGCTCAAGATTCGATGATGTCGCCATCGTACCGTCCACTTTCCTGCGGTCATTTTACATGTCGTTCGAAAGCAGGGGCAGATCGGGATCATTGGCATGGGAAGACGTCAAGGGAGAGCTCGACAACGATACTGTATGTCGCAAGGGCTCCGTTCGTCGTTGCAAAAGCTCACCCAGTCCGCCGATTCGGTAGATCACGTCCTTGACGAGGTCCACAGCGGTATTGATTCCCATCCAGCTCGCCGATTCTTTCGTTGGTATCGTTGCTATGGCGCGGCCCAGGGTAATGTTATGCCTCCATTCGGGAGAAACCGGATGGATGGTCTTGCTTCCGGTGAGTTTTGTCGTGACAATCCAGGCATCTTGTCTACAACTCTTGCACAGTCCATCGTTGCTTTACTATCCGCCATGATACCGGCTCAATCCGTCCCGGGCGGTGAAGAATGGCCGACTGAAGCTCAGCACTACATACTCTTCCCCGAAGAGAGCTCCGCCGCTCACGAACATGTGAGTCCTGGCTGAGCTATGCTACTGTGCGAGTCTACGGTGCTGGCCAGAACGGTTCTGCACGGAATGATTCGACGAATGGCTAACGTTGTTCTCGCTACTCTAGAAGCCGCTTCACACCGCCTTTCATCTCACAGCTGCATTCGCTCTACTTACGTCTTCACCAAGTCCGCTAGCGCGCACAACGGCGAATGTACGGAGCAGGTTGATGGACACGATGTCTGTGTTGACCGAAGTCCCTGGTGAGCCGGTTCTGGCTTCTCAGAGGTGCTCCGCATCTCTTGATAGAGTTCAACGGGCAATGGGAGGCATGATCACGTCTCTTCTAGCATAACACGTATATAATAAAAGTCATGTACAGAATAGGAAGTCGTCGGTCTGCTTCTGACGTGTGCCGCCCGCTTATGTCCACGTCAGCACAACAGATAGTCAACTCGGATGCCAGCACCAATGCTTTTATCTTAGCGATCGTCGTGCTTGATGGCCGTCTGACCATGGAACGGACGTGAATGCTTACACCTCAATGTGTTTGGCTTTTGTTCTGTTTGTAAGCATCGTCATCTATCGTTCTTCAGCCGTCAGAGGAACGCGGCGTTCGACCCGACAATACATATGTGAAGGTATCACTCTCGTACGGCACATGATACGATGACTGCATTTGGTCTCCATAGACAGATATCACTCTGGCCGAGGCAGGAACAGAACCTTACGATCACTGCAGAACATGTCTCTGATGCACGGCCATACTTTCTATAGCTCAAACGCATCCTTTCGACCCTTCCGTTTATGACAGGCTCTCTTTCCTGACAGATCCGCGGAAACGGAGTGGTTGTCAATCTACCCAGACAAGCTAATCTTCACTAGCAGATCGAAGCGGGGTTCGATGTTTTCGCGAGAAATCAGGTAGCCAGCTGAATCTTCAATAGGAGCTTTTGGGGTTGGTACCGGATTCGTATAGCCTGCGAGATTGAATGTCGCGTTTATGATCATTGCGTGCTGGACTGCCCGTGCAGCTATCGTAGCGCAGAATAGAGCGACATCGGCAAATCGTGCCTTCGGGATAGAACGTAGCAAGCTCGATGAGCCGCTCAGCGCAGTGAGGTGTATGAACATAGATGCTTGCGAGGCTGGAAGAGCTCACAGCGTCCACCCAACATGCTCATCCAGATTCGGGTGATCCCGTCACCGATGACTGTCGGAAGAGCCCTTGAAGCTGTCGCTGTGCTTATACCAGTGTACAATGGTGCCCTCAAGTGCCGCTTCGCTTGTTGTGAGAGCTCTACTTGTTAACGCTCGTGGTAGCTGCTCCTACTCGTCCGCTTTTGAGTCTATTTGTCCGCTTTTGAGCTGGAAACCTGCCGTGTTCAAACGTAAAGAGCTGTTTCCCGCTTTTGGCGGGCGGCCGTACTTATCCCGCCCGTATCCGCTTTGGGGGCCGGAACTCTCGCTGGGTCTGTTCCGCTTTACGATCCGCTTTACAAATAGCTATCAGCAACGTCGCTTTTCCTCAAAACCCGTTATCCACGATCCCGTCTTTTCTTTCTCGTCTTGTCCACCGCCTCAGTTTCACCAAAAGCATGCAATCTTCGCAAAGCGATGCTAATAATGAAGCGCGAATCAGCGTGAGCCTCACAAGACTTTACACACTACACTGCTCATACCGTATCCACAGTCAACACCGACCTTAGAAGACCTCTTCACTACACCTCAAGGTAAAAGACCAGCGTCTGTACGTCCGTCACGAAATCCTCGCCTAGTCAATGTTTGACCTTTGATCGGCAGGAGAGGTCTCAGGAGCCTGTGATCGCCCGGTCCCGTCATGCAAGTCCCTTCGCTGATCGTGATCCCGATGAACATGAGATGCACAACATCGAGGTCTCAGACCAGGATGAATCTGAGATTGAAAGAGCAGGGGCAGTGGAAACGCAAAGGGACAACAAGCCAAAAGGTCGCAAAGACAAGATAGATCGCATCGTGAGTCTCTTCCAGTACTCCGAGGGCCAATCCATCAGCCGCAACCTCGCTCATTTCATATACCTCCTCCGTCTGTCCCACCCTCACTGCTTCGCATGTTAGGCAAAGTCAACTCAACCCGAAGACTATGAGCTATTTGGCGCCGACCGCTGCGAGCCATGCCTTGCAGGTGACTACCGGTGCATTTTGACCTCCTCCACAAACTTCAATTCCTGTATTGGATGTCACGCCAAGTGCCCAATCGCTCGAGGCAAGTTCGACCTGGAAAGGGGTAGATTCCTAGGTCGGCACGCTCTCCGTACCCTCGGACTTGACTTAAGGCGGCTAGAAAAGATGGTCGATGAGGCGAGCGCGATTTCCGACCTGCAGTCTGTGGACTACCCGCACTCAATACGTGGTCAGGCAAAGCGGTTGTCTGAGGCATTTGCGGTATTCGAGCAGAGTGTCAACAAGAAGTTCGGGCCTCTCGACCCAATCGTTAGAGACGAGAGTATGACAGATAATGAGATGGAAAGGGATCGTCAGATCAGTGGGGTGCCGCGAGAGGAATAGGTCGGCGTACCTTCTGATAGACAATGCATGTACTACCAGTCTCACTCGCCGATATCTATGCTGCTTGTCCGCATCGGTATGCCATTAGCCAATCCAATCTTTTCCACCTTCTCATGGATCTCCTTCAGAAGCGGCCCCATTCCGGAGAAGCTCCCTGGTAGGTGATTTCTGCGTTGTCTTCGCTGAGAGATGAACTGCGAGGTCTCTACTGCAGTGACCTGTTCCTGGAGAGCTTTGCAGTCCCGTAGTAGAGTCGTAAAGCTACTGAGCTCCAGCCCGTAGCCTGTCTGTCGATCGAACACATCGCACTTCTTGTGTCTCTTTTGACATGATTCGCAGCCCGGAGTTTTACCTCCAGGACCAGACTTGGTTAACACGGTGCAAGCCTCGGCGTCGATCTTTGCGCATTCTGAACATATGCGAGGACCGGTGAAGCGCAGCCGACCTTGTTGCTGATCCCGAAGTCAGCGCTGTAAACAAACAACACTCACTGTCTGGACATGGTCGTCTCTTCCCGCAGAGCTAGCGTCCGTTGTAGAGGTCAAGTTGTTCGAGTCCATTACAATGAGCTCGAGCTCCCGTTCGTCGTTGATGTTCCCATCGTCCGTTGGCAGTTGGGCAGACTGGAATGGTCAATCCGCTTGTGATGGGCGAAACACACGACATCGCTTACGAAGAAGTCGTCATCATAGGTATCCGGTACCTCATTCCCTGATTCTAGCACTAGAGGTACACGACTTGTAGCCCTGTCTCTGGCTGTCTCCATGGCATTGACATCCGCAGCTGCTGCTCGATCATCCTCTCGGTCCGCCAGGATCTCACCGAGTGATGAGAACGAAAGGGACTGATCGTTCCACCGTCTTTTCACAGCTGACGTCAGATGCCTTAGCCGACGCAGCACTATTGGCGATAACGCCGCGTCAGACAGGTAAATGGCGAGCGTTCTGAGTGCATTGTCGTATTCGATCTCGGTAGCTTCCCAGAAAGCCTGCGGTAGTATCACAGTGTCGCGAATCTCGCGCCTGTACAACCAATAAGCTGATCCACTCCTTCAGAAGCGTGCTAACCCACTCTTGCCCTCGACGTAGCACTCCCCACCGTATCCATACGTTTACCGCTTCCTCTTCCGAGATCAGCGGTCCACGGGTCTCCGCTTCCAATATAGCAGGTAGGTAGGAAAAGACGTTCGGAGCAGCGCTAGCTGGTTGGGTCTCATCGTAGGAGTCGGACAAGCTACATCTGATCTTGGATTGGGTACTGAATCGACTGACGCGTGAAATCAGGTCTGTCAACGATGGCTGAAGTGACGATGCAGGTATCATGCTAAATCCGCGATTGAAAAAGAAACAAAGGGAAGTCGAGAGCGGTAAGAAGGGGACCCCTGTTTTATCCACTATCCCGTCAACGTCGGATCGCCTAAATCAGCAATTCCGCCTTTCATGCCGTTCGCCTCCATAGCCGGATTTAGCAAGTCCGCTTTGCAGCTTCTCTTTCCGTCCGCTTTTCGTTGCGGTTCATTGAGCGAATGTCGTTTGTGTGGAAGTCTTATTCAACCTGCATTTTCTCCCAGTCTGTTCTTTCTTCTCCGTTCTTCCCCCCAGACTTACAGATGTTACATTATGCCCGCCGGTGTCGTCAACTTTCCATTCACTTTTGATGAGGAGGAAGGGGAGATAACATTCGGCGGGACTACATATCGCAAGAGAAAGCGCGGTGATACTGGTAACCAGCAACATGATGACGTGCAGGTAAGTGGATTGGCGTTGGTAGGACTCGGGACCCTCTGACAACCATGCTTCGCTACTATCGAGCAGCTCCGGACGCGCTGCGAAGCTCTAAAATCGCAACTCGAAAATGCCAACAGCACCATCGCCGAAATGCGTAGCGAGAATGCGAGACTTCGGGACGAACTCGCGCGTGCTGGGTCGGAGAACGAGCTCACCACAACTCTGGAAACCCTACGCCGTGTCGGCAAAGACACTGACGAATGGCAAAAAGCATGGAAGATCGCTCACCGACACTTGCCACGCCTTCTCAAGGTACTTAACATCGAGCTCAGCTACAGATGCCAGAAGACCGCTACGGCTCGCCGTTGGACCGGACCACGCGGGCTCTCCCTTGCTCTCGAATACCTGCAATCCCCGGCTGCCGCGCCATACACTGTCTGCGCCTTAGGAGAACCAGATAGTCCCTTCATCCCGGCCCTAGTCGATCTCGAGCGAGATTATCCACGGGGTGTACCGTTGGCCAGCATGACAGCTGCTGTTGCTTTCTTGAGACACGGCTACGCTCGCCATCCCGACGCTTACCTGGATCTCGTTGTCCATCCCGTTATTGACCGTCAACAAGCCTTTGCATCCGCTCGTCGGGAACCAACCCTATTCGATATCGACAGGATTGAGCAGGTCCTTGCACATGGCACAGAAATCGACCGTTGGGAGTCTCAGCATCCAGCTATAGCTGGCTATGGGCGCGTGGAGGGTGCTTGGTTCGCTTGGCTGATAGACCCAGACCTGAAGGTGGTGTGCGTGGCCGATTGGATACACCACTGGGATGATTCCATCATCGAGGCGGTGAGCTGCTAGCGTCGACAAACTGATAGCTAATCAGATCTTCAGCTCTTTACAGAAGTGGTTCGTTCCAGGCGTCCCGCCGATGTCACCGAGGCAGACTTCGTGTGGACATACAAGTCGGTCTCCCCGGTGAGCATACTCTGGGGACCACGGGTCCAGGGCTTACGATTCACAGTACCGGTGTCGTGAAGCGTCCACAAGCGGAACACTGTCTGTCAGATTCCTCCTATGGGCGATTGAGAACGTTCGAAAAGGTAGCGCGGACAATCGACGTATAGACCGCACGACACTGCTGGACAAGCTGGATATCTCTGTCACCGGGAATGAAGACTCTCAATATATCGACGAGAAGACCAAAAACGAGCTCGAAGTTCAACTGGCGGAGATAGTGATCGAGGCTGGGGAGCTGATGTCGGCTATCGCGGACAAAGTGGGCCAGTCATAATAACAGATAGTCAACGACTCGGCATGGATCGGTGTTATCTGAGTTATTCCATACGCGGTTCTAATCGGCCTCCACGAAAGATTGCATGAGGCAGTGCCGGCGCTACAGTTGTGTGTGGAAGATAGATCGTCAATCATTCATCGATCTATCCCGAATGATCACGCATCTCACCGAAGCTTAACTGCGGCGTCGTTCCCTTGCTCTAGGATGCCATGGATCTCATAATTGCTTACCGACGACTTCATACCCCAAGGCAGTTTCTATCTTACAATCTTAAGGGTGAGCCGTTGTCGATTACAGCTAATGCAACACTGATGTCGCGTTGTGCTCTCCAGTACCTAAACCGCAGGCTCGTCTGCAGCACTGAACGGGCCGTTCAAACAACCTGAAGCCCCCTGAGTTTACTGCTGAGGAATGCAACAAGGTTGAACCTGTTCGGCCATAGAGCAAAGGGCAATTCAAGTGGTAGGCCTTTTCGCTGTTAGTATGCGAGCAGGCGAAGTTATCCACCCGACATCTGACATCAAGGCCATCTTGCTGTAGTCTGAGTAACGTCGTTCATTGAGATCTTAGCCAGATGGTGTGTTTAGCCACCTAGTACCAACCCGCCCTTTCTTCACCTTCGGACCGCTCTCATGCATGTTTTGTCCGATCCCACCACTCTCTTGACACCTCCACGCAGTCCCCTTTACTCTCCCCTATGCACCTTCGCCCGTCCCGTCCCGTCTCGACGCTCGCCCCGTTTGGCAATTGTTCCGCCTTTTTTCACCGGCTATTGTCTAGTAAGCGGACGCTCCGCTTGCGGCGCGGCGCTACGCCCGTTGTTTCGACCCTACGGTGGGCGCTCCGCCTGGCGCCCTTAAAGTCGGTCGCGTCTGCACCGGTTTCCATCCATAGCCGGTCGACCGCATGTGCTTTTCACCGTACCGTTCACCGTTCCGTTCACGGTTCCGTTCACCGTTCCGTGCTTCGTACCGTTCATGGTTCCGTGCTTTGTACTGTTCATCGTAGAGTACGGTGAAGGGGGGGCACTTCAGCTGCTTTGTGGACTCATAGCTCAGCTCCATTCCGTGCTCTGTGTCGTGCTCTGTTCCGTTCACGGTCCCGTGCTTTGTACTCCCACACCGCAGTGGTACGTCAAAGGCACGAACTGAAGAAGACCATAACTTACGCGAGATTATCTGAGGACAAGACGTTCGTGGTAACTCGAAAGTAGCGAGTGTCGCTTGACCCGAACGGACATAATGTTGTGATTCGCTACAAGGTTTTCTCCGTCCGTCCTAGGCAATCTTTGGCTGCGGCTCTGTTGGTAGGTCCCGATGTTTCCGTGGTCGTGGTACACCGTAAATCTCCAGGAATCTCGAAAACCCAGCTGCACTGAGCCAATAGTCTGGCAAAACCCTGATTGCACCTCGCTCTGGCGACTAGTCATTGACTGTGGCCACCATCTCCAATGCCTCGCGGTGTTCGGCTGTCCACCGCCATGGTCCCGGTAATTGAATCGCATTCGTTTCAATGTCCACCTGTTCTGCTCCTCTTAAAGCAACATCGCGACGGGGAAGTGGACCATTGCATTCGGAAGAATATGAATGTAGGTGATTTAGAGCTCCGGCATGATTTGTGGGCACGGGCTAACCCCGCCATCCGAAAGGGTACAAATATGCTCAAGCACTATAGCTTGCGCCTCTTCCTGTCCAGTCCGGTGCCTGGTGCATCAAAACTCACTAGCTCACCAACACTTCATTCAAGCGATCCCTTGTCAACGCGTGCAAGGGAAGCCCATCCAGCGCAACATCACATTAGCGCTCCCCTTGACTAGAATCTCTCTTACGCACAGGAGTGTATGTCCTGAGCCGAAATATCCCGCAGAAAACAGGGAGGACTTGGCAACGCACGCCAATCTCAAAGTCATGCCAACGCAGTAAACCCTCCAGCTTATAAGCCAAGCGCAACACCAAGTCCTATGTTGGCCCTAGAACAATCGCAAACATCAATATCTGTAGCGCGACTCTTTCCATGAAGTCACCTCTCTATCCTCAGTTCACAACGGCTTCTTGTGTAGCTTGCAGATATGAGAGCCGAGTGTGAGACCCCGTTCCAGATCGCATTCGTCAGCGACCCCGCCGAATCAGGTCTCATTGCATCGTTCAGGTGGTTATGGGTATCATTGGGCTTCCTAGACTCTGCTCACACGCGTGGGGGGGTTAGGGGTTAGGGGTTAGGGGTTAGGGGTTAGGGGTTAGGGGTTAGGGGTTAGGGGTTAGGGGTTAGGGGTTAGGGGTTAGGGGTTAGGGGTTAGGGGTTAGGGGTTAGGGGTTAGGGGTTAGGGGTTAGGGGTTAGGGGTTAGGGGTTAGGGGTTAGGGGTTAGGGGTTAGGGGTTAGGGGTTAGGGGTTAGGGGTTAGGGGTTAGGGGTTAGGGGTTAGGGGTTAGGGGTTAGGGGTTAGGGGTTAGGGGTTAGGGGTTAGGGGTTAGGGGTTAGGGGTTAGGGGTTAGGGGGTTAGGGGTTAGAGGTTAGGGG
>CP144087.1:0-58880 GCA_036428645.1 Kwoniella sp. DSM 27419 | reverse complement strand
TAACCCCTAACCCCTAACCCCCTAACCCCTAACCCCTAACCCCTAACCCCTAACCCCTAACCCCTAACCCCCTAACCCCTAACCCCTAAACCCCTAACCCCTAACCCCCTAACCCCTAACCCCTAACCCCTAACCCCTAACCCCCTAACCCCTAACCCCCTAACCCCTAACCCCTAACCCCTAACCCCTAACCCCTAACCCCTAACCCCTAACCCCTAACCCCTAACCCCTAACCCCCTAACCCCTAACCCCTAACCCCTAACCCCTAACCCCTAACCCCTAACCCCTAACCCCTAACCCCTAACCCCTAACCCCTAACCCCTAACCCCTAACCCCTAACCCCTAACCCCTAACCCCTAACCCCTAACCCCTAACCCCTAACCCCTAACCCCTAACCCCTAACCCCTAACCCCTAACCCCTAACCCTCTAAGTGGCACACAGAAAAACCCCCCAGTGCCAGAACCCTTTGTAACCCCCTAAGATTAGTTTAAACTTGTAGGTTCACGACGTCGAGTAGGCGCTATGGGGCGAGTGTTGCAGAGCGTTGCAGCTTATTTGCGTCCAATCCATGAAGAGCAACCCGTATCGCTCGCAGGCCTTGAACGCGCCAGTCGATCTCTTGCGACTATTGTGAGTCCAATGGACGGATAAATCGCTTACTGGTATGCCCTAAACGGTGATGTTCAGTCGGCTGGCCATCTTTCGAATGCTTTCCAATCGCAGACCCCCTGCCGGTCCCTCCTCGGATTGCCTATCCAAAGTCGAGTCGGTTCCGTTAAGGACGAGACGACCCCTTCTCCTTTATCTTTGCGGTGGACGAACCAGAAAGAGACAGCCGCCCGGGTGTTCATTGTGTCACTGCAACATCCAAGGTCTGCAGAATACTGTGAAGAGGTGGTCGTCCGATAGGGATCGAAGCTAGTCAGCAAAGCTGAAGCTGCTCTCTGGCGGAAGGATAGCTCTGGCGGTGTAGATCGGTAATGCTATGATTCCATTTGATCGTGAACGGGACTCAGCATCTCTCCACTGAAATGACGCCGCATGCGTGCCCGTTATGAAGAAGGGTGATAAGCAGTCAATTCGCGTGAGCAGTTTCCGCGGTTCTCGGATCAGCGAGGTCCTGACCAACAGAGAGGATTCACAAGCGTAACATTTCATCATCAGGACACTGCGGGTCTCCTGCTGGATCGCGAAATGCTTGCGGACTCTCTTGGTTTCGTTATTCCTGAGGGCCATTCTATGTCACAAGAGTTGTTCATGTTGGAAGCCATTGAGCGACGGTCAATGAACGACGCCAGATGGTCCTATTAGGCGGACGCGGTATGCAAGCCGACTCGGTCTACTTCTATTGTGGTTGGTCCCCTTTGAGAGATCCGGCCTGGTCGAGAACAGCTGAACTTGCACTTGGTATCTGATCAAGCGTCGCGCGGAATGAAGCGGCTCCTGCGGACTGCTCAAGGACCGATCTAACGGCGTTGATCCTCACCAGTCGACCTGCTTCGCAAACATACACACGCACGCCCATTTGCGCCAGCGCCTTCTACCGCTTTGACACCCCGCACATGACGAAGCGGAGACACAGTGTGCATCGGCTAATTTCGGTCAAAGCTCCAAGACGGACGGAACATTAAGAGAGACCTGGCTTGAGGACTGGACGTATTCCTCGGTTCTTTGGCGAGCGGCTACGCCGTTCGCTTAAAGACCCGTCTCTAGGCCTCGACGATCGATCAGAAGCCATTTTGTTCACCTGCGCCAGGATGACGCATGGCAAAGATTTTTAGCTAGCCTCGGAGTAGACAATCTGCTACAAACAGTCTTTTCGATAGAGTAACGTTCCGATGCAAATATTCCTTTCGCACATGAGCTAAACGGTCTCTGCCATGGCGTGCTTCAGCTCTCTCACTGTACACAAAGCACGACACTTTCGCTTGAGAGCAGACTTTACCAAATGGGCGTATGCCTTCACTGGAATTCGGTGATCGACGCAAGACCTTATACTGCGCTTGTCGAATGTCTCACCTGAGGTGCTTGCTTGCTGTAGTACTGACACTTGATGGAGCGGATTAACTAAAAGTCCATTAATGATGACTGTACCATCGCCTTCATTAATATCGGAAAGCAGCATCCTGTTTTATTGAGGGATTGAGGACCGGGGAACTCTTGATTCTACAGGCCTCATTATGCATGTCAAGCGACGGACTACCAGTTTTTACCGACAGACACAATTATGACATATGAGCGGACTTATGCACAAGCCCATTTAGTGCATGCGGGTCGGGCTCAAGCTACAAACGATCGTTCCAGAGGTAACCCTTCGTCTAGCTCAGTATGACTTTTCGCCACGGAACCAGGCTGGTGCGGGAATTGCCACTCAGCGGGATCTAATCGCGACACGCCATCTCTTGCCGCGACGCATGCACTAGGTAGGTTATCGGCGATATCATGCATATGTGGTTCTTCTACAAGCAATGTGTCGACGCAGACTAGCAGTCAGCACCAACAACATACTACCGTCCAGTCGCTCATTCCTCCGACAGTCCCTGCTTTAAGTCCTGTCATGGGTCGGATCAAGCAGCGTGGTAGCAAGAAGCCTGCCCTGGGTCAACTCCCCGGTCGTTCGCATTGGAATCAACCACTAGGGGTCAGCAAGAGAAGGGGAGCGTGGAAGCACTTCCCGATACCGGACGAGCAGAGGAAGCCGATGGGCAGGCCGAGGAAGCCTCGAACACATGAGCAAGCTGTCGGGGATCTGGGCGAGCGAGATACTCCGGCCTCCCACCAGGACAAAGCAGATGATCGTGGTGGAGGAACTCTGGAGGGCAGTTTCTACGATGACGGAGGAGACCTTGACGAGAGCATCTCTCAAGGTGACCGGAACGCGGATGACGGCGATCCTAATACCCGCAGAACGGCCCATCCTTTGAGAGCTCGGAGCGAAGACCCCTTGGAGACGGTGAGGCTTGGCGAGGAGCAAGGACGGTGGGCATCGCCAGTGAGTAACATGCCTCGTTCAGCATTTTTCGAAGCGACCTACGTCTCGGACGGCCGGCTCACACAGATCGTGACCCCAGGAGCCCCCGAGAGGCTCGGAACCGCGATCGTACAACGCTGCTCCGATCGGAAGATCGTTCCCCGAGTGGTCTGACGATGATGAGGAAGCTGCTGCATTGCCGGATATCGATATCAACCTTGGTCCCGACCTGCACGTCGACGTACTTGAGCCCACCCAAGGCGGGACCGATCGGCCGCCGTCGCCCTTTGGCCTTGATCGAATCAGAAACGACGACTCCCACCTGATCCGAACCGAAACGCAACCGCGGGACCCTATCATCTCAGCGACAAAACGCCAAGGTGATATAGATGAACATGCTCCGCTTAGCGTGGTTGAGCCACGCGATACTCATACGCTCAATGCGTACTTTACGCCCATCCTGTACTTCTACGGCATGACCTGATCAAGTGTCGCCTGCTTTCCATAAGCTGAGGCTTCACCAGAGCCTCGAAGCGGGGAGCTCCTTCGAGGCGCGAAGTACCTGTCAGTTTAGGTGAGCGAAGCTCTTGCCCAGATGACAGGCTCCGCTAATCTAGCTCAATTCAAGCTAACCATGCTCATTTCGACCCGGTGATGACCGCGGTTCCGGTACACTCGGTGATCCGAGTCCACCCAGTACTCTGTCCACAAGCTCAGGACCAATATGTCTACTGTACGACCTCGAACGGACCAACCAGTATACAGCTGGTGCTCAACTCGAATGTATAGTCTATCTATGTCGGGCGTAGCCGTATGTGTTGTGTTGAAAACGCACAGAACGCAAGACGGCACGTCGCGCCAATGGGCAAGAGGCCACGAAGCTTGTCAAGGACTGATGAATGTGAAAAGGCCCGACCTGCTGCTGGATGACGAGATACCTAGAGCGTGAACAGCGGCCGCTGGTCGCTATCAAGCGACTCGTGACTGTTACGAAACTGCTCAGGACGAGGACCGCTTGACACCTAGGCAATCCCTCGTTAATCCACTTTGGCTTTCCGCAAGCATAGTCTATCTCGCTTGAGCAGCCGTTCGCTTGAGACTCTGTCACCAGACGGCGTGTCAGCTCATCAGTCTCCCGCCAATCCCCTAGTCCGCCTCAAGATCACATGGTGGCGAGGTGTTTGTGCTCTCGTAACGCCGCGCGACATCGGACGATCTCCTGTGATCATTTGAGGTGGTTCGCTCTAGATCATCTACTACTCGCTTGACCTGCCGTCAAGGAAATACCTGTGCATACAGAGGTGATCTCGCTGGACCCAAACGCAATGCAAAGTTGGGGTGATTGGTAACGAGTCAGAATCACAGCGGCATTGACGGCGAAAAGGCGGTGAGGGTCAACAAGCTAGTCAAGACCACTCAAGTGACAGCTGTAGCCTCAGTCAGCAAGCTGGATGGTACATGCACTCGAAGACGACAGGAAGGCACTCAAGCCGCTTGACTGCTTGTGAGCGGATTATTACAAGCCCTGAGGGGGATTCCTTGGTTTGAGATGTAGCGATCGACGCCAAGGCCTCTCAAGCAGGCTTGTTCTGTCGTACCGACAACCTTGTCAGCTCGGATCGTGGGGATCCTTCTTTGCAAGAGATCTTGGTGCGTATCCTGAGCCGTTGTCAGCAGCATTACAGCGGCACCGCAGGTAGTTTGAGAGGTGAGCGATCTCGACCTGTACCGGTTACAGCCTGGCCGAGTGTAAGATATCACCGATCGATTGAGCAGAAACCCCGTGGGCTGCCCCATGAGAGCCTCTGAAGCTGTCTGAGAACACCTCAGCCAATAGGAACAGAAGATGTACCTATGGTGACCAAGCGGACACTGACTTTGCCAATCAATCAGGAACACAGTACGCTTCTTCGAACGGAAAATCATAGCAAGAGTGCCATAATCTGAAGCGTCTGAAGGTTTTGGAAACAGTCTACCGACACGACATCGCTTCATATGCATACAACAGTAGCTTTGTTAAGTCCGCTCATGTCATGTTACATAGATTTTGATAGTCATCATGCTTGAAGAACCCCCTGTACGAGGAGAACAAAGGCCCACAGAACATGACTCAAGCGCGATATCGCAGATGTCGCTCTGGGTTCTGCGCGCCCATCACCCGGTACCCCTCCTAGCTTGATCCATCGCCTGCCTCGGACGCTGGTACACCTTCATTAGTCAGCGAGTGGAGCAGCTGCGCTTGTATCCTGATGACACCTACTACACGATAGGCCAAAACCCGCTGGCGGACTCTCTACCTAGGTCACATCGACCTGCGACGCCAGACATTCGGACTGGAAGAAAACTTGCAGTATTGAACCATCCCTGCATCTTTCTGCGCATTGGCTGCAGAGATCTTGTCAGCTTTGCGTTGTCTGTACAGTAATCACATTCAAACGTACCATGCATGATTGCCTTGACCGACTGTGGATTTAACAGATATGGTATAGAGCGGTCAGTGATTACGTCCAGCAAGTTGGCTCAGTGCAAGCGTGATTCAGGCTCACAGTAATTAGGACTGTATGAAGACAGCAGCTCTTCCCCTGGCTCGATAGAGCGGATTGCTCGCAAATCACAGGTCGTACTTCCACTCCTGGGCGTAAGATGCTTGTCTGGCCTGGCAAGCCAAAACACGTTCGGCCAACAAGAGGCCTACCTAGTCGTCAGCGAACACAGCAACAGCGAGCTGCCCATCCGCGGTAGCTCCAGCGACCCACATTGCACAGCCGGCCATACCCCAGCATTAGGCTCCCGGTTCCAGATTCCTCCATCACAGAGATGTCACTCAGTTGACGCTCCGCCAATGCTGCCTTGTCATAGTCTCCCTCGAAGGGCACCTCGATTGCCAATACCCCTGGTATAGTGGCGCCACTACTTGTGATCATACTTTTTCGACAGCTCTGTATGCCTAGCTGAGGTGAAGAACCCAGAAAGTGACTTCGGATGATCTCCACGTTGTGATCGTTGTCCTTCTGAAACTGCTCTGTAAGACTGCAGACGAGCTCAGCCAGCTGATCTGCCTCTGCGGTCAATCGCTTACCTATGGACAATCGATCGAGGAATGTCCGGATCGCTCTCAGCTTTTGCGAGGCTATACACACGGTGAGAACCTCCGGAGGCCAAGTTCAGCCGATATAGTCGACTCACAGCGATGTTACAGAGCCGTCGACTTTGCCGGCCACGTCCCATTCCTGATGTGTTGTTACCAGGGAAGTCACCAGCGCCAGGTTGTGCTTCCGGACTGATATCGGGGAGTGGCCGTTCGCCTGAGCTCGAAAGAGCTGGTGCTCGAGTTGCGCGACCTTGAGTACGGATTGTATGTTTAGGGTTGATGACTGTAGGCGTGGTCAGTGATGACAAGGTCTATCTGTCCCTGAGCACTGACCGTGCTTTCTTGAGATACAGTCCACAAGGAGGCTGGGTCTTGTGTTCTTCGGAGCGTCCGCATTTGTGAGGTCATGTCTCTGCCTGGAGCAAGACGGGTTCGTGCAGTATCGGACGGATTCGAGCGCAAGGGATACGCTTTACCTCGGCCGTCGCGTACGAAGAGGATTCCGTCCAGGACTTCGTTGGCCATCATAAGTCGGGCGCGACGAGATGATTGTCCGCCCGGGTCCACCATACCACATAGCCAATTAGCGTCTGACGAGCTCGAATCACATCGGCTGATCGTCTCCATGGCTTGACAGAGGTACACGCCACAGTCTATGGAGTTGACCTGCACCGGACCCTGCGGCTGGAGTTAGGGACAGATAAGAAAAAGAGTTACAGGTGCTCACTTTGACGTCAATTAGGTCGGTATCATGTAGAAGGACGGTCTTGCAGTCTTCATCGAGATTATGCCCACGTAGATAGCGAAGATAGTTGTCCATAAACAGCTGCAGAACTTATGCTTAGCTAGCCTCATAGGGCTGCAACGGAGATACGAGCCTACCTGCATCCGCTTATGTACGGTTCCTGATGGTTGACGTCCCAGAGGATCGTAGTGAAGTACGGAGTGGGTCCTCACATGGTAGACCAGCATGACCCAGTGATTTTGATCGATATTGGTGGGTTGTATTACGATATCGGCTCCCCTCAGTTCCGCCTGAGATTCGTCAGTCCCGACAATCTTGGCTTAGACACTCACCTGCCCTTGTATCATCGATCTCGTCTGCCGGTTTGAGCGCACCGTTGTGGCGAGAGAGGGCAGGAAGGCGGGCTTGGGTAATTGTCCCGCCGATTGCGACCACCGTTGATAGATCAAACAGGCGTAAGCGTGAATGGTCTGGTCGCTCACCCACGCTAAGGATCTCGCCTCAGTACCCAGTCCTGTGTGAAAGTGCGCTCAAACGTCACCTACCGTCCCCATTTTCACTGAGCGATAGCAATTTTGCGTGGTCATTCCGATGCAGGTCGTAAAGCTTCGAGTTCAGACGATAGTCACAGTCGAGTGCAGTGGGTATTTGCAACGGTCTGGTCTCGTATGCACTCCTGGCCACCTGATCGACAAGGTGATCTTGATGTGAGCGATAGAAAGGAGAGTGATAGTAGCCCGAAGGTAAAGGCCTCTGCTCAGGATGGGGACCGGCGAGCCAGAATAGCTTGAGCGCTCTGAAATGCGTGCAGGGATTCGCAATGTCGCCGTCCTTGTCGCATATGTTACAGTAACGACTCCGTGAAATGCGCTTCATCGCTGAGGTCAGTTGACACTCATCCGGGAGTCGTTGACGTGCACCCACATGTGCGATCACACGAGACCAAGCCTCCAGGCAAGTAACCGCGTTCCAATACGGTGTACTCAGAGCTCGACCCAGGAAGAACGCGCAAAGGAGGTGTACCTTGAGATCGGATCTAGTTCGAGTGCTAGTGAGCGGGTTTATTGCGACTTTGTATCGCGGTAGGAGCACTCACCGACACTGCCTGAGATGCTGGGCGATCATGGCTAAGCGACTCGACCGGACATTCGTCGCGTAACCCAGCTCGTTCATGATCGATGTCCAAGCGGGTGGAGCATAGGATACTTGTGGATCTGCTTCAGATTCGCCAGCAAGGTGTTCCACCAGATTAATTTTGAGCTTCCTCATTGAACTGACGATGTCGAGCAGGCACTTTCGTGTCAGCTCCGCTGCCGAAATTCCTGTATTCTGGATCACGAGGCCGACTGGGAGAGACCTCTCGGTCAGCGGCTGGCAATGGTCAAGTCCTGTGGCTTCCTGGCTTACCCAAGATCTCGTTTCCCAATGGACAACGATCCGTGTCGACCAAGGTCGCCGACAGCATGCAGATACTATGCGCTGGATGAATGTCGCTCGCCTCGCTATTGCTGACAGACAGCTCATGTAGACCAAAGTGACACCGGTTTCGAGCTCCTACAAGCTTCGAGAGATCGCTCGTAAAGGTCACGGCCGCATAGTCGACTTCTTGGTCCAAGGAGATCTCCGAGGGTGACGCTGATGTGTGGGATGACAGCTGGGCCGGGCTAGCTTTTGCGCCTGTTTGATGCACTGGCTCGTTCGGCAGCCCGCGAGGCGAGCGTCGCACTCGTAGTGGGTGGGACAGCGCAGAGCTCGAAAGTCTTGGTGTCGGATTATATCCATTCGAGTTAATACCGTACCTTTTGAGCGGAACCGAAAAGCTGAGGTCGGACGCGAGACTGATGGCGGAGTGGGGGTAGGACATCCCAGCGAGTGATGTCAAGCGGTACCCGAAGCGTAGGAAAGAGTCATAACATGTATATAGCACTTGCCGGCGTTGGAGCGGAGATGTTGGCACATTGGAGAGGTCGTACCGGAGGATGCGAGAAGAGGTAAAGTTAGTGGTATGATCCCGAGCGTCTCTTGAACGATACTGAGCCCCAAGTCGATTTCACCGTCGAGCTGGACGACGCGTCACGTGGCATCACCGTCGCGTCGTCACGTGTAGCTGTGACGCGTGTGTCACGTGACGTGATTCGCCGCTTGACTCTGTTTCTCTTTCGTCGGTTCGCATTTCGGCCTCTATCTCGCCTTTGTCTGCTGTATATATCGACTTTCTCACCCGACAGCTAGATTGACTCATGCTTACCTCTCGACACCACCCTCTGGGTGTCAGCTGTTATATACGGCGGTGACTGGACTCTTCATCAAGCACCTCGTTCAAGTCTGATCCCACCCACAATCATCCGTGATTCTTGTATATACACACGGGAACGGACGCGGGAGCACCATGACGCCACACGCTGGACCGCTCAGACGATCCGCCATGCTGAGTATCCCGAATCCTTCCCACCGCCGAACAACTCGTTCCACTCGCGCTATGGCTCGGTTCAACAGACTGGACAGAGAGGGATTGTACGATGAAACCGCCAGTATCGCTTCTCTTGGCACGGACTGCTCGACCACCGACGTCGGCGATGATGTCGTCGCGCCTTCCCTCGCTACAGCCACTGATCGACTGGACGATCAGGCCGAAGCTCAACTGGGTACTGCACTGACGGCCATGCAGTGCATGCCGCCGGTGAACCCGGCTCTATTCCACGGCTTCACGTTTGTGTTTCCCACAGACGCCTGGGTTGAAAACAAGGCATGGGCGAACCGCTACACCCTGCAGGTGCGTTGAGATCTCCTCACCATGCATGATGATCACCGTTGTACTCATCCAGGACGGTCCACCGCTGACATCCGTTGCAGCAATTCGGCGCGGCCACAGCTGACGAAGCTGGCTCTCCACAACACATCCTTGTCATACCCATCGGCGATCAACAGCTACGCCCGGGAGGGGGGTATCGTCTGGCCGCGGGCCTCACCGACAAGTTCATTCGCTTCCGAGATCGTCCACGAGTGTCCTTTGAACATCTGCTGGAGTGCATCCATCTGGATCACTTCGATCCAAACCTGTTGGACCAGCCCTTGCATCCTCCTTCCACCCACATCCCCGAAAACGCCGATCAGCATCGCACGCACTCGATCGTGACTCGGGACGCCGATCGTCAGCGAATTGGCGTGATCATTGAGGGTATAGATTGCTTCTTCGCCGCATCGTCACCGGACGTCGCTCCACCCGGTGGACCTCTCGCTCAAGGTGGCTCAGCGAGCATTCGGCATCCCGACGGTACGCCTCGGACACGTGATCAGTTCTACGCCTACCAGGACAAGGCAGATGCTGCAAACGGGAGAACGTGGTCCAAGAACCAGACCTATGTCACCACCCACTTGCCAATCTTTGAAAGCGCGTGTCCAGTGTTTGCAAAGCTCGGTAGGCGAAAACCCGGCAAAAGGCCTCAGCGGGTCACTGTGCAATCCGACAAGGTGGATGGGGCGGTAGATCGAGAAGCGGCAGTCGGCATGGACAAGGTGTCCTCAAGATCCGGTCAAACACCTCCCGCAATCGTATTGGGCAAACGGAAAGGCCGTTCGAGAACGGGCTCGACACCTCCTCCCCCTCTTCCATTGCCTCCACAGGGAGGCCATCCCTCTCCCTCGCTGGAATCTTCCTTCGGTGATCAAGACCAAGACGAAGGTTCGAGCAGTCACGAAATCAAATCTGCTCGAGTGTCAGCCGAGACCAAGCCGTCAAAATCTCGTAGAGCGAGCCGAGACTGTGATAGTGGATCCAGCCCTTCTCCTGCTCGCCCGCCAGAGAGAGCGCCAACCAACGGTGAGACTACATGTTGCCCAAAGCCTTGTCGAAACCAGCTGATCAGTTCGCGGATCCCTAAAGAACGTATATCAAACCAAGCAGTACCTCCTGTTAGCCCGCCGAAGCCGGAAGAGCAGGACACTGTCCTCACGAGCCTTCGGCATCCTACTTCTACGAGTCGCGATCAAGATGGTGAAGAGCCCTATCTAGATCCATCGGCCCATTCAAGCGACTTGTTTGAAGGTGCAGATACGACATATCCGGATGGAGAGAACGTAGGTTGGCATCGATATGGAGTAGCACGGTTACTGACAACTCAAATGATACCCAGGTGTCTAGAACGGAGCCCGAACAGGTAGACGTAAGTCGACGTTGGTGCCAAAGAAGGTCAAGGCTAATGAAGGTGTCATCGACCCTGACAGCTTTTGGACGACAATGCAGCCTCGTCAAGAAGTACGACCCCCACGCTAGGCCTCGCAACGCGAAGCCCTACACCCGTCATGCCGAAAAGAATCACTCGAAGCACCCACCAGCGGACCAGCACGTCTTCACCTCCACCCTCTCCAATTCTCCTCGCCACCGCAGAGGACTGCACCGACTTCATCGAATCATATGTAAAGCGCGTTGCCGACGACGCTGCTGTCCCGGAAGGATCGTCGGCCCGGTCGTATACCGCCCTTCCGGCTTCGTTCCTAGGCAAGTACCTGGACCTTGTGACCGAAGAGTCTTATCTCTTCTCCATTCGAAATGCTTGGGGCGCTTCCAGGCCACCCGACAAAGTGCGTGTCTTTCCCCCGTTCGAGCACAGTGCAATATCAGCTTGGCAGCAGCTTATGCCTTCCCTCCCCCTCAGGATTCTTTGTACGATGTCGATACCGTTCTCATCCCGGTAATCATCGGTGGCAACTGGCTTAGTATCGCTATGAACGTCAAGATTCAACGTACGTTCATCTTTCACTCCGAAGCGATTGCCCAGGAGGCTGCGGGCTTTCTTCCAGTGCGTAAACCAACCCCACATCGCGATATTTCACCGCCGATCCCATCCTTGTGGACCTGATACGCTACAATGAATGATCGGTACATGAGCTGACTCCAACATGCAGGTCATCGAGCATGTTATGGCCTCTGAGTACCGGCTGAAAAGACAGCCGTTCGTGAAAGCAGACGCTAGTCTCCGAATCATTACTTTTCCTTCCTCGGTAGGTTTCATATATGCTTGCGCCCCAAGGGATAAGGGGCCTGCCTACAAGGTCTGTCTCGGCCCGGAATATTGCTAATATAGGTGCATTGCACATAGGTCGAAGGCGATAGCGGGAGCAGCCCAGACGTCAAATACCACTCTTTGCTTTCGCTCTACTGTCAATGCGAAGCGTTTCGCTTGGTCGCCTTGCACGGAATGAACGGAGGCGATCGCATCGAACGCGATCTGAAGTCTGTCATCGCAAGTCTAGGATTCGACGCCGGAATAGCAACCGTACAGAGTCGTCTCATGAAGATGCGGTCTCGTGCGACCAAATGATGAACACACTTAGAAGCAAGTATGGCTGTCCTTAGGGAACCACCTGCTTCTCTTCAAAGTATATCGCATTGGGAGTATCGTATAGTAGCGCTGTATCTATGTAGGAAGCGTCACATAAGTATAATGAAAGTTATATCGTTTCACAGTCAGTTGCAGTAACAACGGCAGATGGTGTCAAAGCTGATTCATATGCTGAAGCAGCACTGTATGAGACAGAGGCATGCTGCCCGTGATCTCTTTCATAGAATTGGCATTAAACAAGTGGTATGTAGCGTTGGACAGTTCCCCATGATGGTTTGGGCGATACCGTGCAAGGTGTTTATAGCCATGCTGACGCTCCATGACACTCGGCGAAGCCAATATACCAATACGCAATGGACTGATGGAGAACGCGAGCAAGGACGAAGCTGACGATCGTAGTCGTGAGCGGTCGCAAGTTTGGTTCAACAACGGTCAATGACCGGTGTCTATGGCTCTCAAGGTGAAAAACCTCAGCGCTCATCACGATGATTGCTATATCTAGGGTGAAAGCGGTGATCGCCGATGGACATTGACAGGGAGACGCATCAGTTGCACCGTCACTTTGACTAATGTCTCAATAATATGCTTGATTCTACGCTCGTCGACAGGTTCACCTCACCGTTACGATGCAGGAGCTCGATAGTCCGCTCCCAGCTTACTCGCTCTCCGAGTGCATTCAACAGGCCACGCACTACCTACAACAGGCTGTGATCAAACTGGCCGATGACCCCGAAGCCGGCGTCCCATTACAGGCACGAAAGGACTTGTTGACCGCTGCCGGTAAGCTCGAGGCGGCTTGCTTGGACCAAGAGAGACGGGTAAGCTCTGGAACAAAGGATGCGGGCGGGTGGATCGCTGACAAGATACTTGAGACTCACCAACGTAGTATCTCAAGCCACGACCGAGATCTCGCGCTCAAAGACAAGCTTATCGTCGCGCAGAAAGAGGAGCTGGCACGGATACGGGCTGGTCTGAAGGACAAGGATGAGGAGATGATGCGGCTTAGTCAGGAGGTCGAAAAGCTTGCAGCGGAGCGGGACCACGAGCGCACGGCAAAGGAAAGCGCGTTGAATATGACCCTGGATGAGAGGGAGAAGCGGAGGCAGCTTCAAGAGGTAAGGACGCGCGATGGGCATACTCGTCATCCGTACAAGCTCAGACACCGATCTTCCGCTAATATCGCCTTGTAGTCGCTGGAGGAAGCGGAGCGCGAGCAGCGCGAGTTTGACCAGCTCAAGCGTCAACAGGAACAACGAAGAAAGCGGAAACACGGAAGGAGCGATAGTCATGGCTCATCGGCGGTAGGATAAGGACCCGATGGATGGTTCTGCCGAGGTGCGTTGGAGCACATGACACCGATTCATAATTGGACTAGCTGATCCTGACCGATCAATGCTTTCCTCTAGATTTGTCCCGCTTGATGCTCAGGTCGGGAACTATAACTTGTTGATCTCGGATAGTCCCCGCGTGCATTTGCTTCGACGCGAGTGCACTAGGCTATACCCTTGTCATAGGGGACGTATGTCGATACAGCGTAATAAACCGTTCCAAGGCGCGGGAGAGAAGAAAAAAGAGGCAAGAAATCAAGGGCATACCAGTGTACTCAGCAGGGGACAGCGCTAAACCTGGAGCTCGTCCAAGGGTGGGAGCTGCTCATATGTAGAATTGGAATGCATTGGCTTGCTGGAAGGCTGAAGTGAATATGGTGGGATTGAGCGGTCAACATCCAGCTTATACATTGTGGTCACACAAACCACGAGTAGATATTCAGGAGATACATCATGTTTACATAGACGTCGAGTAAAATGCTTGACCGAAACGCGTGAGCACAGCTAGCATGAAAAGCACATGCGAATATCTTGGTGATGTTGGCCTCCAGCACGAACCCGCCTTGTATGACATTAAAGAGAACTCGTTGCACCTCGTCATAGTAAAACCTAAGGTCGAGCTCGTGTACGTTCTCGGACGTCTTGAGGGCAACAAGGCAACTAAGTCTTACAAGTAGTCTCGCCAACTTGTCATTGACTTGTCTTTGGCGCGAGAGCTCAACAATTACTGATCTGGAAAGAGCTCGCGTACGAGTGTTGGTTTCCGACGAGCACCATATTCTTTCAAAGCTCTATAGTGACCTGTAGCATGAGCGTCCGATATGTTCTTGCTATTCACGATTCACGGATATGCGCAGGTCTGAAAATGACCGAACAAGCCCGATTACAACAGGCCTAGTGGTCGATCACAGGCTCTGCGCAGATGCAGAGCATGTAGCTTTCGTTCTTCACTGGCAGATGCTCAGGTATCGCGTACCCATGGACGGACTTTTACAAATCGCACTCGGGCTCCGCCGTGTTGAGGCTAATGCTTTACTGCCAGGTCGTCAAGCCCTTAATTGGGTATGAATGAGGTACCTATGCCCGCCCTGTGGCCGGTTGTAGAACTTGTAGCGGAACAAGCCAGTCCAACCACAACTGTCTTGTCGATGAAATTGAGATAGGATCTTTCCGGAGGAGACAAGACCATGTTTCTCAATACAAGTTTCACTAGCCCGTGAATCAAAGCACATGTCATGTCTTCAGAGCGGCCAGGCCACTGCGATACAACTGCAGACGCAGACATAGGACCCTACAATAAGAGTTGCCATACAGTTTACATCTTTACTCATGACATGAGTCGACAAAGCTCCTCGATGTATGCCAGGCTGCTCACTCGCTGTTCCCGGAAGGGGGAATTATGCCGTAGACGCGTTGAAAAGCGCATTCCCGAGCTTGGTGATCGCTAAGGTTAGGCGTGCGTAGCAGCCCATCGGTTTACTCCACAAGGGGAAATAACGTGAAAGTAGGCACGTTGCACACCTGCCTTTCTCCCGTGAGGATCCCGATTTCGGGAAATAGGCATGCGTTTAATAGTCGGCAATGCCCGCCTTCACGCCTCGGCGATTGACCCTTGCTTGGTGGCGTTTTCTCAGAGTAAGGGCTAGCGTGATTTCACCAGTCGAGCTCGCAGTTGCTGTACATGTTGTTCATCTCGATAATACACAATGGGGCGATCAATCAATGATCCCGATCCAGATACCCTATACAAGTCCAACTATCTCCCATGGCTCACACGCTACTCTCGGGCGAGTGAACGGCCGCTCCCTTCTTCTTTCCTCCCCTGGATCCTCGGCTCACGCTCACATACGACGCCTCGATAGCCTCGTCGATTGAGGTGTTTTGGCTGATAGCGGTCGAGCTTCCTTCGCTGCCCATGACCGAGAGGTCGGTCGCAGTGCCGACGTCGCCGTCGACCTTGGACTTGGCTTTGGCCTTTGTCTTTGCGGTTCGACCCGGTTTATTGGCCTCTTTCGACGGTTGAGCCTTGGCGCCGGCTTTCGGACCCGGCGGCAGTTGGGGCCAGGCTCGCAACATAGCTGTACATCTCATCAGCGTCCATCTGATCGGGACGCGGACCCCGCACGTACCATCGTATCGACGACCATCGAGCTCGATTCGCAAGGTCAAGAGGGTGCAAAACCTGCCCGCTCTGGACATGTCGGATTCCGAAGGGATCCAAGCCGACATCAGTTGAGCGACGTCCAGCGCCAACAGTCTTGCCTAGTGGACAGAGTCAGGATCAACTCGATCACGCTCGGAGACGACTTGCCGCATGGGACTTCCAGATCCTCCTTTTGTCGACATCACTCGCGGTCCTTGTCATGTCGAACGCCCCAAAAACCATCGCAGCGCGCTTCGCGTGCTATAATGTGCGCATCAGCAACATATCCGCGGTCAACCGTCCTCACCGAGATTTTCTCCGTTCCTTGGACGTCTTGCGGTGCGTCGGGAAGACGGGCTTGATCTCGCCATCCCAAGTACTCGTCCTCGCCATCCTGCGTAATCGGGATCGGCATGAAGGTGTAACTCTCGCGAGGACCCGGTGGACCCGTCAACTCGACAGCGATGGAGTCAGGCTGTGTCGAAGCCTCGAAGACCCCGGACGAGGTATCGAACTTTGCGGCCATCTCGTGCCAGAAAGGGTTCGCCTCCAGGTCGAGCAACTGCACCCGAGCCATCAGTACCTGTCGCGTCCGACCCTGCTCACCTTGGATCCGCGGGTGTTTTGGAGAGCGGACGGCGCAGCGATATCTTTGTCGACACCGAGGTCCATGCACTGCAAGATCGTCAGTCCAACGAAAGAAGGAGACGAGTACTCACCAGCTCCGTGAGCTGCCTCTTCTTCAACCTAGACTCGACCTCGATCATCATCATCGTCGTCGTGAACAGCTGTACCTGGCCGGGGTAGCGCGCTTCGAAGTCATTGGCGTGGACCATCATGTCCTCTTTGACCAGATCGATTTCGCTTTCCGGGTGTTCTACGACGTATGCCTAGGAGAAGGCGGAATCAGCTAAGGCTTTCGCTGGAGCGCGTCGATTTGCCTTCACCTACCCCGGCCAGTATGTCGTACATCTCGCCGACCCACCCGATCATCATCAAGGTGAATCGCTTCCAGGTCAGGTATACGATCGGCGGTAGCTTGTGCGGATCGGTATGCACAGTCTTCACCACGGTGAAACTGGTAATCTTGGATCGAAGGTCTGGGGAGAGGTTCGGCAGGATCTGCTTTCCCAGCTCGTGTGCCTTCAAGATTGCAGTAAAGTTGTCGCCGTCCGTCATTGTGGTGCGCTATCTGTTGTGGGTCGTGGACGGTATTATGGGGCGCAGCAATGGGTCAAAAACGATTGATGCTGTCGCGCAAAGCAAGCACAGCGTCAGACGTTGAACGAAGTCAAACAACTCGCCAGTTGTTTGAAGCGGGATCAAAAACTCAAACAACTGGCCTGTTGTTGGAAGCGGAACCAAAATCTCAAATAACTTGGCTGTTATTTGAGTCTTCGAGTATTGGGATATCGAACATCGTTCTTCATCTTCGACTTCGCACTCGCTCCTGGCCCATCGCAAACGAGGCTCTACCAAGTGGTGATCGAGAACCGCCATGGACAGGCCCAGAAACGTGGTCTTTGCACGGTCAGTGTGACATTCTGCCTGTGGTGAGGACTATGGCTGATGCCTTCACGTATAGTGCTACGACGTTTGGCAGAGGACTCGACGTTGGCGGAGCGGCACAACCCGTCTCACAGGAGATTGTGGTGCACCCAACCTCCATAGAGAACAAGCGAAACCGCTCTTCTTGGCATTTCAGTGGGTTGGCTTCGATGGTGGTTTGGCTTCGAGATGAAGAGCTGACACCTTATACAGCACAAGCCTTCGATGCGAATGTCAGCACAGAGGACGTGGCTCAGACTGTATCTGACCACCTAGTAGCTGGTGAGAGACTTGCGGTGCGTCGGTCTTGGAACGTTGTCTGAACTGTGCCTTGAACAGCCGTCAAGGACGATCGAAGACCCGCGCTTCTCCTTGCATACGGACGTTCGGGCTCAGGCAAGACGACAACGCTCAAAGCGATCGTCTTCACTCTCGTGACCGCGCTTTACAAAGAGCTCAAAGTCGACTGTATCCTTCGAATCAACATGGACGGTGTTGAGTTCCACCTCTCTAAAGTTTACGACCTATCCGAGGTCACGCGCACTGAGCTGCCCTTCCGACCTTCCGGACATCCGCCAGCTGGACGCTGTACAACCGACAGCTGCGACTCTTTCCAGGCTCTATTCAACAAGATGCTCCAACATGCATCCACCGCCACCACGGAGAACAACATGCACAGCTCGAGGAGTCACACGTTTTTCAACCTGGTCCGTCGCCTGGGAATGGTGGTAGCGTTGATGCTGACCGCTTGCTACAGGACTTTCAAGTAGACCTGGGTCACGGACGATGGGAGTCTCTGGGCAATCTCGGTATCCTGGGTAAGCTCAGCGTGATGACTGGATGGATAGTTCTGAAGCTGACCGGTGAGAACCTCTGCAGACCTCGCTGGCTCCGAAGGCGTCACCGCTATACCTTCGACCAGTTCTCTGGCCGAACTTCGTGCTTACAAGGTCAGGAAACAAGAAGGCAACTCAATCAGGATGGAGTATGTCGCTATACTGAGCAGGCAGACTGTTCAAAGCTGATCCTACCGCTTGCACAGGCTGCTTGAGGTCCAAAAGCTGCTCTCCGACTATGCCAAGATGTCGAACTCAAAGATGGCCCTCAAGGACGACAAGTATCGCCTATACAGAAAGATGCCGGTGTGAGTGCAGCCAGCATTCTATCATGTCATTCTATGGCAGGACGCTGATGCAGAGATACTCAGTACGCGCGCCATGCTGCCCTTCCTCGACGGGAAAGCGTCGATTATCGGTCTCATCACCGTCTCGCTTTGGAAAGCTAGCGAAGGCCGTCAGTCGGATATCCTCAATTTCGGGCGAAGTCTGGGTCGGATCTGCGCGTTGTGGACGGAGGAGGACCGGGAGCAGGGAGTGAGTCCATGCCAGGTATCCCACTTGATCGTGAACTGATGCACCAGCATGCAGGCTAGAGTGGAAGTTGCCCCGATGACCCCGACCCCCAAACTAGCCAATGAGCAAGGCATCAGGACGACTCCTGTCCCCGTGGAAATGCAAGACAGCGATACTGCGAATGCCGTCCCTCTGGACGTCACGGCAACTCCCGATGACTCGCTTGAGCAGGCGCTCGCTCTGGTGAAGCCGAGCGCTGAGGTGCGCAGCACGGTTAACAGGATCGCTCTGCTTGACTTTGGCATCGGGAGGTAAGGGTTCGATGCTGCTTCTGCCAGAGTTGTTTCATGCATCTAGGTTGTACATAAGTTATCTTTATGCATTATGCATTGAGTGCACGATGTCATACGCTTCTTCGGGGAGATCAAGTAAGAACGAGTCGACAGAGCAGGATGCAAAGGAGATGGTGCTGATCTTGTGAGCGAGACCGGCGGGATGACGTCTACTGAGGTTCCGTTATGCCGTTCTAACAGCGGATATGAACCCCAGGTATACTACTCAAGCCTTGACAACTCCGCTTGTCAAGTGTGATCTCTATCGAGGGAGGCCGTGATAACGAGCAATCAAGAGAGATGACGATAGTGTAAAGCCTGATTTCACGAGAAGAACAGCGCGCACCAGACATTGCCAATGGGAGCTCCCCTTGCTGTCCGTCGTTGACAGGAATCCCTTTGATAATCGATATTACAGATGCTGGCTATGGAGCGGACATTTGAGCGATCCATAAAGAACCAATGCATTGTTGCGTGCTGGCCTAGGGACTTTATGCAGCCCGCTGAGAAGAGCCTTGTCGTGAGCCAAAGTGCGCGAGTGTAAATCGTGAACCCAGTTTAGCCGGTGACAACAGCGTCTGCTCTAGCTGGTCGTACAACAGACTGTCAACAATGTGACTGCACTCATCAAGAGCATGTCAAGGTGCCATGAGTCGACAACTTGATCAAGTGTTGCTTGACGGGAGACGAACAAACTCCCTGCTCCTACCATAGACACTTTCACAGCGCTCGTCGATCCGGCCATGAACGCTTCACCTTCTCAGACGTCTGTGCCGTGGTACCACCAGGCTACTGGCGGGCCGATCGACTCTGGAAGGATGTCCGCGCTTGGCTTCCTCGCCGTCATTCAGGACCCAACACAGAAGCCGTTATACAGGTGAGTGCCGCACGTTCAGCGTGCGAAACCCGACGAATCACGCTACTATAGACGAAGCTCACCGCCTGATCACCTAGTGCTTCCCTTATGCCGTGTGACAGCTGCTTTAGGAAGGAACGACCCTGCCTCATACCA
Source organism: Kwoniella sp. DSM 27419 (assembly GCA_036428645.1). Lineage (NCBI taxonomy): Eukaryota > Fungi > Basidiomycota > Tremellomycetes > Tremellales > Cryptococcaceae > Kwoniella > Kwoniella sp. DSM 27419. Next base: position 39,015 of record CP144087.1, on the reverse strand, counting down.
TCCCTCAGTATGATACCTATCCGGCGGGCGGCTGTCCCATGGTCCCTACCCCGCTACACCCGGCAAGCCTGCTTAGCCTGCGTGGGCATGAAGCGCTCATGCTCGATGAACACCAGCAAGAAAGGTCCCATGCAATACTATCTCGAGGAGTTACCTACATCGTCTGGCGAGACATCGCCCCGCGCGCTGGGTGTGCGCTGGGTGGAAGCGGAAAAAGCGCGTTCGATATCTCAACCCTCAGCTCCGACTCTGACGGAGACTTGCCTAAAGTCGTTACAGGAAGAATTTGTGGAGTCGGAGAACGGCGTAGACAGCGCGGCTCACCCTGTCATGGTACCAGCGAGACCAATGAAGCGCAGAAAGCAGAGCGGGACGAAGGAGGGGACGCTCGTAGAGGGCGAGACAGAAACAGAATTGCCGTCGATCGCCGCAGCCTCGCCAACCGTGAGCCTTGGTAGAGCTTCGGTCGAGATTTGTGTCCACTGACCGATAGAGAACCACAGTCCGAGTCGTGGTCTGATGTGACACATGCAAGGCGAGATGTCGCGCACAGCGATATCCACGAGAAACGATCGACTCGCAGTGCTCCGAATAGGCCCGGTGTGACAACAGGCCCCGAGCGCAAACCAGGTCTGATGGCGACGTTGCATCACGCAGCCAAACCCGGGCCAAGCGCAGATGAAGACGGTCATCAATACGAGGATCTCCTCGACGACCCACCCAGTCAAGCCCTCTTTCCGCCTATCCCCGGCGATGCAGGAGAATCAGACTCCATCGACAAGCTTTACATCGACAGTCGACCGCGACCGCGATCTGACCTTGCTGCTCTGAACAGGCCAGAAGGCGAGCCGTGTCACGGGAGGTTGATCGGTGTATGGACAAATGACTGGCTCTCCCGGACTTACGGCGCAGTGGCATAGGTGAGTATGAGGCATGCTGTGCGATATAACTTAGCGACCGAGTCTTATGCCTTGCGTCACTGATACGAAGGCCTCGACTGCGATCCTCACCCTTCCTACTCTTTTCGGACCAGTCGCGACGCGTAATTTCGAAGCCAAATGATTATCCGACAAAATGGGAACCGCCATACACCGGTCGACAAAGATCGAATCAAGAGTGTGCACGGCGCTAGGCTACCAGCCTGAGAGGATGATGGAGCTAGGGGAGGGAAGTCCGAGGATCCAGGCTGTCAGTTACTGATTGTCCGTTAGGTGTACAGACCGTTCACGTTGCCAGGATAGGAATGAATCGTTGCGCCCCTAGCGATCGTCCGTGTATGCGAATACTCGCTGCCGCTTCGCTACCACAGATTACCAGCTTCGTTGTCACATTGGATGGTCGCCTCCCAGATTCATGGTGCCCGCCTTCGATCTGCAAGCCTGAGGATGCTAGCGTGCTGTTTTGCGTCCGGTTGCCGAGACTGCAGCTGAGCTGTATCCGCCTTCCTCCGTGTTTGTCCCTCCTCTCTCCGTCCTCCGTAGCCATGGACCCTGCACACCCACCACACTTCAAGGCGAGCTCAAATACAGGCCCGGAGTGATCGAGACGATCCGCGAACAGGTCTCGAACTTCTTGGCCGCAAAAGATAAACGCAGAATGTCAGGTGTCTTGAGTGATTGTCGAGGCGTTATTTTACGACTATCCATTGAACGTATCGTTGAGATGGGCTACACCATAGCAGTGAATGTTGATGGGGATCGGCCGGAATAAGTGTACTGCGCTGATCTATGACAGGCAGCTGATCAAACATCAGCTAACGAGAAAGCTCTTGACAATGAGGCATCCGCTGATGCCGAAGTCCCTACCTGATGATCTCCCTTAGGTATCGGCCTCGTTCGTTGCATCGAGACCACAGGAGTCTTTCGTTGCTGGCGCAGCTGCTCGTTGAACAGCTCGACACATCGTGCTCCCTCAACTCGGTGCGCACAATGTCATCCCCTTTCACCCGTCACATCGCCTCCACGCCTTAAGCTGCATCATCCACCATTAACAGAGACCTTCACCTCCCCCTGTGATGGCATACTTTGCCATTCCCGATCGCTGTCCACTCACTGGTTGTACCTCCCGCTTGAGCATTTTGCGACTCGAGACCACTTCGCCCGATGCTAGATCTCTTAAAACGATATACAGTTCTAAAACAATTAGTCCTATTACTGTGTCCAGCATCGGTCTCTGTTGTGACTCCATTGAACCCAGCGCGCAGGGTCTCATCGAGACGCACCTGTCATTACGATGTCGACAGTCGATATATCGGGGGCTGTCCGAGAACAAGCAAGGGCAGTGGCTGTCTACTTCCGGCACTGCGCAGCCAGCACACGTTGCACAGAAGGCTGAGAGGTACCTACACATTGAGGAGATGTATCCGCATATACGCTGGAACAAGGCGGACGGTTTCCCCAGCTCCTTCTGGTCGCCCCATCACGGATCGGCGGATCTTGAATCCGGCTCCGTCTACTGAGAGCGTCCTCACAGCGTTTGTGAAGCTTGACCTGCTCAGGTATACGCAACTTTTCACAAATGACAACCGACTGAAAGGTAAATCGAGGTACTTCGGATCAAACCAAAAGGAAAAGCTCCGGCGGCCATTCAAGACGTTTCTCACCGTCGTCCAGGCCGTCAACGTCGATGGGCCTGATTTCTACTGTAGAGCACTCAGGTGTGATCCCACGTAGTTTGACGGGTACTGCTCAGCTGTCTTATGGGTCCGGCCGGAATGAAGCGATCCTAGTTAGCCCAGCAACGCGGGCTCAATGAGAGAATCTGGGCAGCTTGACCGCACCTTTGTTTTGGGCTCTGGCGAGCTTCCGCCATGATGGCCCGTTGATCGGGTGAATTTCCTCATGATTATCCCTGCATAGCGTGCATCACGGGTGCGTCAGGTAGCACCGTTCGAAGTCGGTTCAGGGCTCGGAACGACCTGGAGACTGAGCCCGCCCTGTCAGGACTTCAGGCTTCGTCCTCCTCGAGGCTTTACCATGGACTCCGTATCCGACGCATCCGACGATCACTAACGCTTGGTCTGGGAAGTCGCTGAATCTAAGCGGGGAGACTGATTGTGGATCCGCACCTTGTACGTATGTTGGCGGTGGCTCATCTTGAATAAAGCAAATCTCGATGCCCCGCTCGATGTGCTATAGGCCGTCATCTGACCGGCTTTTGATAAACGAGGTCACGTTAAGCCTCACGTTAAAGGATCGAAGCCCTGGCTTATCGCCCTAGAACAGGAGTCCAGCTGTTAATTTCGATCATAGCGCCGCAAAACCGCTTCCAGCTTGTTTTGATTCTTGCAACACATAACAGTTGCCCAGAATGGCCGAGCACGAGCGAGAGCGGCAGTCAACAAGGCTGCTCGATGGTCTGGTGGCTGCGGCAGCCAACGCCCTAATAAGAGGAAAGGCGCACGGCAAGGGGGGACCGCATGACACGGAACGTGCTGCTATAATTCAGCCGAACACTTCTGTGCCCTCTTGAGCAGCTCAGCATGCAGCTGACAGGCACCAGCGCCCTGGCCATTCAATCGACGAGACACCATAGCATAGCGTCTGCAGGTCAAGCCCGTGCCAAGCGAGCGCCGGGACAGGTGCGGATTTGGTGGTCTATCTGCTATCGATCACGCTAAATTATGTTGAACGGTGACCCCCATCACTTTGAAGCTCTGAAAAAATCCGCTCCATGGATCTGTACAGGACGATTCCAGACTAGACAGGTATAGCGGGCCTGGAATGTGACGTGTAGTATGTCATCGGTGCTGTCGATAAGTGCGGCAGTGATGGAGGTCCCCAAAGTTGCCATCAAGCGTTGGTCGGTAGCGTTGGTCGGTAGCGTTCAACCGGAATCTGACCGTTGCATGAGGACTGAAAGTCTATATGGACCTGTATGCCAGACTTGTGCATGCTGATGCAAGAAGCGACTCGGTCGTAGCTGAGTAAGGGTTTCTGGAAATGTTATCGGATAGGCTCCTATCTAGACCGCCAGATCACCTTGTGGAAGGTCCTGCTTCAACCGTTCCCCAGCTCAGTCGCTGTTCTCATCCAAGCCCGAGTCGGCTTGCGTCCTGCACGCCGCTTCCAGTTCATAGGCTATCTCGTCAAGACACTCGTTGACCGTCATGCTGGCAGTAACGTCCGTGTCGCGGCCTTGCCTCTCGTAGTACCCTCTCAAAATGCGGTAGATAGACTGGTCGGTAGGTTCTAGCCCTTGTGCGTGGCTGCTGATATTGACCGTGTTCGACCCGCTTGATGCGCCATTGGTGTGTTTGCCAATTCGACGTTCCAGCTCGTCTATCCGTGCCTTGCTCTGCTCAAGCAACGCATCTTTCTCCTCAATATCCCGCTGCCGTTCATCTCCTTCTTGGCGCAGAACGACGAGTCGCTGTTCCGCGCTCGTGAGCTTGGTTTGCAGCTCGTTTCTTTCCCGACGAACGATGTTGAGCCGATTGTCCATTGCCTTGACCGTCGCCTGGTGTTCCGATTTGATCTTCGAGAGTTTGACCTTGTTCATGTCCGCCAAGCTCTGAGAAGCGCAGTCGAATAATTCGGCGGTCTTCAATAGCATCATTTTCAGATGTGGATCAGTGGATGGAGTACTGGCAACATCTCTTAGGGCGGCAGTGTACGAGGCGCCTGCGATAGCAGGAACCGCACCTATATAGTCTACCATCAGTCCTTTGATCCCGCAAGCCTGCATGGCCTATACGTACAGGTTGTTTTCGCTCTTTTCGCAATCTCATCGTCCTGTCGAGAATATCAGGCCATGACCACGCGCATCACCCGAGACTACTCACATCTTTCGCTGTAGCAGAGTCTGAAGATCGCTTGTTCCTATTGCCGGGCACGGGCTGGTTCCCGTGTGATTAGCGTTCGCTGATGCGAGTGCCAATCAGGGACATCTGCTGAGAACAGCCAACATCCACTTACCTCAGAGGAAAGCACTGGATTCATGGTGGCCTCAGGCGGCGATAAGACACGCTTTGACCCTTGTGTTGGCGGTTTGCTTTTGCCTGTTGCGAACCTTGACTTGGCGGGTTCGCGCGGCAGCTGTGCGGTATCAGTCTCGCGAGTAGCTGAAACGTCCGTCGGGGAGAGCGCACATTGATCTTGGGCATAGGACCCACACCGAAATCTCCGCCCACCACGACTTTGAGACCTGCTATCCCGCAATCTGCATCCTCCCCGAGAGCCTGACAAACCCAGCAGGGTTCGAGTTCGACTGTCGTCACTCCTGACCAAGGGGCTTTGTATGCGGTCGAGATGCCCACGATGATGGTGGGACGTGTGGATGACTCGGCCGCGTCGCATGTTACCCCGTAGATGCTGGAAAGGAACATCAACATGTGCAATCGCGGGTCGAAGATAGACATCCTTCACGGAGATGCGGCGCATGGGACGGAGGTGAGGGCGCGGGCGTACGTTCTCATTTTTACGTTCGAGCGGCCCGCAGGGACAGAACGCATAGGAGAACGAGGCCACCTCACCTGTAGCCTATAGGGTACCAAGTTCCCCCTACGTGATTGGTTGGAGCCATGCCCCACTGGGACGGCCCGCTTCCTGGAGTAATGGAACGCGCTCCAAACATGCGAAAGTTGTTTGGATGCCAAAGCTGATCCAGCTTGTCCTCGTCGACTTGGCAGTTCGCCGGAAGCGCACGTCCTATTCTGATGACCATGCGAGATCGTATTGCATAACCCTCAATGTGAGGGGAGTGACTGATCGGACTCGGAACTGCGTCTATGAGGTCGAGGTTGTCGTCGATCAACTTTTCCATGCCATAGCCCGAGTCGAGATACATCTTGCATTCATCGATACTGGGATAGCCGGTCTCGACATCCTGAGGCGATGACGAAGGCATGATGTGAACGCAGAAAGAAGGGTGGATGCATGGTGATAAGGTGTCTTCACGAACAGAGATGTTCATGACCGGGTCAGTTGTCACCACCACTCAATCTCACGTGATCAACTTCAGAGGAAACGCTCACCATACAGACAGCGGTGAGCATCATGGTCGCATCTTTCACTTCTCGTCTCCATCACCCTGTGCATGCTGTGAGGACTATTTCACTGTCGGATCAAGCGATCTATACATGGGCTCGACTATACTTGAACAATAGCACGTATGCTGTCCTAGAACGATATCGGCTGCGTGGGATGGGAGATTACCGTCCCATCTGGTTTACCGCACCATCCCATCGGCGTGATGATGGTAGTCAATACCAAGTCTTGGACGCCCTGCTCCGCATCATTAGCCCGAGGGTTGCAAGCCGACATCAAGCAAGAAGAAAATGCTAGTGGACTCGACGAAGTCGGGCAGCTCGTGTAAGCACCCTATAAGCATGTGATCAGCAGCCGGTTCACATATCATCGGAAAGACGTAGAACCCAAGGCGCCTAATCACGGGGGACTCTGCGTGATGGCAGTGACTCGCGTCTCATTCAGTTTGTAGACTTCCTGTGATGGTACGAGTGACGGAGCGCTCGAGGAAATGGAACAAGTCGTGAGGAGTGAGCGGACTCGCGTCGGATAGCTACACGGCGGATTAGGACGAGTCCCGTCTCTTGCAATCTGGCATCCCCAGAGCGACATTCAGTCTGAGTCCCAAGACCCTCACTACAGCCGGTATATCCTTCCATGTCCTCAATACACAGGTCATCGCGCGGCAAGCTGTGTCGCAACTAGGTGAACAACGAGGCCAGAGCAAGTTGGACTATCATGCTCATCGTGCGGGAAAAGCGAATACAGGGCCCTACACGTTGATCTCATGTGCGAGTCCAAGCAGCAGGTGAGTCCGATTGCAGCTCGCATGGCCACGGACCTACATTGATCTTCAGCACTGGTCCTCAATAGCAACATACTCAGTCACAAGGGACGAGACGAGGGCTAGTCTGAATCGATCGTGATAGATCAGCAACTGCGCATCGGGACCTCCCTGATATCACCGAGTCCGCAAACATCCATCTCCGGCTCATAGAGAAGATGAGGGTCCCTTTCCGTCGGATTGTGATGATCAGCTCGTTCGATCACGCACCAGTCCGCTGCTTGCCTCGGACCAGCTGCGGGCGAAGTATAACACATCCTGTACACGCCTTGTATCTCATCTGCATGACGTGTGTCTAAAGCAGAATGCGCGCGTATGCGGTTGCTAAATTACGAACACAAGCGATTGGTGGGTTATGGGTGACCGGGGTTGGCGATGCTTGACCAGATTCTCCGACGGCAAAGGTAAGTTGCAGTCTTGTCGCGGAGCTTTGCGAAGCCGCCAATCGCCATCGTGAGTACGCACGACTGTCTGCAAGGGTTAATCGAGCGGCAGCGTCATTATGCACTCCGAGGTCCCGCGCGGCTCATCAAGAGATTTTGATATGGCCATCGTGCGAGCAGATGGTGATGACAGGCACAGTGCCCTACCACCCCTCACTGAGATATTACACTGAGTCAGGTAGTATCTCAACGGAAATTAGTTCATCCATAAGAGCCAATCGGACTCCTGGCATCGGCATTCGCTGCCTGGTTTTGATATTTGGTGCATGCAGGAAACAGACCTCGCAGACCTCACTTGTCGTGAAGGATTGATCAAGTGAAAAGAGGGACAGGACGATTGATGTCAAAACACAGCATATTTTGAACCGCTTGTCTCTCCTGGTCCAGAATATCGATGATCTCCTCTGGCGAGTCGACTTGACATATGTACAGGCCAGCAACACCGTTTTGAGAATCCTCAGGATCGGGTCCATTGCAGACCAGCAATTCGCTAGCTTCGAAATCGATCAGTCGAACCTTGCCATCCCGAGGATGACGGAGAATGTGGTCCCGACGGGGATCAGAGTGAACAACATGTCGTGCATGGAGTCGATTGTAAGCGGACATGATGTTGAGCCTGTTTGTATGTGATCGCGACCCGGTCAGCCATTGACGACACCTCAGGAAGAGGACCACTTACTTATCGTACGGTGACAACTCTTCAGCAGGTTGACTGGATCGAGTCGCACGAATAGTCAGCCTGGGTGGGCTCAAGAAAGAGGGTTGCTCACCCATCCTGCTCATGCCACCACGGTCTACCACAATCCTCCATTACCATGCAATGAAACTCTGCGTAACGATCACCTTCGGGTGCCCACCATTCTCCGGTCCAAAGGCCGTATAGAGTAGGACAGACCTTTCCCTGAAGGGCATTGAGGGGACCTGTGAGCATTGCGACTTCGTTGTGGATGGCTCGCAGCGCAGTGGTCTTGGTGTACGGCACAGCGTACAGTCCCTCATCGACCGTGTCTTCTTCGGGAACGACATCCGGATATGTCATATAGTTACATATTTTGACGATCACTCCCGTCGTCACAGGCTTGCCATTGGACGACGGCCCGGGTTTGGCGTGAAAGACAGCCTGGGCACGGTAGGTATCCCAGGTACGTCCGGAACCCACGTAGGAAACGATGCTGAGGTGGAGAGCGGTGACCGGAGATTCATGCCTACCAGGGATAGGCAGGCCCATGTCATCTAGCTTGGCACTCGGCCTCAGTGACACTGATGATCTGAGATCGAGGTCGACAATGGTAACAGCTTTAGGTTTGTTAGGTGGGATTGCTCGGGGAAGCGAGATGGACTGGTTTGGTTTGGGAGACTCAGGTTGATCTTGAGCCTCGGTAGTCCATGTCGATCCAGACGAGTCGGTCGTCAGAGACGGTATGGATAGCTCCGACGACATGGTATCGCTATCGGTCGACAATCTTTGCGGCATCGGTGGCGGATCGGGAGTGACTCTTGACCAGTGGAAGGCTTGTAGATCCCTGAATGGAAAGTAATGAGTGGTATTGGACTGAGTACGGACGAGTTGCGTCACTAAGGCGTTATTTACGCTCAGCTGGAAACTGCCAGTTCGAGATCCGGTGGAAGCGCTAGTGCCAGTGCTGCGACTGCTTTGATGCGCAGACGATGGAGCACTTCTCGCGGAATCGCCTTGTCCGGTGGAGGTCGTCATAACGAGTGCTGGCTTGATCCAGGTCTTCTGGTTCAAATCCGAGGGTTTGGGTACCACAAGTCCGGCTACCAGAATCGAGAGCAGGGAGTATTCGGCGCGTTCGATGAGCGGGGTATGCGGTTCACGAAAGGCGTTGATCATCCTCGACTGTTGTGGTGGCGAGACGATACGAAGAATCTCCGGGGCGCCATCGGTGAAGCGAGGGAGAAAGCTGTCATAGTCACGGAAGATGAGGCCGGAGACTTCGACCGAATAGCGTGTGCTCAACCTGAAAAGGATGGACACGTCGTAGGTGGTCAGAAGGACATACTCGGCCATGTTGACATGAAGCTGTTGGTAAAGCTAGAATGAAGGACGGTAAGCACGTATCGCATTTCGGTCATGCAGACCATACTCACTTGAGCCAGGATGCTCTTGATGGCGGCAGACAGCAGCCTTTGGTCGTCTTCCGAGACAGTCGTCACACTGATCTGCTCGTTTCTGACATAGAGGTGTATGTCCTGTTCGCCGAGGACATACACCAGGGCCATGAGGTCGCGGTGCGTGAGGTACAGCTTTTTCTCCACAAGGAAAGGCGTAAAGGTCTGAAGCCAACCATCGACGATGATCTCTTCGGGATCTGGGTCGAGACGTGCAGCAATGTCGCTGATTCCACTGTCTACGAGAGGCGCGAGCCTGTACCTGTGACGGACGTCGAGCCTGTTCTTGAAGTTTGCTGTGTGTCGCACATAGTTGTTGGCCAGTTTGCATACTCCAAACAGAGTAGCTGCTGTGCTGCCGAACTCCTTCCCGCCAATTGTCTGGTAATTGACAAGCTTGAACGGTCGCGCGGGATCGTCCCTCTCCAGGTAGGTGTCGAATGAGACAGTCCGATCGCGCAGCGCTCGGCTCCCTTCAGGAGTGTATTCAGAGTGGTTGTTCTCTTCGGCGAAGAGGAGAGCGTTGTGGGATCCGAGAAAAGCAGATGCCTTGTTGGGTGGATCGCAAAGCTGGTTGCGGAGGCTGAAGATCAGGCGGCGAACGAGGAGAGGTGCGCCTGTGAAGCTGTACAGGGGTCTCAGTGAGCCGTATGAGGACTGTGGGTTGCCGACTTACCGAATGCGTTCGTCCTTGTTGTCATTCCAGAAACGCTTGGCCAGCGTAGATTTGGCCGATCGCTGTTTGGCAGAGTCGGTCACTCGGCTGTGCATGTCGATAGACGCTACATGAGTGCGACTTCGTCTGGTCGGACTTGACTTGGTGGGTGAAGGCTCTTTAGACCCAGATTGGCTGTTGCGTGTCGCAGAGCCGGATCCTGTTCGGCTTTTCTTGGTAGGAGAAGGACCGCGTTCCGTTGAAGGTCGCTTGGATGCACCAGCCGAGTAAGCAGAAGAACGCCCCTGAACCGGTCCGGGTCCGTCATGAGGGGCGGAACGGTCATCCGGAGGCGAGCCAGGCGAGTCGGCGTACAGCTGCTGTATCCGCGTCAGCATGAAGACGTTGGATTGAATATCGGCAAGTAGGACTCACCTCATCGATCGGGATCAAGGGTGTCACCTTGCTCATGTCTGTCACATCCTGCTCGTCTCCATCCGTAGGCGGCTGCTGACGTGGAGGTCCAACGTGAGCCAACAGCGCTTGATGCGAGTCGACGGCAAGCACGCTGGGAGGGATCGCGGCATGTTCCCACAGAAAACTGGTCGCTGGGGCGACGCCTGGTACAGCCGGTCCCGTCCAGAAGAAAGGAGTCTGATTGGTGTACGGCTTCGCCATTGTGGGTGGGACGGTAAAGAGCGGGTCCGATACGTTGAGGCTTGGCTGGATGCTCCAGGGTGGGACCGTTAACCGTGAAAGAGGGAGACGAGAGGGAGTAAACGATATTGTTGCGAGTGCATTGTGTAACTGATCGGGGGGTGAGGGTGAATCTGATGAATCTGATGTAAGCGTCTGGGGGTGCAGGCAAGGGGAGACGGGGGTTGTGGATGCTTTTGTATGGTTGGGTGTGGATGTCACAATGGTGTGTGATTGGAGACAAAGAATGAAAATGATGGGGAAACGACGCGAGTCGTGATTACGCGGGGCGACACCGAGGTGGCAAACTCACCACACAAATCACCGATGCATACAACGCATCCCCTTCTCTCCTTGACTTGGCTGATGTTGGTCTGATGCATGACAGAGTCTGGGTAGATGGTCTTTCTCGTACGCGCATAATCATCCGCCCATGACATACTGCTGAGTGCATATGCATTCCGAGCGAACGCTTGTGGACGTTCTGATCGCTATATCTCGCGGACTAAAACAATGCGAGACCTCCTTGACTCACTATTCAGGCGAGGAAGCTTCCTGTCTTGGTGTAGCGTGAAGCCATCCCAGCAATGAGTCACTTTCACTCAGAATGCAGAGCGAGGCGGGCGGTCATCCGCATAAGGGGTTAGCCAGGGGCCAGAGGCGTGCTGAGCAGTCACGGATGGAGGAGAAAACGAGCGAAGTCGGCTAACCGTGGAAAATGTCGGATCCTGACTGTCCCAATGAGTGCTCCAGACAGACCCAGGCTGGTCCTGAAGGTGACCTCGCGTACCAGCGACGCGCACGTGACCTCAAGCGGAGTGGTATTGGGAATGGCTTTGCGCTCAGGTGCAACGGGACGAGCTGTCGTGCTTCCTGGTCGCACATGATTCAAGGAAAAGACGATCGACAGTTGGCTAGACTGGTGTTACAGTACCATCCATCAGGCATCACTACCTGTCAGACCTGGGGCAAAAGTATCAGACTCAGGCTATGGGTTTTCATGAGTCGTGATGATCATCTTCTTCACGCTCACCAGTCCGTCCACTGAAGTCATAGTCGACTCGGGGCACAACAGGTCGCTGGTTGCCTGTCACAATCTTTGCCATCTCACAATTTCTTCCCATCTGCCAGTCCAGAAGTACACGGTTGAGTACCTCAAACGGTACTTTGCCAATCCGAGTGGCCGATCGATTAAGCGGCAGCGTAGTCGGCCTCTTGACCGAAGGCGATCGACGGATTCTTGTACCGCTAGCGCGTATCGATGCTTCGATAGGAGCCTGCCAGCTGGAGGCTGACTCTCGCGTATCAGCGAGCCTCGCCGCAGGCTTATCGCGTTGCGAGCTCACCGAGAGTGGTCTGACTTGATGGTTCGAGTGCATGATAGTCAGAATGAGTCTGCGTCCATGGTGGTGTCAAACGCATCCTCCTCCCGTCAGTGACTTGTGATGATAGCTCTCATTGCATTACAGGCCCACGGATTCATTACGGTGCGGATCAAAGCAGCACGGAAGCCCGAGACTGCTTACTGCTAAAACTCGTGTCTGAGTTGGCACGCGGTTACCCATCGCTCTTACACATTGCACCGCGGGTGAACAGCGGTAGAAGATAGTCGGGCTGCGGTTGCTATGTCATCTTTTGAGCTCCTTGACTGACATGATCAGTGCGATGCGTGCGAAGACGATGAGAGCACTTATGTGCCCAATTGCGTAACAGCTGGATCGGTCTATACTTCCACCTGTCTTGAATGTAGCAACCTTCCAGCGAATCTCAGGGGACCGGATTAGTGGTGAATTATTTCGCTGCGGGCCTCCCGATAGAAGCAGACATTCTGGTCAAAAGAGATGTTATTAACTCCGCTCTATCATCAAAAACTGACCATTATAAGTCTGAGCTTTATATGTTGCCAGAATGAAACAACACCGGAATGATGGGAGAAGGCTTCAAGGTATTGGCGGTGACCTGTAGAAGTTCTGTCGGCGGCGGCGGCGTCCGCAAGGAGTGACGGGTATCTCTCAAACTCGGTGCGGTGTTGCCACGTGGCTTCCCCGTCGGTTCAAGCTCAAATAGTCGACGGTCGCAAACCAGTTTACTGGCGGCAGACGCGCAATCTATTGCCGGTCTCACAGCCGGCGCTGTATCGTCCGTCAGACTCGCTCGAATATCAGGTACCGTCGAACGATCTTGTCAGTGGATCAGGATGCTCGTATCACCTGGTACAGAAAATGTCCCGGGGATGTCCGGTTCTTATTGAGCGGTGCATTCTGAAGTGCTCTTACAGCATGTACAGTGGAGAGAATCAGTGCGAAGGATCGCCCGCACCGGCAAGCGCTTACCCCAGCCATAGCACCAAGTCAACACAACACAACAAAAGGATGCAAGGGTTCAACCTGTGGTGACGACCCTTTTACGCCGGGGAAGGCCACCAGCTCTCCGTCAGTACGTGAGCCTATCGCATCTTGAGATTGTGATGCCAGACAACCGCCTGTGGACTATCTCAGCTAGCACAGGAAGAATCGACCTAACTATGCTATTGATCAGCAGGTATCTCTGGCGCTTGCTGGTCGGATATAAAAGTACCAAGTCAAAACGCTATGGCTTGTATCGGACGGCCTCCCGTCACAAGGTCTCTGCTCGCGCTTACTATGTCAGTGAGACTGACGGTGAGGTGAGGCACGAGTATCCCCTAACCACCACCGCTATTGCCTTTATGATCTGAAGCGATCCCGCTGGGCTATGTTCATGCTGATGATACCTATAAGAGTTTCCAATATAGCGGCCCATCGTTATGCAAAGCTTCGGCTCCCGAAATGGAAGCGGCTTTACCGTACTGACCGGTGGCATCGACAAGCGTCTGCGACCGAGACATCCTGGTTCGTGGGCAGGTAGCTCGCGGACGGGTCATGAAGCTTGGATCGCGGGTGAAAGAAGAGACAACCGGCGGTCTCGTTTGGTCAGGATCGATACCGGCGACAGGCACCCCTGCAAGGTTGCGCATCGGGTTTTGTTCTCGCTTTTGTTCCGCTGGCTCGAGTATAGCATAATTCGCGGCTACTGAAGGCTTAGGGAGGACAAAAAGTCCGCTTGCCGGAGAACAGCATGTTGTCAGAGTTTGCTTCCTTTTTTGACGAGCGATGTAGGATACCGGCAGACATTCACGGTGGCTAAGGAACTGGAGGAGGACGAACGGTCAAAACCGGTGGTCACCGGTTGGCAGGTCATTTTGCAAACGCCAATACCGATTTATAGCCGACTTATGAGCGAATTTGGCGTTTGCTAAGCCAATTGCGGCATTGTTGCAAAACTAGCTTAGGGCACAATCTCTCACTACTCCGGCGGGACTCTAGCTTTTATCCTCTTGTACACACACAAGCTGCGAAGGGGTTAGACAGGATGAGCCTCTCGATAGAGTGAGCGGTCGTCGCTGCTGTTGAGTTTGTCACAGTCAAGTCGTACATAGTACTGTTCTACCTCTGGTACAGGCACAACTCGGACTTCATAAGTGCGCCTTCGCACCCAGCCAGCTGTTTTAACGCTCTACTAGCACTCCTCCGGACGCCCATGCGCTGGCATATCGATACTGATGCTCGCTTCGGTACTCGATGTATAACAGTTCAATTCAGAGAGCTTGACTCATGTGATGAGCCCAGCCGGTCAGAAAGTCATGTATGGCTTGCGGGCCCACTGAAGACTACTGAAGCAAACGACCATTGCGACGTTGGGACCCGTTCTGTGCTAACGCGTATTGCGGCAGTGGTAGACATGGTGCCGTCTACATTTTGGAACGAGCCTATCGCGGGGCTTAGGGCCGGGATAAAGGGAGTGTGCGAAGCTCGTCAGTATAAAAGAGTGGACATCGCTTTCAGTATACACCGCTCACTGCAAGGACATACGGGACTATCTGATTATTGTCAGGATAGGGCAAAGCTATTCAGCATGACTTGTTTGGCGTCCGACCGCTGATGAGGTGCATGGAAGGAGGCCCACGCTCATTATCAATAACGGGGCACGAAGCGTTGTACCATGATGCTTGAGAACGCCATGATGTGCAATGCGGGAAGTAGCATTGTCTCTGCCTCTCCAAATACCCTTTGCCAAGAGATTACAAATGAACTCAACAAACACGCTCTTGCTCTTCTGTGCTTGTGCCAAGGAAACGATTCGACATGTGCACAGAGACGACAGGCCAGTGTGCACTTGTACAAGCAATGCGTGTTCCACGCTGAGTACAGATGCCGCAACCGGCTGAGATCGATGCTTTGATGTATGATGCTTCGATCAGGGCAGTATATGAAGCGAGGTGAGTTAGTCAAGGGGTCGTCTCGCAACGGATCATGGTGGCTTCCCTGTAGTAAGCTACCTCACCATTGGAGCTTGTCCTGAGCAATGCATATCAACGCCCTTGAACAGGATCTTCTATGAATGGTGTTGTCAATGACAGAGTTAAAAGAGGCAGAGGGAGCTTGGTGGTGGTGCAAGGGCCTTCGCGGATTAAGGGTCTGCTTAACAGGCTGTCACCCCGCTAGCATATCTCTTGACAGCCTGCCAAATGAAGCGCTCGACCATCATAAGACCGTGGTGCAGCGAGCAGGGCAGTGCCCATGCATATCAATCTACCAGTAGACGCCAACGCGTCCTGTGAGCAAGGTGTATCGCTATCGCGATATGAATTAACCATTGAGGGCCGCGATGATGACCCGGTCGCAAGGGCTGAGTGTCCGTGTATTCGCAGTCGTCAAGCCCACAGATCTCGAAGGTGACAGTGCACAAACAGACATCTTCGAACGTAGGCAATTAAAGGTGATGTTGCTGTCAGCTGTGGGCTGGCGCTACAGGCAGACGTGAGATCCAATCATCAAATTCGCTCTAAGCGACGAACCTTTATGACGAATACTCGGTTATCACTATTTAGGGTCTACGCAACTTCCTGACGACGAGTCCCGGGCCGATATATGATGTTATTGAGCCATCAGGTGGGACAAGCTGCACATGCAATCATTCCCACGGCCCCTGACGGCGGAGGCGGGGAGCGCAACACTGGACGAGGTAGTAGAAAGCGAGCGCGCAGGACTTCGCATCGACTGTTCCTGTTCAATCGCTCGAAGACCACATCAGCGGTGACTGCCGTCATCCTCAAGCCCGCAGATGCCCAGCGCATTCATGTTGCCAACTGAAAAAGCGGTGTGTTGGCCTGGGGTACATTGTACGTCGTCCAAGCTATCCGGCCGGCACGGCTAGACCAGAGCTTGTTTATTCCAAGGCGTGTAGTCGTCGAGGGCATCCCCGCCGATCGGAGCTGGCGATACATGTTCCGACGCTGCATTTTGCTGACTTCGACCCTATCTGCAGCGGCTCCACGGCTGTCTCGACCATGCGAAACGAGGAACTGGTCGGTAGAGCAAGGTGGAAATGAAGACACTTCTACCGGTAAACGCGTTCGTCCTAAGGTGATCCAGGCAATATGCATCCAGGGTCGCATTTGCTTCGTCGTATGAAGGCCTCATGGACTTGAGCAGATGAGCTGGAGATCACAAGATGTACTCCTAGTATAGCCACCAAAGGTATCGCCTAGAAGGCACGGAGGATCGAAACATGCAGCTGGCGAGAGGGATAAGCTGTAGCCAGGCGACATCGAGATCAGCCAAAAAGCTTTGCCTCGTCACGACCGACAACATGAAGAAGCCGCACTCCAACTTAACGACGGATCTAGACTGGCTTTGCCGTCTGCGCAGAGGCCACAGCAGGAACCAGACAGCAAGCTACTGACACTCACCAGGCGAGCGAATCGCGACACCGACCAGCCCATGTCTAGCATGTACCTGCCGTCGATGTTCTTAGACGTTGGCGATCCCCACACAGGAGGCAAGATTGGCTTGGGTGTGAGCACCTGCGCGAGCGTGCAAAAGCCGAATACATGGTTGATAGAAACTTCGGACGATCAGATTCTGTTTACATCGCTTTACAGACTCAGCCAAAATAGACTCACCCTTGGCACATGAACCAACTTCCGGGATATCTCGTAGGTGTTTCACGCACGAAGGCACGGGTCGAACTACCCATCGAAGCAGAGCAGAACGGCGGCGAAGCTGTGCAGCGCGTCGGCCAACCCTAAACGATGTCACCATTCAGCGGAATTTGGTCCATTCAGATTCTGCGACATGACCTCGCTCCGAACGTGATTTGAGCGTCCTCCTGTTCATCGACACCCAGGGGGGCGCCGCGCGGACGTCATGTGGGCGAGAAGGCCGGTGGAAACCGCAAGAAGGATGAAAGGCTGGCGCTCTCGCGGTACACCGTGTGGTCGAAACCTCTGGATCAGATCGAGAACGAGCTAAGCCGTCAATACATATCGCGGCTGATTTGCCACTGTGACTTGGAAGAAGCATCAGCGATTGAAGGCGTACGACATGTACCAAGCCGCATCCAGGACGATGGCTGTCCCATGGTGCGCGGCAAAGGCGAAGCAAAGGTGTTGTACGAGTCACTCACGCGAGCAGTGGGTCCCTGCTGCTTGGTGCAGACTTATGCCGGGTCTTTCGATAAAGAATACCCGAGGTATCTGAGAGTCGAACGATCTGGTAGATGTGGATATGGAATAAGCAGCGAAGACCTGAGACGAGGGAGAGGTAGTCTAAGTGGGAAGCATGAACAGTGTTAGTGCCACTTCCCGGAATCAAGAACTGAACGCGTCCAGAACGCGTCCAGAACGCGTCCCAAGATCCCGATTTCAGGAACGACCCTTTGATTTGGCACATGTTCTGAACGCGTGCCCGTGGTGGAACCTCTTACCGACCGCCTCGTGGGGGCGCTGCCCACCTCGTATCACATGACCTGAGCACAGTAGCTCATAAGACTCTGTGCGCGCGTCTGACGCTCTTTATTGGAGACCTGATGACGACATGCACCAGTAAAGAGAAAGCACGCGGACAGTCATATGCAGTCACGTCCCTGTTGCTTCGATTGCTGCCTCCTCCATCCTCGGAACAGCTGGGACTCCTGGCACACTGCAAGCACCGGATGACCGCCAAATAGTCGAGCCTCCGAGACGAAGGCGGGGCCAAAGGGAGAGGAACCCAGCGGCATTTTAGTGTGGAGCCTGGTCAGCTCGTCCCAGCTCCTTTGACTCTTCCAGCCCCGTTGGTGATGTGACCCCTCACAAACGATACCAAGCAAGGCATCCTTGCGCTCTTCACAACGGGCCATCAGTTTCCTCGGTCAACAGCTACATGCATCGGGCCTGTTGAGACACGTGGCTCGCTCGGTGTCGAGCGAGCTTATAGTCGAGACTTTTCCTCGTTTTTCAAAGTACTGTCTCTCTTTCACATGCAACGTCGTTATCCTACAACAGAGCCGACATGCCTATCAGGAGGGCTGAATTCCCTGGCTTCAATTGCATTGGGGCTTTCGGGTTCGGCCCATCGCATCTTGACACAATTCCCAATACACGGCTGATCCGCTCGTTACCTCTCAACCACATCTCGCTCGTTCAATTCAGCCTCGTAATCATCATGAGAGAGGGGCATACAAACGCTGATCAGGCTGCATACACAGGCTCGGCAACTTCGTGACATGTGTGAAAGCCGAGCGTCCCCCAGCTTGACAGCCTACTCCAGGCAAGCCTTCTCCCCCATGTTGTGTTTCAGCTTATCCGACTCATGTTCACACTGACCCGACACGTCTCGCTGTCACCGCAATTTGTACTACCTCGGCTGATCCAGCTCCTATACCATATGAGCCCTACCTCGCTTGCTCATGACGTACCAGCGGATCATGATATTCCGATGACTATCGATATCAGAAGCAGACCGGTTTGTCATGACCTCACAGTTGACATCTGAAGTTCAACTTGCATCAGGATGACACGACATGTGCGTCATCAGGAGTCGGTTCCGAAAGCGCATCAACCGAAAGTGACCCGGTACGAGACGCGCTGATGACCTCCACTGGGTTCTCCTGTTATCGCCCTTGAACAAGCGGCGCTATCAGGGAAGCCATGTCACCTTTGGCACGACATGACCTGAGGGGTGTCGGTGAGAAGATGAATACCGCGTATCGCGTAAGTGCCAGGGCAGAATAGAAGTCCTGCTCAATCACGACTAACCGCTTGTATTTGCCAGAACCCACCGTGATGAAAACATGCTCAGGCTGTCTTCCTTCCCCTCCAAGAGGATGCCACAAAGTCCGCTAAGTAAATTTGTGCCGGGTCTGTTTGCTACCACCATGAGTGCAGCTTCAACCCAGTCCGTATAGTATCGTACGTGTTCTCCGTTTGGCCACAACCGGCAGATGACGCAAAGGCATCTCCTTGAACGTCATGCGAGTCAAGGTTGTCACGCACGTCGCATACGGTCTGCCCGGCGCTATAATTGTGAAGGCTAGTTCGGTATGATCGGAGCTGTGTCAATTGTGCGGCGATAGTGCTGCACTTTGAGGGGCACATAATAGCTCAAAGGAGTATATGCATGGCCATCGTACTTGTACAAGACGTTTTGGCGGTGGCGCTCAGTTGTTGTGAAGCTCGAGAAGAACAATCGCATATGCATGTTCATGAACCTGGCATGTTGAGTGGGAGATGCGGTGTCTGCAGAGAGATCGGTGCCTTGGGAAGCTATGCATTAGTCAGCTACGGTGAGCTTTTTGCTGTCAAAACTACCCTTGCAACAGACAGTGAGACAGACTGATGGCGTTGCGGTCGCAAACCGTGTACCCTATTAGCGACGCATCCTGTATATTTTCAATCCAGATTAGAAGTCAAGGAGCGGATAGTAATGGGTTTCGAGGCTGATCTGACAGTGCTGGCGATGTTGTAGGGGACTGCAGTCCACTTGTATTCGAAAGACACCGTTTTTCAATATTAGAATATTGGAATTCTGTTCCAGGGTTTACCTATGGTCTCGAAGAGCCCTGAGTTCATCAGGTCATATTTCATCTGCCCTTGCATATCGGTAAGCGCCGACTAATCGTTTTGCAAAGGATAGCGGTGCTTCCGATTTGCAACGCATTGCCAGTCGTCAGATCAGCAAGATCACAGTAAGAACATGCACGTCTTTGCTTTCATCGCAAGCCAAGCGGCGTTGACATGTCTTTCGGATATAGACATAGCGTGAGATACGCTAAGTGTCGTTCGATTACACGCAGATGCCATCCAGCAGCGACGATTTATCTACCTATAACGTGTAAACATCATTTACGAAGAGCGAAGGTAAGACTTGTGACTGGTAACGCTTCATTGCCCGACGAGAGTCCTGTTTTGCAGTAAGTGATGTATATCAGTCTGATAGGAAACTTGCACGTACATACTGAGCAATATTGACAATGGATGATCAACGCATCTGTTAAGTCGATGCGATCGACCTCGAAGCGATCTGCGTGAAGTGTGCATAAACATCTTGTATCCATGCTGGTCATAGGTAACAAAAGGATGGTAACGTCGTTGTAACATCTAATCGTCATCACCTTGTGCGGAGCGATTGATTGATGACACTTACCGCCGATGAATGGACGCAGAGATGGAGTCTTGTGCATAAGGCTAACGACTGAAATGATGCTACGTTCCCGTTGTCAGGCAACCCTTGTATTGTAACGCTCGCTCCGACTGTCGCTTTAATGACTGCTTTACACTGCTCTATTCCCTTCCGCTGTAAGCGCAACACCAGCGATGCCGAGGGCCTGCACCGCAACACGGAAATACCGCTGTGGTCACCGTCCGGAGGTGGGTGCTGATTGGAAGGCAGTGAGAAATAAGTTGAGCAGAGAATAGTAGTAATTGTGAGATTTGGTGTAGAAACGCGTCCGGAGCTCCGTCGGTTGAGCGAAGAGTAAGGTACCGCTCTCTTTGTGATCGCAAATATTTTATCGCTTCACGCGGCATTCGCGTGGTGTCAGATCAGTAGCACTGATAAGTACGGAGTGCCTGGATTTTACGTCTCTAGCGTTTTGCACTAGTGCCTTTTGTATCCGTGCTATTCCATAGCCTTTGCTACCATCATATCTGTCCGCGCAAAGGTATAAAGTGCATTGCAGTGACTGACAGAAGTACTGTCTGTCACAAAACTATACTGCTCAGAGCCTACGGCCGTCAACGTCATGTGATGGACGCCGCGCTATGTTGGTAATTGAACAAAACACACTTACCCCATTTATCACTGAACGCAACATACTTACCAATTTTGGTCTACCCTGCCAAACCTGGGGTGATCCTTCGCATTTGGCCCCAGTCTCAAAATACTTTCCCATGATAATTATGCGCTAGCCAGTCCCCCACGGTACCTCTCGAGTTTGAAGTTGAGATTTGTCCAATCTTTTGGTGAGTTCAGCCAAGTAATACCAAACTATTGAGTAGAACTCCGCATCTAAGAACAATAAGAACACATCGCCAAACAAACCATACTTTATTGAGCACGCATTGTTCTCTCTCAGTTACAGAACCACTCAGGACAATGCTAGTCGAAAGTAGCTAGCCCGGGAATAAGTCAAGCCGATCTTGGCCAGAGAATATCTACAGTTCTGTTTTGCAAGGCTTGCGCGATAGCCGGGAATACGACTAAGCCTATAGTCTGTGAGTGCCTTTTCAGCTATAGATTGCCTGAGCGTATGTCACGAAACTATACTGGTCGAGCCTATGGGCGCCGAAATCGAGTCGACGGGCGCCGAACTATGTTACAAGACACACACTCCACAGTATCGTTCAACGCAATAACTGTCCCCACTGTACCCATCCTAATTGAAGTCTCTCCAAACTAAAGTGACTATTGGCTTTTGGCTCTAAGGCTGAGGATACTTTCCCACGGTATTTATTCGCTAGCCAGTCTCCCACGGTATCATCCAAGCTCAAGTCAAGATTCACCAAACCCGTCGGCGAGCTTAACCGAACTACTGGATTTCACCTACAACTCCGTGCTTGAGGACAATAAGAAAGCCATCAACGCCGGATCGAACTATACCTCGTCGAGAGTGTATTGTTCTCACTCAGCCACAGAATGAACGGCTCAGGACGTTGCTAGTCAATCCTAGCTGACCTAGGAACCAGCCTAGCCGATCTTAGCCGAAGAATACCCAAAGTCCTGCCATGCTAAGGGTTACGCGATAGCAGACAGCATAAAGTCCTATTGTTCTTCGATGCCACGGTCAAGTCTCCTACCGAGTGCGGCGACAATTGACGCTCGTCGGCGAAACACATCCTGAGGGAAGGTTCACACGCTCGCGGCTCAACAAGGGACTCGGCGAATCTAGACGACGCTAGACGACGACAATGAGAGAAGCTAGAGCAGGGTATGAGAAGGTATAAAAGAGGAAGCCGAGAAACGGATAGAGATCGACTTCTTCGGCGATCTCTGATTGTTGTCCATAGCTCTTGTTGTTAGTAGCGCTCGCAGCTATAGATCTATCCTCATATAGACCAACGACACATCCTTGAACCTACTCAAACTTCTGAGACACACCCTTGGTGCTACTTCGACCGGCATTTGGCTTAGCTACAACGACTTGTCCTTAAGCCATTCTTGGCTATAGTTTGCCTAAAGCTTACTACAACCTTGTCGAGGTTGTTCTAAGTCTTGAACTTGCAAAAGAATCGAGCGTAGAACCTAGCTGGTCGACGTAGCCTAGTGACACGGTGCCTGTTTTCGCATCTATTGAGCTTGTTCAATAAGATATTGTACTATTTGGCCATGCAAGTGATAAATCAGCTGCGATCGTCGTTCACAAGCCATTTCAGATCGAGCGCTGTATGAAGAGGAACTTCTGCAAGGTGGTCTCGTTTTGCATATTTTGAATTCTCAGTTTGCCGGACCCCGTTGCGCGACAAGCTATTGCAAAAGATACTGACCTGATAGCGTGCCATGACGTCTCCGCGTGGATCTCTTGATTTTGTATGAACTCGAAGTATGACATTTGGGATGAGCGCACCAGTAGTCGCCATGTGAGGACTTCATCTGAGCTTGTCCGACCGGTTCAAGGTATCAATTCGCAAGAATCAGCCTTTGCAAGGATCTTTTGGACCATACCTGAAAGGAATCTCAGCACTATACATGCAAACGAATCAAGCGAATGTCGGCATGATGCACGCCAGAAACGCATATCATGCCATGCAATCGACTTGAATAATGTACAGACATTCCATCGCTAGAAGATCAGGATGCATTAGGGGCAATTTGCCAATACTGTACGTTATAGAACCCGGAAGTTGTCTTTATGTTTCAAAGCCCAGCTAAATTAACGCAGTAAAGCGATGAACAGGGAAAGATGCGTCGTCCATTTCGCTTAATACTCAATGCTTTGCAAGCCTCCAGACGCTACATGAGGTGGTGAAGACGACGAATGGCGATACCCCGTTACCATTCAGGAATCTTTCGTTGAAAGTGATGCTGAAAACAATGTGATGTGCACGGCAATCAAGCAGGGACTGCGGATCACATAAGTGACCACCGATGTTCAAGTCCTGAAGGACTTCCCAAACGTTCCAGGCAAAAAATGTTAAGCCCAGATAGCAGCTTGGTGTTGAACGATATCCTATCTCTTGTGGGTGGAAGGATCGGTTTCTGACATTGAAAGAATCGACTCTGCCTTAACTCCTTCAAGCCTTGATTGTTTCATGGCACGCAATTCCTAGGACAAGTGACGGAAAGGAAGCAAGGAGAGCAGGGGAAGTACGCCCAAATAGCGTCTTTACAAAGTTGCTCAAAACGGCATACACCGCCGGTTGGCTGAATCAGAATCAACCTAATTGAACAATAAGCTTTCTTTTTGCTATTTGTGCTGTTGCATTCAATATCTATGCTTTTGTATTACAATTTCCAGCAGTAAGCGAGGCACGAACGTCACCCTGAACATAACGGCAAGCTACTGATTCCTCAGACAGCTGCATGTTTTGCAACTGCCTATCATTGTCATCCTTATGTACGTGTTCGGGCATATCATCGATGTAATTAGTGATAGCCATTCTTCCAGCTTTTGCAATGGCCATCTACATTTCGTGCACTACTTCATTCCACCTTGCGTTCGCCCGGTCAGAATAACAGCTAATGAGAGAGAGTAACATGTCAGGCGGAATGAGGACAATGCGCTAGCCTGTGCGTCTTTTTCAATTCCGTATTGAAGAGCTTTGATACGCATATAAAATGGTCCAAGAAGTCGTACTTAAAACAAGCCATGCACGCAAAGTCAGTTCTGAACTATGAAGGATAGATAGGTATGTGCAGGAAGGACGGAAAGCTTACCAAGTGATGATATGCCGATTGAAAGCCTTTTATCGGCGTGCATGCCCAGCTAGCAGTCGGGTCTACACCGCCATCACGGCATGGCATGATATATGCTCCAAGATGAGTATGTGGCACGTTCAAGAGGAAAAGCGGCATATTGTGTACGGTTCTGATCAACTGCCCCGCTGCAATTCCTAGATCTCCAGCGGATTCTACAGCGAGAGACGCTGAATGCATGCCTGCCTTGACATTGTCGGCCTGAATCGTGAACAGGGGCCAGCCGCTCGGCGTCAGGCTCATCATGCATATGATCGTAGTAGGCATTATGAAGGCAGACACCAATTTGCCGCTTCCGGGGGAAGATGCTTTTGTATTTGCTAAGAACGACCTCACATGTTGCGGCTGCTCGAGTTCAGGCGCTGCTATCCTTCAGGCGAGCGCCTCTTCATGCTTCATCCCAATTCGGGCTAAGAATCGTGTTTTCACGTCTACTTAACCGTTGGGCGGACTTATTGAGAGCATCTCAGAAGCCATATGGATACAGCTTAGTGCAAATACGCTCGAGGGTAGGACGTAAGGGAGTTGACGAGGTATATATAACCAGTCAGAAACCCGTCTGTGTGTTTCAGCACCGTCACTTCAGACCTCCACTCCAACTGCATCAAGTCAATCTGCAAATGGCATTGAGCGTGAGCTTGGTCAATCAGGCAATAGCGCACTATGTCATACAGAACTTGGATATGGCCTTGGTCAGACAGACTCACGCGGAATGAGGCGATCGACGCTCCTTCACTTCACTAGAAATGACTTTTCTCTTCCGAAGCCCGCTCATTCGATATATCAATATGTTCACTTATTGGTGAGCGGCTCAGAATCTCTGTCAATGCCCGCACCATCCCTGTTAGCGTGACGACATGTATTCTAGGTTTGCCGCGTATCCGTTTGGGACCACTTCCCAGCGAGAGCTAGCTGTGGTGCGGAAATTGACCGAGAGACCCTTCCTGGCTGGCAGGCCATGTGCTGTCTGTGCTCTCACGCACGGCCAAGCGGATTGTCAATACTCTACTGATACCTCCGTTCACAGCGATAGGTGCTCCGCTGAGCATTGCCTGCATGTGAACGTGAGGTACAAACAAGTTGTGCCTGACTGGTCGCTCCAGCTTTGTTCCACGTGTTGCTACGACAACGAGTTTGATCTGCCTTCCTGGTGGAGCATCTTCACCACATGCATCCCCTCTGGTGTCAAGGTTCATCTCCCTCTGATACGTATATCATAGACCATCCTCGGTCGGCGGTAAGCCGATCTTGCCGAACCGTTCACGCTAGCGGCAGCAGTTTTACAAGTTACGGCTAATCTCTTTTACTAAAGGTGTGTTGGCTCCCACGTCGCCGCCATGAACTGAAGTCCCGCCAACCCCGCTTCATTCCCGGTTCACGGCGGCCGTTGCCCGTTCATCCTTTGTAAAACACCGTTGTTGACGCCCTTCCAGATATGAGCGGTCGATGCTTTGCTTGCTTCTCGCGACTTGACTCATTAGCATGCACAGGCGCTCCAGTACTTGACCGCCTCGAACAATGTCACGCGGAGCGCAGTAATGGCAACACCGACGTTCCACTAAAATACCCCTACAGATCGACAGACCGCTAGCAGGCCGCTTGCACCCAACTCGCGCAGCGAGTCGATTAGTGCGGAGACTTGTCAAGTCGCAAGACCTCGTTGCGATGAATAGCCCCACGGCGAAATCCCGTCACTGCGGGAAGATCGAGACTATTTTAAGGATAGTTTACGGGTACACAGTCCCTAGCTGGAAGAGGCCGGTCACATGCGGTCCTGCTTTGTCACGACCTGCCGATGCCTACATGCTAGCAAGGTCATCGGTATCTCTGGCTTGGTTCAGAAAACCGGCATCCACATTGTACGTAGACTGCTCACGGATCTGGCGGGCTTCACCGCGGTTTGATCCATCATCGCTTTGCAGGTCTGACCACGAAATCTTATGAAGCAAAACATCGGCATAATGTCCTTCCTGCCCACTCCATTTCCGGCTCAATGACTTGATCTCGACGAGGTGGTCCACGGCAAGTCCAGGGTTCGCTTTGGGATAGCGACGCGGTTCGTATGCTATCCCAGCAAGAACTTGACGCTGTATGATCTGATGGAGATCATATTCCTCCCGATAGCACGAAGACTGCGATTCTATGGGGAATGGGCCCGAATTATAGGGCGCCGACAGGCCGTTCGAAGAGCTGTGGAATGTGTGATCAGCTCCCTTCCCTCCGGATCTCTATCCGTCGATTCGGCTTCCCATTTTTGCAATGTCTTTACGGTGTCACGCGGAGGGCGGGAGAAACCGAGTACGTTTTTGCTCTTGGTAATATTGGGGAATGAGCTCATACAACTGTTTCCTCTGCTAGATCATTGCCAAGTCCAGAGTGCCGAACATGCCGTTCCATCGCTCACATCCCTTGTCTCGCTAAGAGTTGCTCAGTGCAATCACCTGGCATGCTCGTCTGAGTGTCACCTATGATTATCGAAGTCGTTACCGGCCTGAGACGGCGAGGCAAGCCATATGTTCTACGCACCCGATTCAGCTCCAAGCATTCCTCGACAGCTGAAGCGCGCGTTAACTTCAACCTCCTCGCAACAATGAACCTTACAAACCCAGTTCAATGAATCAGCCGGAGAACGTGACCGCATCGAACTCTGCTGCGATTCTCAGGCTTGACCAGCGACACGCTCCCATTCGGCACCTTCGCGACCGAGAACGTAGCTGATCCCTGTTAGTGAGCACTAATCGAACCTTTCGGCCGTTTGAACGCTTACCTTGCTGAGGCTACCTGACATAATGTGAAGAAAGATATCGCTGACACGAGAGGTCCAGCAGAATTCACTGCTTGCCGCCCCGAGGACACACTCGAGATCAACACCGCTGACATGGGTACGGACTAGACTGAGCTGGATCGAACTCTCATAGTCTCGCTCCAAAAGCTCAGACTTTTGCCTTCAAACGACGGATCAACAACGGAGCACCTGTCGAGATCCGGGGCAACGCACCGTCCGGCAGTTTGATAGACGGATTGATATCAAACAACAAACTCTTCAATAATCATCCGATCGTCGCTGCTCATCTACTGCTTTGCCAAATCCTACACTTGTATGACGGCTTACTTTCGCGACAAGGACTGCCCGTACCGACGCTTTGCGTCGGTCCATCCGCGGCGTTCCGCCACCCGAATCTGACCAAAAGGGCGAAGGGTCTCTTTGACATGTTTCGACTACTTCAGCATGTTTTGTTTATCTCACGATCTCGCCCCGCAGTGACCTATTAGAAGCGCTGCGCATTTCAGCCAATCAACAGAACCTTTCCGATACTCTACATTGCTCCGACAACGATTGCCCTTGGGCTGTTCACTAACCTTGATGATATACTGGCTCAGTACCCATTCAATGAAAAGATGTACGACTATTCGAGAATATCTGGGTTGTGTAAAGCATCGACTGGTCAGTCAAGTGATATAGGGCGACAGCTGAAGCAGACGCCGCAAGAACCGATCATCATGTTAGCGTAACATGCCGCTGTAAAATGTCGTTACTGACAGGAGGCTGTCTGAAAGCACGATTCAGCGGCGATCGACGCAGCCTTGATTTCTCTTGAGCCGAAGTTGATACAGCTACAGTGTGAAGAGCGCGAATTGCTACCTTTTGGCAACAAGCATCTGTCTGACGCATGAGTCGTTGTGCTTAGAGGCTGATGAATCGTCTTTTAGGCGGCACAGGCAGTATAGGTCATCAATGATCATTTAACAAGGAGCCCACACCTGCGATTTCTTCTGACCGTGTACTACTACCTGTCTAGCATGGTCAACTACATCAACGAGTCCTCCTCGTCACGGCGTACTGCAAGTTTGATGGTCGGGCGTAGGGGACTGATCGTACCGACTGCGGAAGTATACCAGAGCGTACGCAATGACCAGATCCACGGTCTTTTTTCTAAAACAAAGGTCGAGCTTCTTACAACCTGAGGTGCTTAATTCAACACAGGTCGGCAACGACCTGTGACAAGCAGTGATGCCAGTGCAACGTGAAGCTGACGCTGAGGGAACCGCAAGGGGCTATATGTAGCGCTTTATAAGGTATAAACCTTGCGTGAACGACCGTACGTCCCACCACTGTACCACCGTCGAGATTAACATTATCATCTCACAGTGAGGGCAATGTGATCAGATTGCCAAACGGCAGGCTTGTTCACTGACCTCTCGTGATCCACAGTTTCACCGGAACAGGGCATCTCAAGACAGTACTTCAGTCATGTATTAGTAAATCAAGTCCGCTCTCCACACGGTCACAACATGGCATGTATCAGCAGGCCCACAATGCTTTGTAGTATTCTGTGAGGAGTATTTCGTCAGTGCGTCGCAACCCTCGGGCAAAGTCGCGCTGAATCCAGCTATAAGGCTTTCCCGTTCTTTCCCATGCCATCTGCCGGTAGTATCCCCTGATAATGATCGCGATATGCCAACGATCCTTGTCTAATCGCTTTCAGAGCTCGGGAATGGACAGGTGAAATGGCTCAATCGATCATTGTCGCACGGATATAACATCCAAAAAGGTCGAACTCCATGTTCCGTCGTGACTTGATTATTGGTTATGATAAGTCCGCTCGTGCATCAGGTGGTGAACCCGATAAGAAAGTGGACTGAAACAAGTCTTGGGTGATCACAGGTTGTTGCGGCGAGGTAAACTACACTGTAGATAATGGAAAGTATCGGTCTCAAGACCTTCACATCAGCGAAGGATGGCACTGCCGCTAGCGTCTCCCACGGGGTCCCTCACAAAATGAAAGACAGCAGCGTAATGGGGGGAATGTTGCGAAGTGCTATTGTCAGATCAAGTGAATAAACATACGCCCAGCGTATTCCTACGCATCGATGGGCCGCATCAGTGCTCGCTCGTCGCAGCAAGGGCTGAGAAGCGAGCGATCTGACCGTTGTCTAGCTGGTCTCAAGCGCATGATAGTGAGCTCTACACTGGCTTACTTCAGCATTCAGCTACCACCGGCAGGACGAACTCAAGCTCATCGCAGATCTCTTCACCTCTTAAGAACACTGTTCCGAGCAGGCTACCATCATCGCGATTGTCCCCACTCTTGCTAAGAAATTACACCATGTCAATCTCACGCGTTGTATCTGAGAGCCCTTAGATGTCCATTATGTCCGCCCCTACGGATATGGTGTCCCGTTCTCCCGTGGGGAAGAGGCAATGGATCGGGTCTTGCAATTCAAATGTCGGCAGGCGCTACGATAAGTAGTATTTCATTCGAGATTTGTCGGCAGTGACTGGCATCATACGGGGTGAGAAACAAGGCACGGAAGAAGAGAGGCAGGTGTATGCTCAAGAGCGGTATGTTTGAGGGGATCTATCACTCTTCTCATCTCATCAAGGGCTAGTTCCAGAGGGTAGTTAGTAATCGCCGAACTTGTCTGTTCACCCTGCCATCTTAGCCCATTTTCTACCGACTTGGTCAACCTACGAATGTCCTTGCCGAATCAGCTTTACAATACTCTCCAACAAGTCCGCTCCAGAATAGATATCGGAATACCATGCACAGAATGCTGCTATACCCATGCATAGCCTTATCATTAAGCTGGGAACCGCTGGCTGTACGCTGGCAATAAAGCTCCATGTCGCGCCGCGACGCGACGGCCTGTTTTGGTTCCGTCGAGTTTTCGCAGAACTGCGGAGATAATGCGATACGCTATTTCCGTGCCCATATGAGGCTGCGGGCCGTCACTCGAGGAAGCGAGTCGAGGATGTCGAACAACGGGCGATGCTGCTGCTCATCGGCAGGCTACAGCGGGCGTCAGCTCACAAGCGACTCTGGAAGAAGTACTCCAGACAAGCTGGACTGCCCGTATCTATATCTGACTCTCATAGCTGTCAAACGTAGTTCGTATAGGAAGTCCCCACTAGATATGTCCTCATGTACAATCTGACAGCTCAAGGCTGAAGTCCCGTTGATCCGCTTCAACTGCGTAATCAACAGGTGGGTCCCGCCTTGACTTTGACCCCCCCCCCCCGCATGCTCCTCGGTAGTCCAAACCCGCGAAACGATTGCTAGCTTCAGAGAGCAGAAGACCTTAGGCCCTCCAACCCGATCAGAGTTCCCAGATCTACAGGATCATGACACTCGATGTGATACGCACCGCTGGGTCGCTATTATGTGGCGAGATACCAAGACAACGCCGGGACACAGCAAAGAAGCACAATCAAGGTATCGTCGACGTAAGGCATACTTCTGTCCACCCACGACCCATCGATTATCCGCTACGGATCGTCATAAGGAGACCCTGGCCAGGCGGTGCGCATACCCTCGATCATATCACGTGGAGCTGTCCATCGCGTCTTGTAGTATCGGTTGCAAGGCCTGAGTGCTGCTATACAAAACAGCCGTAAGCGCTATACCTCGCCTTTAATGCTAGCTCGGGACAATGCATATGTGTCGGTTTATGCTTGTGAATGCCCATGCGCCTGGCTTTAAGCCCGACTGACATGTGGGTAGGTATGAGCAAGTACCGTTACTCCCTTCGTGAAGCGTAAAGAAGAAAAAACCGTAACTCGGAGTGGCCTACGACCGCCACGAGGCTTGGTGTTTAAGCTCCCGAAGCCAGATACTCACGCTGTCCAGTGCGGGACTCTAAGCACCCATTCGACAGCAGAAGAGGAACGTAGCGGTGACAGTGGTGACCAGGTAAGCCCCAATCAGTACAGCTGATTGTACCTTCATTCGATCAGTCCGGCTTGCCCAAACTAACAAGAGTCCTTCCGGAAAGCTCGTCCGCGCTACGCAGGACAATCGACTATACATGAATAAGCCTCATTCATGAATGCATGCGGGCAGCTCCGAGCGCTCTTGGTAGTAAAGCTTAGACGGAACTGGGGCTCGGTCTGCTCTTGGCTCCGGGAGGATATGAGCCCTCCATGAAGAGCCGCCACATGTAAAGGTCTCAATATGACTTACAAGCAGTATGGTCATCGAGCTCAACATAGACGCTAGCGACTCATGATACTATTCATGCGCTCGCAAGGAGTCATACCAACGATGTCCGCTGATGAAGAGGTGGGGAATTGGCGGTAACCGAGAGGTACTATTGGGAATGTGCGCTGGAACCACCTTGCGCGTTGATGCCTTTCACGCATGTGCAGTTCCGCTCTCACCCCTGGAATGTATGAGTCATGACCATGATTCTATTCGGGACTGTCAGTGCCCTTCTGTGAACATGACGGTGTCGAACATGTACGCAGGCAGTGTAAACCCGGCGCAAAATAGGCGCGGCGATCCTGCGTTCAGGATCCGTACAAAGAAGCATGTAGGCACGCGGCAGCTTGACAGGCACGCCGGAAGAGCTCGCGGTTGCCGCGGCGTCGTCGACCCTACACTTTTACGACAGCCGACATCTCTCACTGTACCGCTTCAGCAATCTCAGGAGCACGAGCAGCCAGTGGATTCTCCGCATTTAAAAATATCCATTGACGTACATTGGGGGTGTCGGGAAGAGATCCTTCCATCCAGGATCCTTATCCTGCTGTCAATGACAGGTCAACGCTCTATCAAACATCAGTCCTGAGACGACGGACGAAACCTGCCACGGATATTGCAGAAGATCTACGTCTTGTTCTGGGTTGCGGTCACAACGACGCTGATAGCTGTCCGAACGACTCGCCTAGTGCTCGTCTGTGTCTCAATTCACCGCACTCGTTCGGTCAGTTGTGGTTTCTGACGTCCAAAAGCGGCTCAATGTGACATTGATGCAATAGAAGGCAAATGTCACACGCTTCTTGGGAGCAGGAATGATCGAGCAGACTATTGTGCCCTCGCAGGCTGTCTCTCAGCATGTGTATCGCTGGCAGTAACTGGGCGAAGTGGCTTTCCAGATGAGCTCCGTCATAGTCCACTGGCCGAGGGAGAGCTGACGGCTGCAGCCATATCGACCCTCTCAGCGCGAGCTTCGACCGAGGCTAGGCCTCCCTTGCACCGTCGACCGTCTTCCGTGCCAGTGGACCGAACATTACTACCTCGCCTATCTCTTAGATTGGTGATGAACAGAAGAGGCGTTACATCTTACGGCGCCCTGCGTGACTCGCCTCCATCGTATATTTGCGAGATGTCTTGCGATTGACATTGAAAAGAGTATAATATGCAACGATCAATCTGGCATACCCTGGTGGGCTGAAATCTGGTAACGCCTATGCAGATTCCAGGGCGAAGAGTCAGCCTATCTGCCCCTCGACCGAAGATCATCACTCAGCGGCCGTCCTGCTATACACACTGATGCCTGGCTCTCTCGCAAGCAGTGCATCTGTCTTGACTATCGCTGTTCTTTCCTCGTACCAAGGCCTGGCTTCGCCCGGTCGGAAAGGTAAGATCCGTTCAGAATGCCTCCTTTACTCAGTCTAACGCCTACTTCCTCTTCTGACGCTTGCTCCAATTGCATCGCTTCCGTTGCTGCATGATCGTCCCTGGATAGGATAATTCCAATAGTAGTGTCAGGGGTACGGACACAACCTGGCAACACCTCGTCATAGGACGGAGGACTCCTATGCGGTTCAATCTGGGCGTCTAGTCGCAAGTCGTGATCAAGACTGGCGCATTGAAGACAACGAAGAATCACTTCGCGAGACTTTCACACAGATCCGCAGTACAACGGCCTGCATGCCATCACGAACGGAATGGTAGGTCATGGACAGTACATTCTGATTATTTCGCCATTATCGATAGCACGCCTCGTGTGACTTAAGAACGGTGACCTATCTTGCGATTCTGGAACGTCAAGTCTACAGTGCGCAGCTATCGGCTGCAGTCGACATGCAGAGATCACCAAGGAGACACGGAGTACGCTCACCCGAACTGCGACACCAGCGGTTGCGCGAACGGCAGAAGTTGATTCCAGTGATGTCCCGTGATAGGTCTTCTCCTGGCGTGGAACCGCCGATTCAACAATACATACGCATGTAGTCTTCACCTGTCACAGCTAGATCGTAGCTTTGATAGAGTCTCCATTGCCCAGAGCTCGCGCAGCTACGATCATTGATGGACGAGAAGCTTAGGCTACACTTCGCCTGTCAGGCCTTAATAAGCTAGCACGGGAAGGAGCGTAACTAGGGAAGGTCGAACGTGAAGTACCGTTTGAGTGAACGTCGCGTAGTATCTGCACGCAGAATGACGCGACAGCAGGTGATACTGTACCAAAGCGGTTGATGTCGACCTGTGCAAGTCGTCACATGCGAAGCGTCACAGAGATGTTGCTAGACCAGGCGTCCAGTCTCAATTTCCTAAGCGAGCCGGAGGGCCGGGGGTACGTCAGACCTAAGAATATTCCCTCGAAGAGCATGGGCTACCGAACTTGTACAAGCCTGTCAATGTTGCGACTGACCATGCTACAAGCAGGTCTGATAAGGGTATGAGGTCACCGCGAGCAGGAACACAGCCAAGCTGTACGATCTCCTGCAGACTCCATCCAATGCCCTTACCATCAGATCAGTCGCGAGTAGACTGTAACATCGCTAACTTTGTGCCATCGTTGTCAAGCCAAGATCATCCGTGTGCAACACCGAGT
Source organism: Kwoniella sp. DSM 27419 (assembly GCA_036428645.1). NCBI lineage: Eukaryota > Fungi > Basidiomycota > Tremellomycetes > Tremellales > Cryptococcaceae > Kwoniella > Kwoniella sp. DSM 27419. The sequence goes on along the minus strand of CP144087.1, from coordinate 5,467 downwards.
ATTACAGAATGATACATCTTCTCTTGTTCTCATATGGCCGCCGTTCCTGCGAGCGGTTATTTATGATAGAGTACAGGCCTCGATAAGAATACTGCTGGTAAATGCCACTGAATCTTACGAACCTGCGCAGCGAACGAAACATCCACTACTTCGGGTTCATGCACTGGATCCTTTATCATGAAAGCAATAGCAACCTATCCTACCGTGGTGTACGCGGCTTAATTGGAGCAAGCAAGATGTATTGAACGTCTCAAGGCTTTGCGGATTGTATGGGGTATATGAAATGTAAATTTACCTTCCTGAAGTCATGAGGCGCTGGACGCTGCATCGGATAGAGTACATGCAAGGTGCGTGTGCTGTGCCTTGAGTGCTCGTGGATCCCACTTCGCACATCTTTGGGCTGGGCGTGTATATACGAATCGATGTCGAGTAAGGCTCGGCTTGTACAACTAAAATGTCTCGGTCGGAAGCTTTGCCGGGATGTAACCGGTAATTGAAGCCTTCATATTAGAAATCCGTGGCTTTGGCAGCTTCAAGACCGCGTCAGTGTGCGATGGCTCTTTCAGTCAGCTTTGTATGACATTTCACCCAATGTCGCTTCTCAGAGCGGACTTTATGATAGATTTGGAACGATTAACATGCATAAGATGTAGCCAGAGATAGCCCAGACTCGACGCGCCTGGTGTTCCGTTAGTTGGGAAGTTGTCGGGTCTTTGGCCTCGTTTACCTTCCGAATCGGTGAACCCGCGGCCGTCAGTCAAAGCAATCCAAGCTGTATACAATACAGCTCAAGGGGTGTACCACGCCTGACCGATTCTTTCGGGGTGTTTCTCTGCTGTCATTGCGGGTCCACCTCAGATCCAAAATAATCAACGCTTCCTGTGCGTGACATAACTACGTTTTCCTCGCAATCTATGCCGAATATCACTTGATAATCCGCTCATCTCGCGAGACAGCTGCAAGAGAGCTTCATGTGCAGAGTCGAGGCGCTCATGGAGCTGATTGGGTGAACATGGCTCCGCTTTTCCAATACGGCACAGGACAGCTTCGCCATCAAGCACGACTAGCCCACCTATAAGTTTCATGACCCGGTCTACCTTGTTCTGGTCGAGATGTAAAGCCTGATCGCTCTGTCCAGTATAGCTGGGACCAGGTGGACCTCTGATGTCGTCAAAGGCAGGAGGTAGATAAGATATAAGTGCGGTATCCAGCACGCCGAAAATGTCGACCGCTTGATCTCAGCAGCCCTTTGCGAACGAGGCACGTAAAGAGGAGTGGCCCAGCCTCGTCTGGATCGCTGCAGCTTTCGACTTTTGTATCGTTATGATCGTAGATCCCAGCCATAAGGCGGTTCCTGCATCGCTATGGCTTCTACTACAGAGCCTAGTATACCTAATACTTGCTAGAAACGCTCCGTAAGGACCGTGATCTCTGAGAAATTTCCTGAGGGCGTGGGAAAGGCTCGGTCAGATAAGGGAATCAGGGACAAGGACACACTATAACAGCCCCGTCTGAGCATACCTTTAGGGCTTCGTCCCGAAGTCAAAGGAGCGGATCAGCCAGGTGGAAAACGTCCGTAAAACAGTGCAGTTGTAAATATACCAGATCCTGCATCACATCTCCTGAGTCATTTGAGACCTAGAAGGTCTAACTCCGCGATGCATACCAGGACCATGTAAGCTCAAATGTGCGTCAGCGGCACTGCGATGATCGACAGACAATCACCGTGTCAAATCACGAATATCCAGGAACAGAAGGCAATCGATCTGATGTATCTGGTCAGTGTCTATAAACTAAGCTGTCCGGGAGCTGCTATAAGTAGGAGCGGATTTGATTGGGGGAGTTTTCGTGGTGTATATTGGCTCCTACATAAGTCGATATGTGTGGGCCTCGCTTGAACGATGCTGAATTCAAGAAACGCTCTCTCAAACAAAACACGGCAGGACATAGATTCAAAAGCGGCAATTCTCCGCAGAATCGTCGGTGATGCCACGTGTTCTGTATCTTCAGAAAAGTCGGGATACCGAGCAGAGATCTGAGCCTGCATCGTAGCACAACACTATAACCCCACATATACAATGCATGCATGCATGCATATTTAGACCAAAACTGAAGGCTGGAATGTGAACAGCCGCGAGTGATGTATAGCTGGACTTTCTTATGTGGTGTTATAACCATCACGTGGAAGTACCATAACACGTGTCTCCTCCATACTCTAGATTATGTGGTCCATACTTTGTTCTCGTGTCCCGACTACTTTGAGGGGTACTAGTCATCCCGCAGACCTGGTTCATCTTTCCCATAGACTTCTCTCGGTCATCATATCTATCCAATCGATAACGGGCAGGAACTCATTGGCCAAGCGCTCAAACTAGACCAAGGACATTCCTGACCACACCTGCCCAATCCGATCTCAGGTCCTCGATAGTGCACATATGAAGCCCTACCGCGACTCCGAAAATGACTCACTCAAAAAACGCGAAGGTGATCTGTCAGTGACCTGTCCTACTCTGTTCTGCTCTGCGCGGGGCGTGATGGCTGCTCCGTCAATCGCCCGCTGTCTGACTCGTAGCTTCCAAAACAGCTCACGGGTCCTCGCGCTTGTCCAACATATGGGAGATCCTGTTCGATCGTCCTTCTCTGGGTTCGAAGTCCTGCCCCAGCTTGACCTTCTGCTGATTATTCGCTCCCCAAGCATACCGACCCCTGATGGCTCCACGACCTAGTCCTGTCCATCGTTGTCCAATCCTCACCCTTTCCTGTCCTTGCTCTCTTTCTGATCGTCCTCCGGTTCTCGTCCTCATGCTTGTCCTGCTCACACCTTCGCCTTCTATCGGTCAACATCTCTCGCCTGTCGTTCCTCGCTTCTGTTCCTTCACTCGTACTAACCTGCTCAGGGCCTATGTCATGGCGTTCTCCCTGCGCAGCCCCTATCCGGCGATGCGACATGCTACCTTTTGCTTTCCTGATCCTTCGGTCCCTGTTATCGACCCTCGACCGCACCATCGCATATTCCTCCTCTGCACATCGAGTAGGCTTACCATCGGGAATCTTCCCTCACGTCTTTGCTTGATGCGGGGATAGCGGGGTGCTCGGTACCTCTTCCACTTACTCCGTCCACACTCTCTTTCCATTTAGTAACCTGTTGAGCAACCGCATGTGCGCTTCTCATTGGAAATCGCAACCGGTCCTCCCTCTAGTCCTGCTTGCACCTGACCTCCGGAGGTTTCTTGACATCGATGTCCATCTCACTGGCCTCTTCATTGACCGTTTACAAGCGCGTCAAGTGTGACGCCGAAGCCGCAAGCCGCAAGCCGATCCTTCTTGTGACCGTTACCCTCCCGCTTACCCTTCTCTCGGTCCCCTTTCCTCTTGTCTGTACCTCACATCGTGTCCTATCTATCGTTCGTCTCTCTCCCGCTCATTCCGTTTATACTCCTTGCTCCTCACTCTTTCCCTGCGCTTACCCCCCTCGTATCCCCTATCCACCCGACGTCTCTGTATACCTTTTGAAGAATTCTCTTTGCCTTTTTTCCTCCGCCGCACGCCTCTCATCTTCTCTTCACGTACTGACTCATTACCCATGATCTCTCTGCTCGTATCCTTTACGAACACTGTTCTGGACAACCCGGGTGGAAGGCTCGCAGTCCAACACTTGCCAAGCCCGTCTCACCTGAAATCACCCATGCAGCCCATGCTTCGTCCTCAATCTACCCTACCTTCTGCATGTGCCGCTCACAATCTTCGAATGATTGTGATCACACCTGGTGTCATTGACTGGACGTCTTCACTCGTTTGCCTGATTCTTTCTAACATACTTCGCGTCTCTGTCTCTGTCGGTCGTTTTTATCTCACTATCCCTTGAGAGTCTTTCAACTGACTATCACGCTCTGCCTTTGTTACGCTCCTGTGCGTGGGCGCGTCCCCTTCTCTCGCTTACCTGCTCGCCCCACCTCTCACCCTCACCCACCTTGGCTTTCAATACCCTTCTGCCGCTCACAATATGTGTGATTGTGTATCCGGCGGTTCTGTCATGGCCCATCTTCTCAGCCAGGCTTGTTCTTCCCAACAAAGCTGTTCGGGTCCGGCGGGTCAACACCCCGTTGCTCACAACTAGTCCATTCTGCACGGTCTCTTGGTCGTCCTTCCTGCTTATTTCTCTCGCTCTTCTCGGTGACGCTTGTCGTGCTTCTACTGAGTGTCATGTCGGATCCCGCACGACACCGATAGCCACGAGCCTTGAACACATGGTTTTAGATATCGGCGATTGCCGATTCATCGAAACCCGACAAAAGGTGATATGTCTCGATTGACTGTCGTCGATCCAGCGATCTCACTACTTCGTTGACGAGCCACCTAGGGGAGGACGTACCAGGAGACATTGCAAGGGGAGCGATACTGGAGAACGGGCAGGAGTATATAGTAGTCAACTCTTGTGGACTTTAGCTAGCCTTTCTTTAGTGATCTCTCAATTGAATATCATAACCAGTTCATATGATCTACTCGCAACTCCAGTCAGAGTATAGCTAGGGTTACAGGGCCGTTCCCGCACTGGGGGGTTTTGCTGTGTGCCACTTAGAGAGACATGTTATAGACCGTTAGGAAGCTCTTTTAAAACTGCACATATATGTTCTTCTCGTTTTTGGAAATTCGAAATTTTGACTGAGCTACGGACCTTATCGATTTCGGCCTGGATCCCACCCGGCAGGTCATGTCGGCCGCTCGTCTGGCTGATTGTGCCAGATTAAAAGGTTGATATATAGGTAAGAGAGTGCGCTCTACACGATGGGGTTAGGGGGTTACAGAGGGTTCTGGCACTGGGGGGTTTTTCGGTGTGCCACTTAGATGGACATGCTATATACCGTTAGAAAGGTCTTTTAGAATTCTAGGTACGTCTTTCAACGGATTTTGGAAATTCCATTTTTTGACCGAGCTACGGGCCTCTGACCGATTTCGGCCTGGATCCTACCCGGCAGGTCATGTTGGCCGCTCGTCTGGCTGATTGTGCCACATCAAAGGGATGATATATAGGTAAGAAAGGGCGCTCTACACGATGGGAAAGGTCTCCAGGCTCTGGCTGTGTTGGGTCTTTGGCCGGTCCACCATAGACCAATTGTTCTCCACCATAGCAACCAAAGTCACACTGATACATGTCATGGGGCTAGGGGTTAGGGGTTAGGGGTTAGGGGTTAGGGGTTAGGGGTTAGGGGGGGGTTAGGGGTTAGGGGGGGGGTTAGGGGTTAGGGGTTAGGGGTTAGGGGTTAGGGGTTAGGGGTTAGGGGTTAGGGGTTAGGGGTTAGGGGTTAGGGGTTAGGGGGTTAGGGGTTAGGGGTTAGGGGTTAGGGGTTAGGGGTTAGGGGGTTAGGGGTTAGGGGTTAGGGGGTTAGGGGTTAGGGGTTAGGGGTTAGGGGGTTAGGGGTTAGGGGGTTAGGGGTTAGGGGGTTAGGGGTTAGGGGTTAGGGGGTTA
>CP144086.1:0-70742 GCA_036428645.1 Kwoniella sp. DSM 27419 | reverse complement strand
CCCCCTAACCCCTAACCCCCTAACCCCTAACCCCTAACCCCCTAACCCCTACCCCCTAACCCCTAACCCCAACCCCTAACCCCCTAACCCCTAACCCCTAACCCCTAACCCCTAACCCCTAACCCCTAACCCCTAACCCCTAACCCCTAACCCCTAACCCCTAACCCCCTAACCCCTAACCCCTAACCCCCTAACCCCTAACCCCTAACCCCTAACCCCTAACCCCTAACCCCTAACCCCTAACCCCTAACCCCTAACCCCTAACCCCTAACCCCTAACCCCTAACCCCTAACCCCTAACCCCTAACCCCTAACCCCTAACCCCTAACCCCTAACCCCTAACCCCTAACCCCTAACCCCTAACCCCTAACCCCTAACCCCTAACCCCTAGCCCCACATAGCAAAACATCCCAATGCCAGAACCCTCTGTGACCTCCCGGTCAACAACGTCCTCAGCATCATTAGCGTAGTCAGCATAGTCACTATGTCAGCGTAGTCAGTCTCCCCATTGCAGCACAATTGGTGTAGTGTAGCCATTTCATGCTGCGTAGCTCGCACAGCATAGCGTCACCTGTCACACTGTATGAGCCATTCGATGCATGACCCTTTACCGCATATATGTAATTGCGCCAAAGGGTTCCACTGTTACATAAGCTGCACCAATGGGTACGCCCTAGCTGCGCCAAAGGGTCGCTCTCTCACCATAGCTCTGTTTTCCTAAGTGTGCGCCAAAGGGTCATTCCCCCACCATAGCTCCATTTACTATGTTGCTGCATAGGGTGTGAAACAAAGCCTTTGCTGCAAACTTTCATATGTTAGGCGGAACAATTGCCAAACGGGGTGAGCGCCGGGTCGGGCGGGACGGGCAAAGGTGCATAGGGAGCGGTATCATGTCAACAGGCTTGCCTCTTTGACAACGAGCGGTTTTTTACCCACAGATTACATTTGATGGGTGACGCTACTATGCCCACAGACATTTGCGTTTGATGGCTAGCGGTATTATGCCAGCAAACTGATGTGCCTGATGGCACCTTCGTTACTATGCCAGCAAATCGTTATGCCTGATGGCACGGACGGTATTATGCCAGCAGACCGCACTACCTGACGGCAACATACCGCTGCCAGTCTCTTCCACTCAGGCTTATGTAAGTAGGCGGGCGGCGGAACCGATGATATCGACTCTCCAAACCACCAGGATCTAAGTAGTCGAAGCCGAAGGTCCCAACATGTATGAGCTGGCAAAGGGCTCCAGCCGCGACTCAGGTTTCCTCGACGAGACTGAAGTCAATCTCACCGGAGACCAGTCTCACCGGTCACTTCCAAATCAAGGCACCGCCGACAGAAGGTCTCTGCGAGATGAGCACCGTCAGCGTGCGATGCTGATTATCGAGCTCAGGTTAGAAACGATCTCCTTGGTACTCGCTTCGGCTTGAGGTGTGCGTGCACTCGTTGCACCTACGATGGTCACGGCAGGCGATACATTTCATGCTAAGAAACCTATTCTCAATCAAAGACGGGTGCAACAAAAGAAGGATGGGTGTACCTGTTCCTTATGCCACGGATGGCACCAGACGCCGTGCCAATCCCAGCGCCAAAAGCCGCGCCCCCTCCTGCTCCGGCTCCCGCGCCCAAGGCGGCGAACCCGCCAATGTACGCGGCACCGATCCCGATTGCGGCAAGTCCTGCACCTATCAGCGCGAATCACATGACGAGAACTCACCGCCAGTCGCGGCCACCGCTCCGACCGCCCCGAGGACCCCTGCAACGGCACCAAGCGCCGCGCCACCTCCTCCGCCCCATGTCACGCCGGTACGCAAGCCTTGCTGACAGCCTTGTATGACTGGCTCGATCGTGTTCTCCGATCGCGAGGCCTCGTGGCGGCGCTTTGCTTCATCAACGTAGCGGGTCTGATACTGTGAAAAAGCTTGTGTCCATTCTTTCTTGGCTTCGGCCCACGAGTCATCAGGCATCTGTCGCTTGGTGTTGTGCAGGCAGCCCCATAGGTTACGGTGCTTGCGGTCGACGACGTTGTATTCTTCTAAAAACGAATCGTCAAGGACCGCGATGGCAGTATAGACTTACCACGGTTTCGCTGGACAATCTCACGGAGCCGGTCGGTATTTCCTCGGGTGTGCTGGAAATGGCTGGTGTCCGCGGCGATGGCTTGTTTCAGGTCGTTGTTCAGGGCCATCAAATCGCTGCGGTGTTTGTCCAAGCGTCGATCAATGATCGCTTTGAACGCTGACCGCACTGCCCCTTCCTCCAAGTCAAATCCGGACTCCTCATGAACTTTGGCGTCGCTACCCAATTGAGCGTTTAGGTTTCGTATCCAGCCGGCTGCATTCAAGTTGTCAGCGACTTGTAACTGAAGAGTCGTCTCACCTTTATACTCCTTGACCAGATCCTCAAGGGTCCTACAAAGCCCGCCACTCGTGTTACCGTTCTCCGAGCGTTGTTCTTCGACAGACACGATGTCTATTGCGACGATGATCCTAAAGTCGCGCTGCTCGGACCGGAATCTCTGGAATTTGACTTCCGCGACGATCTTCCGCAGGACTGAGCCGAGGCCGAGGGAATCCCACAAGATGGCCGTGTTAAAGGGGGTAAGGCTGAATCTCCAGCGCAGCGCGAGTTCCCATCGACCTGTTCGTCAACTTGACTCATGTCACCATAGCTCACCTGTGACGCGCCGCAGACGGTCTTCAAGTTCCTCGGTCGTGTATGGCAACGGCATACACTCCACCTCTTCTCTCCACTCTGGCTCGAGGCTCTCGGCGAAGGCTCTGGCTCTGTTTTCTAAATGAATGTATTCGCTGTTGATCGAGGTGAGGAATCGCTGCTGATCGCGAGCTTCGTTCTTGACAGACATCAGCCGACCGCAATGGCAGTGCCACTCACCCATGCGTTTGTGGTCCGTTCCACGTGGTCGTCCAGAGCTTCACGATCGGCATCGCGCTACTTGTACTCAGCAGGACGTAGCGTTGTCTACTCACCATGACATCCAGGAGCTGTCCCAACTCGGTGCGGATGCCGGGCAAGTTGTCGGGGCGAGCTGGAGACAGAAAAACGAAGTCGAGCATGAAATATCTGTCGAAAGGCTCTCGGTTAGTCTTGTCACGCCTGATCTAGACGCACCTCGTCTTCGACCTCCACGTCAAGCCGGGCCCGTGTAATGCTCTCTCCCCATACCATTTCGATATTCTCCTTCATCTGTACTCGGAACTCATCTCGTTTCGGGCAGAAACCTGGCACGTAATCCCGAAGGACAAAGACCAGCTTGCGCTTAGGCCTTTCATATCTGAGATTGCTCGCCCGAGCTTCGGATTTGACGATGAACTCGAACAGCCTCGAGAGCATTTCCAGTCCCGCCGCTTGGAAGTTGAAAGCGTTATTGGTCAATACGTGCAGTAGTATACAGTGGGCAGCTCTGTAAGCGAACAGGATGGAGGCGACGGCAAAAGTGAGAGGCTATATACAGGATCAGCCTAACTCGAGCCCAACGACCATTGTTATCCAGCCCGTGACCACTCACCTGCCCCGCCTCGACTCGATACGAGGCCATGGTGCCAGCTCCTTCGATATCAAAGATGGAGTATAGTAGGTCATTGTCCGCGTGCGCCTGGCACAATGCCCAGTCGACGCCTGTGGCTTGTGTTAGACCGTTGGTAGCGAGCTCCGAGTACACGTACCTATGGTGGCTTGGCCAAAGGTTGAGAGAAAATCGGTGCCGAACGCTTGATTCGCCGCGAACGCTGTCGGGTCGTGAGCTTGGGTATGGAACTCGCTAATGAAAAGCTTACTCTTTCCGATGTTGGCGATGCCGATATTGGCGACGGCTAGCACCTTCTTGTTCGCGGGTAGGGTTGTTGCGCGGAATCGCTCACTGCTGGCTGTCAGCACACAAGGCGACGAGCAAGGACGGTGGCACTCGCTTCAGCCGGTATTCCGCCGTATCGCCGATCCGCTTGATCAGCCTATCGGTTCCGGCAAGGGCCTGGAAGGGTAGATCTAGGAGCTTCGCAATGGCGCCCGTCGAGGGGTCGATGGCTTCGAGTGTCGCGACACCAGGGCTCGGCTGTTGCTCGCTAGGACCAATTATATCGACCTGGGTGGGCTCGGGCTCGGAAGTAGCGGTACGAGGTCTGTCATGACGGCCTGGCGCGATTGACTTGGCAGCTGACGAAGAATAATGAAGCCTTGGTCCGGCGAGGGGTTCTCCTAGCGCGTGAGGAGGAGGCTGGTCACTTGGCCCAAGGCGGGCTGAAGAGGCGTTATTATTGTCGTATCCGGCAGAGGCCACAACAGCAGGCGTCCTGAAAGGGCTACTGGCATCGGTGTCATATCGATCGGCGGCACGAGTTGTGTTCGGCTCATAAACCGGGTTCCAGTCGCCCGGGACTACAATGACCAGCTCAGTCTGCAGCAAAGGTAGCAAGCATATCGGCGCACTCACCAGAGTAGGTATCTCCCCTGCCGGATGCAGACCCCCTTGTAGCTTGACGCGTTAGCAAGGAGCCTACGTGTTGACATACCTTCAGAGTGAGACCAATCGGATACAACGTCAATGTCATCGCGGAGTGATGACGAGATAGTGGTAGAGCTCTCGGATCGACTTAGATGGGTCGAGTCGACCGAAGCGTTCATATACGAGACGTTCCCCATATCATTGACATCTGTTCGTCGGCATTCAGCTCTGTCGTCACGGATTCGATAAAGCATAGCCGGACGTACGAGGAATACCATCCAGCCATTCGTCCGTGACAGCGCTTGACATACCGCGTTGGTCACTCCAGCTGTCTCCTCCGTCGTGCATGTCGAAGTGGGGCGGCAGCGGCGCCGATGTGGGTGCAGCGACGTAGCGCCAGGGCTCGGTGGGCTCTTCCGGTATGGACACGCTCGGGTCCATAGACGACACCGATTAGGTAGTATCGGTGAGGAGTTGATGAGGTGATGGAAGGTACCGGCTCTTCGAAGTTGTTGAGCATTAAGTACTCTCTCGCCGATGAGACGTCATCTGTCAGAGTCGGCCATCGTCACCGGCGACCAAGCGTCTAGGCCCTCCACTTTGTGTTTGGGGTACAGCCCTAGATTGGGTAGCGAGTAGGCGTGACCCTCGTCCAAGGGGAGACGTAAAAAAGCGGGAGTGAAAGATCAATCGCGGCAGTGCAGTTACCGTGCCTGGCGTCACGTCGATCACCCACGGTGGAGGCCCACCCTTTCCTCCGAGAGCCGCTTCGGCCGAGACCAGCTCAGAGGGTATGTTCGCTTCCGCTTCGCTACGTACCAATGCGCACAGTCAGCGATCGTATATAGTCGAAAACTCGGACAGCGACGAACATTGGCCTTGTATCGATCCATCGACATGTTGAATTGAGGAGTGTATTGTGCAATGGCCTCGAACATGGCGATATCCGGTGTGTGGGATGGAATATCGGCAACAATGGTGTACTCCTTCTTGGAGAAGATATGACCGGGTCAGTGAGAGGTGTATAACGTGACAGACTACGTCTCGTCGTCGCGTGAGGCAGTGGCAGACGTCGTGAAGCGATGTAGATCGTTGTGAAGTGGAAGGCAGCGCGCGAAGGGTGGGGTGGGGTGGCGCTAAAGCGAGGCGTCGCCAAAATCGTCGTTCGTATGTTGTCGCTGGACGCTGGGTCGTCTAGCTGCTATCATATGTGCCCCGTGCCCGGCTTGAGTACAGAGCTTCAACGTACATCGTAGCAGGGCGATTACATTCAGCGATGGCGGACATTGGGCCGGCTCTCCCATCCTCGCATGAGCTTGAGATGCCGTGGTTTGAGGGGCGTATTCCCGACTACTCTTCATACGGCCTGATCGTGAATGCATTTCCTGTCGTTACAACGTCTGAGAGCTCAGCCACACGTATCGCTACGGATCCGCCTCATCCTCGCTCACTTCGATAGCCGGCAACGGCTCCAACGCGACATCTCGCGTCTTAGCTTCCATCAAAAGTCGTTCTCGTTCCGCCACCTCTTCCTTTCGCCTTTTCAGTAGCGCTTCGTTCTCTCTCTCCACTGAATGCCTTTTTTTGACCTTTCCCTTCAGCTCTGCATGCTTGTCTTTGACCATCTTGGTAGCTTCTCGCTCCTTGGCGAGCGCTTGCTCTGACCGTTGAAGAGTGAGTCGTAACGCGGCTAGTTCCTGCGGATAGCAAGCTCACGTCAGCCTTGCCACATGATCGTTCAAGGATAGCCTGACAGGATACACAGAGCAAGCTCAAGCACTGACCTGGGCATCTTTCGCCGCCAGCTCCTTTCGCTTCTCAAACATCAACGCGTTCAGCACCGACAAGCGTTCCGACGCGCGTTCCACAATGTCCTCCCTCGTAGGATCCGCCAACATGTATCCTGCCACTGCACTGCTCAGATCAATAGACGCGAGCTTGGCGAGTAGTGCCAACACATTCTCCTCGGCCATGTGTGGATCGGAGGGGGATCGAGCCATTGGTCGGGATGCCGGGTAAGTCGCACCACAAGATAATGCCGGATGCGCCAAGCCCTACCCGCGTGAAGGCATGATCATCCGACCAGTCCAGCGGTACGTGATGATGTGTGACGGGTTTTGAAGGCAAATGGCAGAGACGGGCGAGTTGTTGTGATCGTGGATGGTTGTAGAGAGACCATGACTTGTAAATCTCTTGATTACTGGGCGAGTTGAAACTGCGCGGAAATGAGTGGGTGACCACCATTACGTAACTCACTGATGAGCGGGAGAGAGTGCACTCGATTGCTGGTGTGAACATGAGATACGACTTTGCTCCGTTGCCTGGTACGAGGGTATCCACACGGGAACCATGCATGGGGCAGAAGAACACGAATCGGCTCTCTCGCAGCCTCAGAGCTCCTGTTGTGGAAACGCGACTGCCTGATGAAGCTGCATACCACACGTGTTGTATCCACTCAATCGTCAGGTCTCCCAGTATCGAGTCCGCTTTCTTCTCTTTCAAGTTCACGCGGAGCACTTTGAACGTATACGGAAAGGCGATAGCCTTGACGATGACCGCTCCTTCTCTCCGGTGCACCCTGCTCCTGGCTCACTCCATGTATGGGCTTGAACAGTCCGCAGCGCTCTATATGTGGTAACGATGCAAGTGACACAGTCTCGTGACGGGGGGACCCTCCGAGATATATCATTACTCACGTCAGGAACAGTATCTTGTCCGCGGCTTCTGTGGGCGAGCTGTCTCTCTGGGGACTGTGTTTCATTCACGAGCTCGACCCACCGCTTTTGGCCGCGATAGAGGCGGTACCGAAGGACCGTAAGGCTGGGATGGCTAATACTGCACATGATACAGTGATAGGCAGCGATCAACATCTACCTATCACCACCGCTACCCTGCTATCCCAGAACCCCGCTTTCAAAGGCTACAGACGGGCAAGAGACGTTGCGAAGCAGCAGCTATCTGATCACGTAAAAACTGTACAGGTGACAAGCCCCACCTTTCACCATCGGTCTGTCTCTTTATCGGATGTAGCGACACTCGGCTGTCAGATGTCTACTTGTTCTTCAAGCCTCGGTAAGGCAGCAAGGGAACCGCTCGCCGGCAGGGATGCTGACGAGTGCCATGTTTGCCTAGGATGGGCTCAGAGCTCTCATCGTAATACCGTTCAAGATATGCTACACGGCACGGCTTGCTGGTCCTCGCCCAGCCGTACAAGGGGTGCGTTTCGACTATGTGAGCGATAGATCGAGTGACGAGCCTTCGTCCTCAGAGGACATGAACAGAGCAGATCACCTCCCCTCAGAGATTTTCTTGTCCCAGCGGTCTAGGGGCCCAGTGCTGTTCTGGTGATCTCTGTGGACGGCTCGAGGCCGCTTCTGCTCGAGGTGCAGTCTATCTCTGAGGCCGAGTCAAAGCGATCCTCGAGCCTCGGAACGACCAGTAGGGATCCGTTGTCATTCATGGTTTAGCGCACGAGCTCGGTAGGGACGTGACGGACCTGGCTCATGGAGCCCACCGCGCACTGATAAGCCGTTGTGCCGTTGGTCTGGCTGGCGTCGTAGCGCAGGATGAAGGGCTTGAGCTCGCGGTACGCCTGCTCCAAGGCCTCCAGCCGGGTCCCCGCCAACAGGTACAGCTGCGCTGAAGTGGGTGCTCTTGCCGGTGCCGGATTGCCCCACTTGAGCATGAGGATGCGGGAGCGCGCTAAGCACGAACCCACAGTCCAGGAAGCGGTCGAGCTGGGCGAGACTGCTCATGAGGCGCGGGTTCTGTTCCTGCTGCACGGCATTCACGAAAGAGCTGCGGCGCAACGCACGACTGTGCCGTGTCGTTGAGTAAATGCCTGGCAGCAACTCGCCCTTGCCTACGCCACGAAGGGTGAGTATTGTACTCGGGCATGCCGTGAGCCAAGAGTGCACGGCCGCTCTGTGCACCCGGCGCGAGAAGTCATTGGGATCTTTCCCATCGATGCCGTGGACATCTCGGGTGACCTGTGACGCTGACGGCCTGAGTGGTCGGCGGACGGTCGACGAGGGCCTGGACGAGGCGCCCGAGGTAGATTTGGGAGCGAGAACCTAGGATGACGACGTTCTGAAGGCCAAACCCTTGCGCTTACCCAATGCGACAGCGATGGCGTTGGTCCGAGCTTCTTGTACCACGGGTTGTGGTGCAGCTTGAACGGGCATGGAGCACGACGCAAGGCATGCTGGACGCTCAGGCGGCGTGGGTCTCCATCATGCACTGCAGCGATCTTGCAACGAGCAGCCTCGTGGGTATTGGTGACCGGGCGATCCTGGTGGCCCTATGAGCGACCTGCGACCCGAGGTAGGGGGACGGCGCCGGGCCTTTTCGAGCCGCTGTCGTCTTGAGTGCCCTGACTTTGACTGCGACACGGCCGCTGGCACAAAGGGCGCATGCACGGGGGAGAGTGCGCTTCGGTACGGCATGAGCTCACGGTTCATGCCGATTAATTCATGGCTACACTCGCGACCTGCATAACCAAGGGCGTGCTCCTTGGTGCCACAGCGCAGTTGGCACCCATTCTTGCCGTGGCCATCGCGGCCATCGGCCTGTTCCCTGGGGGAGATACTGCACCAGGGCGACGTGGCAGGCCATGGGTTGGTCGGCACTTTGGTGCTGAGCCTGCTCATTACTTTGCGAGGCGGGTTGCCGGAGACACTGCCGCGACCGCTGAGGTGCAGCACCATGTCAGCTGCAATGAGGATGCGGTGGACGGAGCCTGGCGCCGCTGGCGGTGACGGGCGAGACGTTCACGTGCGTGCGCTCCTTTAACGAGCGGTCCAAACTGGTCTTGCCGATTTCGGTTAGCAGGGCGGTCTGCGCCAGCTGCAGATGGCCAACGTGTGGCTGTGTACGCCGAGGGGTGCGCGCTGGGGATTCATCACCTTGAGGTACAGGCCACCATCGACGCGTAACTGCACGTTGTCTCGGATGTTACACACCTGCTCGGGCACACCGATAGCAGTCTCTTGCAGCCTGCAGTGTCACCACACCACATTGACAGAAGGAAAGAGCACTTGAAAGCCCGGCCGCCGGACACCCGAGGAGCTGCCCAGGCGGTCTGTGTCGACGGCCGCTGGGACGCGACCACAGCGACGCGGCTGGGGACGGCGAGAACGACGATGCCCACTATATGGCGTTGAAGGTAAGGGTGGTCCTGCAAGTTCCCAGGGCTGGTCGGCCCCAACGATGAGGGTGAGACTGTTTACGGCTACGATGTGACAGGCGATGCCGTTGGCAAGGGGTTCGTGGCCGATGTCGCTTGCGGTGCACAGGGTGCCCCAGCGCAGCGTCTGGCCCGGCCGGAAGGGTGTCTTGGACATTTGTACGGTCGCAGCGCTGTCCCTGTTGCTGTCAAAATCGCGTTGGGTGATTTGTCGCGGTCCCCAGGCCATCAATGACCGCCGTAGGATCGGTAGGCTCGGCGCAATGAGGACGTAGAACGACAACGCCGGCTGCCTGATGGAGCTCCAGCAGCGCCGAGGTCCACGCAGGCGGCGGTCACCGCCGCACCGTGTCCAGCGCCAGCGCAACAAGCGCTGAGAGAGGACGTGGCTCTTGGGCTTGGGCGCAAGGGGTGGAAGGTTCGATCGCAGCCACGTCAAGCATAGTCGCGGACGCGACAACGGCAGCAGGGGCTGCACGCCTCCCGTGACCTTGACCCAGAGCGATGCCCTGGACACAGCGGCCCGGCTGTGGGGATCGACACTGGACCGTCCCGTGTTACGCCGGGCAACGGCCTCAAGATGATATGGGCGGTCATGCCTTTGGTAAGCACTCCGAGAGTGAGAGTGGCGAGGGCGAAGAGCATGGTTCATCACTAGTCGGTGTGCGCTCGTGTGCGGCAACTAGATTCGAACCGACAGTGGCGGCCGGTCTGCCCTTCCGAGGTAAACAGGCGAAGGAGACAAGGGTACTTGTCGCGACGCATGGGAAGTGTACAGGCTTCATCATTAGGGCGCATATGGTGTTGTATCCCCTCCAAGGAGGCGGCCCCTGAAGAACTCGTGGCAATTGTCAATACCACTCACAGCTTCCCCGGATGACTAGCATGTGTCGAATGATGAACCTACTTCGGCGCTGTGCCGTGTAGCGAGATAGGATAGGCAGGGTAATACACGACAGCACACAGCACAAGGGGTTCAGCCGAAAGGGCAGCCAGGTAAAGCTCAGGTCTGCCTTGTTCTGACCAGTTCGCGTCCCGCCGAAGCGGCCGACTGCATTGAAATAGCGGCGGTCATGGAGGCTTTGAGGGTCTAGGGCGTGCCGTTGGAAGCGAGCGCATGCACATCTCGGCCAAAGTGCAGGGTCGCAGAAAGTACGACTGCGAGCCTGCATCCCATCAGCGCTGTTACCAGCGTTGTGTCGAGGGCGCCTGGTGTCTGGCTAGCACGCACAACCACCACGGCTCCAATGAGCATCAAAAGCATGCCTCTTGCGGCGGTGCACGTCAGCAGCAGAGGCGTCTTAACGCCGATGATGGCGTGGTCGGCTTCAACAACAAAGGTGATACAGCCTCGGCCGGGGAGTCAGCACAGCGAGCTACAAAGCCGCGGTGGCTGCATGACCTAGGGGCTACGCCGTGGCCGTATTGCGGGAGGTAGGAAAACAACGACTGCGGCGGTACGTGGGCTTGCGGGCCTCCTGTGTAGCGTGATAGGGGCTTCCACAGCCCACGCAACAGTCCTTCACCTGCATGATGCCGATTATAGGTGAGCCCTCTCCTAAACGCAAGCCAAGTGCAGGGGGAAACGATGCGACAAATAACTTGTGTATTCACGCATCGTATACTGAGTGGCATGGTGTAGTCAGGCTCGGACACAGGATCTCCACACAACAGGTAAAGCTGTACTCGGGCCCTGTGATTGGGTCTGTAAACTGTTGGGGGCCGGCTGTCTCTTGGCTAACGGATGGCGCGCCGCTCTACCTTGCCAGGTCCATCGAGCGCAAGATTCATCAGATCTGGATTAGCGGCGCCTGGCTTATGAGGGGCTTACAGGTAGCCTGGGCGGCCCCGTTGAGCAACAGTCTCAGGGTCTGAAGCACGGAGGACGTCACCGAAATCGAGCACATCATGGGCACACAAGTTCTGGCGGCCGGAGCCAGTACCACGGCGCGAGTGAGGCTTTGCTAATCTTGCTGCTGGAGCATCTCAGCGGCATCTACCCCGACACTGACATCGGCGTACCCACGTTTTACGGCGGAGTTATCGATTTGGCCGACCTTGTGCCCATGACCGACCTCGCCTTCATCACCAAGCACCAAGGTCGCGACGTGGGCACCGAAGTGGGGCTGTTTGTGGGTGACAGTTTGTTGTTAAACAGCGCTCACAACTCCATAATGCAGCGTTGGGGCGCGAGCGCGGGGTCGACGCTTTCCACATGACACATTATCTGGCAAAGGCGGTCCCTTGTGATCAGCCAACCCTTCAATCCTCAGGGCGTCGAGCGGCAGACGATCCACGGCTATTATCTGCTCCCGAGCGTCTACTCCGGCACCAGCATAGAGCGGCGAGAGCTATCGCATACGACGACAAACAGCTTTTCCAGCCCAGTCGGCGGCTGGTTCCCAGGGCATCAAAGTTACGGTGGTGCCCATCCTACATCTTGAGGAGGCTGAGCCTTCACCTTGCAGCTGAGTCTTGTGAGCTTACAGAGCATTTACAGCGCACGATCATCCACGCCCTTGGCGACGATGCACTGAGCGTCAAGCGCATTTACTGCTGGCTTGAGCGGCGAGGATCGCCAGAAGAACGGTCTGAGGTCAAGAAGCTGTTTGTCCCCGCGGAATTCGTTTATGCGCCCCTAACGTGCTGGACGCCTTTGTCTTTATGGTCGAGGAGGTTTCAACGACGGAGCTGCGCTTCGAACCGTACCCCTATGTCCTACATCTTTACCGGAGTGCGACATTGCATACAAGAGAGAGACTATAGTTAAAAGCGACTAGGAAAAGCTTCGAGCGTAATCTCGCTCGACACCGAACAAGCTTCGTGTTTCCAAAATCCCTATCACATCGTACCGACCCTTGTCTGAGCCGCAGGTTTTGACCGCCTGCAGCGATACAAAGCCCAATGCTGCCGCCGTCAAATCCTTGGGTTCCGCGCGCAATCTGACCGGAACCGCCATGGTGGCGCCGAGGTTGAAAACGCTTACGGCGCTTGACGGCAACCCAATGATGGGTCCGGATACTACACCCTTGTGCAACCTATGAAGAGCTTCGGAAGCGGCGCCATCAGCGCCCTGTCCGAAGAATTCAGTATCAATTGTAGCACGGTGCTGATCGACGCATCGGAGTTTTCCGTCGTGCGTCACTTCAATACCAGAGCGGCCGTGACCTTGCTTGTAACCCCTGGGGACAACACGACCGCCACGGCCATCAGCGACAACCGCAAGGTCAAGCTCATCACCCCTTACATGGCTTTGGTCACCAGGCGCGGCAGCGTCGTTTCGGGCGGGGTCACGGTCAAGGTCACCTTTTGGTATCCCATCAGCGACCCCAGCCACACTCTCGCCTCTTTGGTAACGCACCTGCCCAATACAGCCGATAGGAAGAACCCCGTGTATTTTGTCATGCAAACGATCGGCATGGCGAGTGGGCAGGTGGTACATGGCAACGACATCCTACAGATGACAAGCGGACAGGCCATCGACCTCGACCAGGCAATGCAAGGGCCTTGGCGTTAAGCACCAAGATATGTCTAGTCACTATCAATCTCACTACAGCCTCTAGAAGAGCTGCTACCGGTTGAACGGCAACGTGACGTACGATATCACCAGCGTTATATTGCAGGGCGAGTCGCCATGAATGACTAGCTGGGTGCCACCAAAGCACCGCTGGAACGATGACATCGTGTCGGATAGCAATTGGTGCAACAGACCTAATGGCAGGACAGTCGGCGGTCGTCTTGCAGGCAGGGCACTGGACAAAAAGGGAATTCACGCCCCATCGATGTTTCCGATGGCACGAGCCCGGTCCACAGTCGGCCCGCATCGCTATTTGTAACCGCGGAGATCGGGGCCAGCGCCTACCCCTCGAGCTCTGCACCTTGCGTGTAAGAGTCGGACATTACCATCTCGATAAATATGCCCAAGACCCCTGGCGGCATCGTGCCCAATCCATGCTGACCTACATCCGCGCCGTCAGCGCCTGTACGCTCCCCCGAGATCCCGTCCCCAGGATCTGCGGCGTCGCTAGTACCGCCTGAGGCAACTATGTGCGCGTCGCACCTCCCTCCTCCCGTCAAATAGGTCTCTGTAGTTGCCATTGTGTATCGGCTCTTACGTTCGACGCCGAAAGGTAGGGTCACAAGAGATTCTGAGCCGAGCTCGCCGTGTACGCAGAGGATGCCCAACAGAAGCGGTCCTCCTTGGGAATCTATCGATTCTAACAAGTAGTCCTTCCCGTCAACGACCGACGTCCGCCAGCCTCAGACATAGCACTCAACGTGGCCTCGCCGCCGTCAAACGGTCACGTGACCGCTCGGGACAATCGTCAGCATCGAGTGATCCTTCGAGCTTCGACAGCTCCGCACATAGCCCGAGGAATGACGCTTTTAACGAGATAGGCGTCTGCAGAGCCCTCGGCTGAGCGCTATCAGCCCGCCGTTACGATGTGCGTACCCATCACCAAGGTGGTGGCGGCGGATGATTTCGCCGGCTGTCATGTCGTTAGGGCAGATGCTGCTGCAAGCGCCCAACAACGGCCAGGCAGTTCTCGCCGTTGGGCCGAAAGCCGTGGCCCGGGACCATGCCGTCCTCAAGGAGGCCCTCTCGGTACAAGCATTAATGCTGCCTGGCTCCCCCAATGTACAAGATCTGTAGGAGGGCTTCAGCCCAGCAGATCTCGTTGGGGATCAGCTCATAGACGCGTATGGCACGTGTATCAGCTCGAGAAGAAGTGCTTTGGGGGCTCGACCGGCTCAGCGCGTTATGCGCACAGACCGATCAGGTGATGAGCCAGCGGTATGTCCCCGAGGAAAGCAAAATGAGATCAGGCGAGGATGGCTTACTCGTGCCGTGTACCGAAGTCGAGGGGATGAGTGGTACACAAGAGCGGGCTGTCGCCTGATGGCTTCATGTGTCAAAAACAGCATCTTCATTTTCCTGCCCGTAACTTATTGGATGATGACTGCGTTCACCTCTCGATCGCACCCCGCTCGATGAGAGGCCGGGCGATACAGGCCTACTCGAGCGGCCAATAGAGGAGATCAAGCAGTGTCTCGAGCGCGTATCGCTGTGCCTTCCGGCCGTATCACAATGACCCAGACTCCAGTATGGTTCGCCTACACCACGATGGTTGCAGGGCTCGAGGACTTTTATCACCTGTACGGACAAGGCCTCGCCCACAGGGACATAGAACCGGAAAACTCCATCCCACTGGCGAGTCCCACTTGGGCGACAACGGCCTCGTTATCATAGATGACAGCACCGCCGATCTTTGGGAAACAGATTGGTACACGCTGTTTGAAGCGCTCCTGGGAAATAGGCTGTATAGTTCGAAGAGGTTCTCCCGCCATCAAGGGTGCTGTGAAGCATTGGTGCTACAGTCTTGACGGGTCCCATCAGTTATAAGTGAGAATCTCAGTACGGTCATGATAAACGGACCCTACTCAGACGTCAAGAAACAAAGCTGGGTGAAGACCATATAATGAGGCGTATCAAGCTCAAAAATCGCGGCACCGCCGCTCCTGGCTCGTGGCTCTGTTCGGAACCACAAGACTGGCTCTGAGTCCGCTCGCCAGGCTCGATGGAAGAAGGTTGCTGACCTCGGCAAAGGATTGCATATCTTTTCGCTTGTATCTGATGCACTGTTCTGGTCATGAGAAATCGATATCCACTTTGGGCTTCCCGTATCTTCGGCTTGACTCAGGAAAGTTGAGCACGGACGCCTGCGCTTCGAGGTGAAGTGGGCTTCAGCGGCGGACGACAGAGCCGCCAAGACGGCGCCGAGGCCAAGCCGGCCCAAGGCAGCTGCTGCGGGGGCGCCCTGGCATGACGGCGACAGCACAAACATCGAGAACGCGGCTTCTGTGACGTGCCTTACACGTAGAGCGCAACACCATGACAGGCAACAGCATCCCCGGGCTCGGCAGAGTCAGGTCAATTGCACACCGTCCGTGCGCCTCGAGACGAGCGAACGGGCCCACATGTGGGGCAATATTCTCAAGACGGCGGCCTCTGTAGAGGCGCTTGCACCGATGCCAACGGCCGGTACCGGGGTGAGGCCAATAGTGCTTCGGCGACGCTCGTGCGGCTGTTGCGATCCTTCAGCGGCGCCAGCATTCCCGCCATCGGCGCCTCTTGGAGCAGCGTATCATTCACACCCTCCATGCCTGCCACCTGAGTGTGGTTCTAGGCCTTTGTCGTCCCGAGCCAGGCAGAGCCCGCTGGCCGCTGCATTGCGATTGGCCGCAGCGCCCTGCTCTTACGCTCCAGATACCCGTGATCGCGGCACTGAGGCAGTCGCTCGGCCACGACATCCGGGTGGTCGCATAGTTGACCTGGGCAGAACAAAGCGCCTCCACGGTCTCTCATTCCCTGAATACTGTACCCAGCACGGTGCGGCTCCGCAGATTCCCCTGGTGGTCTCCTACCACAGGGAACACTACGAGCCGGCGTAAGGCGACCAGTCGCAGCCGCCCCTGCTTGCCACGGCCCTCTCCGTCGCATGTCTACGCCGCGACGAGCTCGCCATGTCACAGGCATGCGGTGCTCGGGTTGATGCCAGCGCTTGCGGGGCGATCGCGCGTGTCGATGGCAGGCCAATGACGCCTTCCTCCGACAAGGGGGTGCTTTCGGCATCGCCCTCGAGGAGTCGGGCAAAGCCCTACAGGTCGATATAGCGCATGCGTTCTGGGTGGGTCCCGAAGGCCGCCAGCGGCAATGCGTCCAGGAGGGTGATTGGCGTTAACCGAGGCAGAGCATGCATTGGATAGCTCTTTAACGTGAACTCCGAACACACGGCGGAAGGGGTGGGTAATATGCGGCTGGGTACGGTATGGCAGGCCGCAGCCCGGCGCAGCGTCTGACCTTCACGGACCACGGATAGATCCCGAGCTGCCCCTCCTTGTCGCATGGCCCGCAGAGTACTCATAATGTCGCCATAGCTGTCAACGCTCAGCCCCTGCCCTCTCCCACACCGCAGCTGTTGCACGGGTGCAACATTATCGTCACCGCCCGTCGCCACCACCTGAAGGTGTTCGCCACTACAGCGGAACAGGACCGGTAGCACGAGTTGCTCCCCGATCACCTGCCCCTCTGCGCCACGCAGATTTACCACCACGTTGAGCGTGGCGCCGGCGCGTGGTCAAAGATTACGTCTTGGACGATCTCCGTGATTGGTGTGGCCGAAAGTACTGCATCGAAGGCGATGCGGGTGGCACCGCGTGGGGAAGTCGCTGTTCCACAAGGCTTATAGATGACCAAACAGTTTGAGGCTCGGTGGCTTGTAGGCGCCCACAAGGTGAACGCTCATGGTGATTTACGCCTACTGTACGTACACGTGTGACAGCGGCCGCGAAGGTCGTTGCCAAGGGCTAGATCGGAGCTGCCGTGAAGAAGCATGTTTGGAGAGCGGCCTAGGTGTCGACGAGTTTCCATGACTGTCGCGCGACTGCGCGACTAACGCAAAATCCGGATGAGCAAGACGACTAGCGCATCCGTATCGAGCATCCGATCACTCACTGTCCATTTGGGTTGTGGACACCTGCCTGGCCTAGATCTCTTGTCCGCCCGCGCATGGTTCCAGGTTACTGGTCTGCTTTTTTTTTAGGCTTTTCGACCCTTGTCACCCTTGAGACGCTAATACGAGGAGCATGGCGACAATTGAACGAAAGGTGCTAACTGCAGGGCACGGTAACGTGGTATCAGACTCCGTGGTGTCAAGGGTATCGGTCAAAGAGAACACCCACCAGGTGACAGTATCCCAGGAATCTAGACCTTTGCTTGCTGCCCTTCCCGCAGAAGCAGCCTCGCCAGGGGAATGCCGCTTGCATGGCCGAATCTGAACACGGAAGAGAAGCGGTGGACTTGAGGTGATCGACCGGCGGTTAGTGATTGAGTCTCCCTTGAAGAGTTACAGTCCATAGCGGATAGGATAGAGGGCGAAGATATGGCGCCAGCATGACCGCCGATTGCAGGTCTTCTCATTGTATCGATAGGTGAAGGGGTGCGAGGCCCAGTCAATGGCCTTGTTGGCGTTAGAGCGAGTCCCAGTGACATGCCCTGCTCGTCATCCGCTTCATCGATACCTCCTAGATGGCTGGTAAAATGCTGTGCGGGGCTAAGAGGGGTATGCCGCGAAGTTTCCTCCCATTCATGACGAGGTCTTTCCGGAGTGTCAGCTATATAGCGGTGTCCGACCGAGCTACCGATCGCAGACGAGTCTTGCTGGAAGCTTATCCGATGAAGGTGATCCGTTGAGTTATCGCAATCGGTATCGTCGACTCCGTTCGCCATTACGAGCTCGATTCCGCCAACGCGACTCCGTTCGGAGTGATCGACATGATCAGCTTGCACCCGCCTACGGCCCGGCTCTTTGCCGTTCCCGCTCCCCTTGACCCGGCGTCGACCTCTTTTCACATTGCTTGGAACGATGAACCGAGGATCGCCCGCCTGTGCAAGTTGACTGGCCAGAAGAGCAAGTCGGCGGACTTTCCTGTCGGAGTCGACAAAGGCGTTCCTGTCGACTGACAAGAGTGGAGGAGGTCCTGCTGATCGAGTGGTACGGCTTGATGACATGAGCACCGCAACCCAAGACCTACTCGATGTTGCAGTAGGTTGCTACAACGGAGACGAAAGGAGACAAGCGACGCGTTAAGAAGGGCGGTGGAGTCGTTTGATTCCGAACTGAGGGGACGCGTTTTACTCTGGTCGATAGTCTTTCACCTTGCTACTCGTCACATCTCGGTCATGATTCTTTTTTCTCTTGAACAACACGCCCGTTGAGAGTAATGCGATGCATAAGCACTCTCTTACCAGTGGACGGTGCATGCGATTGTTGCAATGCCTGTTTGGCAAGAAAGGTGGCCCGGCCCAAAAACTCCAGCTAACGCTGATGCCAACAAAGCCACGTCACTGGCTACTACAGGTCACGTGGCTAATATGCTCCTGACGGCAAAATACCGTCGACCCGTTGAATGATCTTGTCGTCAACGTTGTTGCAGTCTACAAGCGTACGTCATACTCGCACAACCAACACCGCACCGTGTGCGCTGGCCCATTCCAGCATTAGCGGTGTCGAGGATGGCCGACTCTACCCCACTGTCAGAGCCTCGAGACTCGGTACTCACCATTGCATCGACGACCCATGGCAGTTCATGCGACCGTCAAGGATCAACGCAACCGATATGTCCGCCCAAGAAGAAGCAGAGAAAGCCGCGGACCGGTATCGACTCCGTGGGCATGAAGAACTTCGGATTCCCTGCTGCAAGTGATGTCAAGTATACCCAGCCTGTTTACGAGTGAGTGCTCCCCCGCTCGCTCGGGCCATGTACCTTTGGCCGTCAATCTACACATTGTCGTTCTGGGTACCGCTTGATTGTCACTGACGGTGCTATCAGCGCGTCTTTGATGTCATGTGAACGATGCCTATCATTGAAGCTCCCTTGTCACATCCCTGCTTTGACCAGGATCCCACAACCTGAGAACGTCACTTGGCTAAGCCCTCGATACTCCCGACGGGCATGTATCATGTGTGTAGGACGCGGTCGGGCGTGCTCCCGAGCGACGGACAAGCGAGGCAAGAACAAGAAAGACCGTATATGCTACCTGGAAGAGTTCGAATCAGGACAGGCAGTCACCGGCGGTGTGCAAGAGACCGGTGGAGAGAGATTGGGCGTGAGATGGGTAGATCCTGGAAGGGATGTGAAAGAGGGACGTCTGAGTGCCGCCAGCATCGACGCTCTACACGAACGCCACGGAATGAATCACACAGCCAGGTCGTCCTCGCTCAAAAGCTTGGAAAGTTGGGCTGCTGCCGTCGGTACCATTCCGGAAACGTTGACTGCCGGACCCGAGCACACATCGAACTCGCGCATTGCTGCGTCCTCCACTCCGGGCGAACAAGGGATGTCATTGGTGACCGATCCAGCAGCTGCAGGGCCAACGCCGATCCGCCGATCAGAGTCGCCGTCTATCTCCAGCTCTACTGGTCCCGTTCCTTCCAAAACTATCTACCGCGACGAGTTGCCAAGCCCCTCCGCCCGTGATCAGCCCGCGTCCGAAGGGCTCAATCTACCAGAAACAGCCGCACTTTCACCTTATGACACGCCAGTCAGCTTCGAACCACCAGTTGGTAACACAACACCCGTCGAGGAAGTCGACGAATCGTTTACAACAGGCCTGCATCCCCCCGAAATCTTCATCTCTGAGAACGTGAAGCTGGAGGCGAATGCTGATAGTGAGGCCGACACGAACGATCTAAACCGTCGATCCGCTGGCGAGATTTCGGCCTTCATCTATGTTGACGACAAAAGACTTTCAACAACGGCAACCGACGGTTCATCGGATACAATCAAGCACGGCAGACTGTTTGCGGTGTACACTGCTGGTTGGCTGGCGAAACACTGCGAAAAAGCCGGCTGGAAGAGAGGCGACGCCTGAGGGGATCGCCGTGCACGCCGTTTCTCTACCAATCTCTATCGAATCCCCCCGGACTTCTCCAGTCTCCCGCGCATCTGCTCGAATGTTGCTGCCCGGCATTCAGGGTTACGACTTTCACGTTGCGCATCTCTATCAGAACCATGGGTGGACCTTTCCCTGATGCCCCCACGCGTCGTCTTTGGCGCAAGCAAAAGTTGGTACTCTCCACAATATCGGCCGAGCTTCTACCTTAAGATTCTGCTATGTCCTCGATAGACCTCATTGGCGAGGTCATGCTGCAACAAGTGGCCTGCAAGCGCTACCTTCAGCCGTATCACCCACGTCTGGCCCGCCTCCTCGGCTCGCTTGCTACTAAACCCGGGGACGTTCAACCAAGTCAACAGAGCTGCATCCCGTCTAGTTGCGTGCGCTCTGGTCTTCCGTAAGTCAGTGGTTCTTCAGCCCCTTCAGATCAGCACGCGATCAAGGGTAGGGACGCCAAGGTGTGTAACATGCTGATCGATTGCAGTCAAAGGTCGCATGAACCAAATGCATCAACGTCTGTGTACACAACAGGTACTTATCCCTCCTCAAAATGTGCTGCCAGAAACGAAACCGATCTTTGTTGGCTTGGCGATCTCGGAAGGGTAGATTCTGCTTATGATTCATTAGCTATACAAACAGCTGTATGATATGCTGTTCGCTAGCCTTGGCGTCCCTACCGGTCGCGGTCTTAGTGCGCAGTCTTTTACGGCTGCTCCTGTAAAGAGGACGGCGTGCTTCAGGGTCTGACCCATACGAAGACCCCGCTGCGACCGCGCAAAGAAAGATGTGAATCGCGAATCCGATGGGGCTTTGTAATACGGCCGAAGATGTATTGCAGTCTCGATCAGCGACGGGTCGATTGGGACATGAAGGCTTACTTGTCGGCGGGGTTATTGGGAATTGGGAAAAGGGCGTAATATCGCCCCAAAGACTACAGGGACTTGTTAGGACCGAGAATATGATAGGTCGCTCTGGTGGGCAAGTCCAGTCAAGCTCCGTAGATTTCTGTAGACTAATTATCCATGGACTCCATATTAGCATCTGTATCAGGCGGGAGGGTACCATGCGGCACGTCGAGGCGCTGTCTAAAGCTGAACACTTTCTTCTCTTCATGAAGACATGGGTCAGGTACTCGATGCCACGCTCATTGTCCTCTGTCAATGTTGTTTGAGCTGTCGGGCTCGACAACTGCTGTGAGACCGGTTCTGACCTGGCTACAGTAGCGGCCAAGCACGATAGATTTGGACCTCTCTGGGTGGGTCTCTGACTATAGCTGGTATGCGTGGTGGCCAGCGATTGCTAGTAAGCTCAAGGCGGCTACCTGGCTGGACGAAGGGCCGGAGGCCTACAGTCGTGGACGTAGGAGTCATTCAGAGTCCTTTCTGCCAGTTCGTATCCGTTGTGGTCGGACGCAAGCACACCGTGTGACAACGGCAAGATTGCATGCCTTGAATGCCCGATGATATGCGATACGTGATGTGCCACTCCCCAGCGGACAAAGCATTTGGTCTCCCCTTGATGATGGTCAGTCAGTACTCTCGGTGCAAACGGCCTTGACGTGATGACTGTCCGTTTGTCGGAACGGGAAAGTCCAAGGGATCGTCGTTCTGTCTTAGAAGTTCAGACAAAGCGTCCGTCCGAAGAGTCAGGGAGCGACCAGATGCTCGATGATCCGTGTTTGTGCCGCAAATTGCTCATCAGACCACCGCAGATCCAGGTCCGGTTGTTCGGATTCAAGGCCGTGTGGATTACATAGGGCTCGGATGGGAATATCGTACAATCGAGGCCTGATTCCTGTCATCGATTTGCAGTGGTGAAGCCTCGTCTGTATTTGTGGTCGAGAATCTTCATCTGTAACAGCGACTTTCTGGTGCTGCTGGAAGGGTCAACGACTCACGAGATTGGAGCCTCTGCCCGAACTAATATTGATCGGAATATGGATCGTTCGAGACGGTCATTTGCGGAGCCAGCATTTGAAACGCATCCCGGCGGTCGTGCTCGAAGTCGCTTACGGTAGGGCCGGCCGGCTTGACAAAGAGAGAACTCAGAGAGCAGTTGCTGTTGAAGTACCAGCACAGCCAGAATCTGGGGGGTTCTATCCTCCGCATAAGCGTGAGCTGCAGGTGGAGGCGACGGGAACAAGGGTAACGGGACATGTGGGGCGGTGGCTGAAGAAGTGAAAAGTCGACCGATCTACAATGGGTCAGGTAGTGCTTGCGGTTCAATACGAGGCCAGCCTCTTTCGAATCGCTTGAGAGACAAGTTGAGCAGGAGATAGCAGCCTCAGCACAAACGTGCGCCCCGCCATCCCGCAACCGGGCCGGCCGATTGAGCGGTCCTACTCCGATTCCTCACGCCTTCGTTTGGCTTAGACTTCTACTTGCACGTAAGTTACAGCCATACCAGGCGGACTGGAACTGGCTGATAAGACCCCCGGAGGCTGTCGCTTCTGAATGGCTCAGGGCGTGTTTTGGAGTATCACTGTCGCGGACGAAGCAAGATGATATGGAGTGGTGGAGACACTCGTTTTCGTCTCGCGCTCCATACCGACGATGTGTAGCTCCTCTGGCGGCTTGTATCAGAAGGTGGGACATCTGTACTCTTGCCTCATGGACGTGACAGGAATCACGGATCCGAAAAGTGAGAGAGGAGGAAGGAGTGTGATTGCCGGTCTCAATGGACAGGTTGTCTAAGCGGTACTCACAGCCTGCGGGCCGCTGGATATGATGCTGAGGTCGCTCTGACCCTCGAAGGGTTCGCTCCCGGCCTTCCTCCAGTCCCTTATACGCATTGGAGCGGGCTGGGCTGTGAAATGGACCGTGATCCACCTCGGTGCAAGGGGAAGCGATGACGGTGCGTCCTTATCGACGATGGCGAACAGACGTCTGTGGTTTCCGCATGAGTCAAAGGGCGAACACGCGATTCCTTGGAGAGCTATCATTGGAACGACATGATGTGGACTCACATAAATGCGATGTGATCAGACTGGAGCAACAATGATACCAGCTGGCAACTGGGACCAAGCCAGGAGGGTGTGTCTCTGGCAGATGATGGTACAGTGCTATCCCCCCTCTTCTACGACTCAGAGCTCCGTAGGCGGTATTCTGTGTCACGTGATCGTCACATTCCACTACCACCTGGCTCACGCGTCACGACGTCTTCCCCTCATGCGCGACTCATGCAATGTACATCACGCAACCTTGGTCTCAGGTATACACACCCTCTAGACACCTTGCAACATGAAGAGTTCTCATACGCCCATCACACCCCTCGATCGCACATCCTGATGCTATGGTCCCTTCAATCACTCCCTTCCGATCTGCGGTAACCACCCCTTAGCCGCCTCCCACTGGAAGACGCGGTCTCAGACCCTGCAGGGTTATACGACCCTTGAAGTTTGGGCACGGCATCATCGGGCAGCCTGAGTTTTCTTGGCTGCTTACAAATGTCACATCGTGGGCGATGACCCAGTACAGCAATGTCCAATCGTGCAAGACACTCAATCACAGGCGACTTGATTGCTATCGCCCCGACTGAGGTACAGAGTCTCTTTTCGGAACCACATGGCCGCAAAGCCAATCAAGGCTGACGGCGACTGTTGAGGCCGCATGAGTAGGACGTGCCCTCCCCGTAGTCTAATTATCAAGTCCGACCAGCCCTCGATCCGACAGGCGATCTCGTTGACGTCTTGCGCCCACGCGAGCTCGACTCGTGCGACAATCTGCCTGATGGATCAGACGAGATCCGGTCGATGTATGCCGCCTGCATGGACACTGCTTGGCCTGCCTCGAGATGACCCTTCAGCCTGTGGTCTGGGATGACATGACTTATATAAGCTGCGACGGTAATAGATAACTCACCATATCCGGTTGAGTCGGGTCCCGGCACGTACCGAAATCGACAAGCAAGAGTATGGGTGTATGAAGCCGGGGACGATACTCAAGTCGCATTGCTCATATGTCGTGCTGACACGGCAACCTGACTGTTGGTGTAAAGAGCAGAACAAGCCAAATGCGGCTCTTCGGCTGGCTCGCTGCTCTGGGATATGACACCCGCGTTGCCAGATTCTGCGCCTAATGGTACGATCGTGTTTGCAATCAAGGACAGCGTTCATTATACCCAGCCAATAGCGCCTACCCCTGCTACGCTTTCCGAGGCTGGTGAGACCGCCTGAAGGAAACCGTATGGCCGCTGGCGTCGAGCACCGGTCTATCGAAGCCCTTTGACCTTTTCCGACCTGAGAGTGTTATCGACGGTGCGAGAGCGTCTATACCTTAACTCTCTGCCGATGAGAGCGTCTTCCTGCAGTTAGATCACATGCTTCTGCCTTTGTCGAGTGAGATAAGCTGGCTCACCCCTCTCTCCGTTCGACCTGGACACTTGCTTGTCCAACCTTCACAGTGGCTCAGGTGATTCAGAACTTCTTGTACTAGCTTCGCAGACAGTTGACTTTCATAATCCCCTCGTCCAGCCCATACTCATCCTAAACCCGATGGATTGCCTCTCACGGCGAGGAGTTGTGACGCCGCAAGCTTGAAGCTATGACGTAATAAAGGCCTTGCTGCAATGACGCGACAAGTCACGTGACGAACAGACCAGCCAGTGTCCAGCCAGGATCTCGGTCTTCCACTTGTTACAGTGGTAGTGAAAAGGGCCACTGGGGTCCGCCAGCGAGAAGAGCAGACCACGTCGTCACAGCAGGTTGGAGATTTGGACCGCCCTGAGCTTTTCTAGATCATTCTTTTCGCTGAAAGGCATATAGCCTTCGACGGAATGTCATATGGGATTGCGGGATATCAGGACCTGCGATGGAGACGACGAGTTGAATGACCTGATTCGATGTGCTGAGTCGGTGTCCTGTGTGAGAATGCTACTTCGCCCTAAGGATCCAGACTCGGCGTTACTGGGGCCTGACAGCATTGCTCGCCGGCATGCCGGGAATGTCATCACCGCCAGGCTAAACTAAGTGGGCTACCTGGTGTATCGCTGACCGGCATATCCAAAATCAGCATGAATCAACTCGCCCGTATGTGTGAAAATGTCAATCGCGGTCATATAAAGCATAATAACTAATAGCGTGCGTTGTTTACGGAAAACATGTCTTCAAGGCCATAGCTCTTGGATCGGAGGGAGCGACTGGTGAGTCCGAAGGGGCGACCGGGGATTGCTCGGAGTCCGGCCATTTCTACCTCTGCGTTCCGTGATAGAACATTCAGGCCGCTGAACTCTTTGTAGCGAAGGGGCGCTTGCGAATCCCCAGTAATGTTGCTCGAAGCGTTGATTCCCAAAGTGCTAACGGACTTAGCCTTGATCCATTTGTCACGGAAGACAATCAAATGTGCATAAATTCTGCGTCTGAAAACTTGACGCAGCGTTTCACCACCAGATAGGAAGCTATTAAAGGGAGCACTTATTGATTCTGATTGAGCCAGATTGCGGCATCCGAGCCCAATTTTGTATACCTGTCCGCGTTGTCGCTTGCATAGCGAGCAAGGACGTCACCTTCTCCAGCTTAATCAGAGCTTGTGACCGGTGGACAAGCCCACTCCTCTGATGCTCTCAATAGGCATGAAGTGACACTTGACATTCCTGTACACCTGTACAAAGCTCAAAAGTCCGTCGCAGAGGCAGTTGGGACACGATGTAGGCGTCTTCGGATCACGGCAAAGTTACGTTATCTGTAGTGATGACCTGGTTCAAGCAGTGATTGGCAGACGATGCCAACAGCGCGAGTCGGTATCTCTCGGACAGAACGATGTGCGGTGGTCAGGTGCTGATCACCTCCATGGGATGGCACGACCTAAGATACAAACCTTCTGCATTGTTCTAGGCGAGGTGGGAAAGCAGGGGTATTCGGAACGGTATTCGGAACAAGCGCCTTCGTTGAGGTCGGTCTTCATTCCAACGCCTTCGGTCGATTGGAGCCAGTGGACCAAGTCATCGACGCAAGCTTCCTGTTAAGCTCTCAATTTAAGGTTGATAATGCCGAAATCCACAACAGAACCAAACACGAGGTTGAGCCTGAACAGGTGAGCTAACAGCTACACTGTTAATATGTTTCGTTCATTCTGCGCACTCAGGAGATAAACGATATTGGGGTTGCATCCCGTCCGATCGTAATACAGTTTAGCGGCCAACCTCAAAGAAGTGTATGTCTGCAAATTCAATGATACGCCTCAGCGCCTCGCGGGATAGTATGCCTACATGAGCTACAGCCTGATGTCAAAAAAGGTGGGCCCTGTGATTGTTGGTTTGTGTTGGAGCAGAAGGCATCAAGGACGTACTCCCTTGAATGGCGATAAGTGTCTTGAGGGCTAGGTCAACGGTCGATGTTCCACTTTCCGTGTATAAAAGGCCTCGTCTTCGTCGTCTCATAACCATATAACTTTACTTTCGTCCGTGACAAGGAATTAAATTGTGACAGCCCAAGAGGTTAGCAGTATATATATCATTGGTACCGCCATGTACAGCTGAAAAATTTGATCACCAAGTCCCCTTACGTCCGACATGTGGCCTTTGTGGCCCAAGTGCGGTCTGTAGCAGTGACCTTCATTTTAACCGAAGTTCGCAGTGTATACACGGTCTGGGTTTAGGAGTGGTCGTGTCGAAGAGTTCGATGATACTTGAGACCGTGGCATGCACTAGGGAAGCCGAAGTCTTCATCTGGGTGCACCGCGAGGGTAGAGATGCCAGCCTTGCTTGTTTCTTCTTGGAGCTATCATTCGCGTCTCAAAATGCAGAGATTGACTCCATCAATAGGAGACTCCGGGCTTTTCGCTCACAGTGCAGTTCGAGGCTAGCCAAAAGAAAGGTCATCTCCTCATAGCCTTTTGCGCATGGTGCCAAGCTTGGTCTTGATGAGACGTGTTATGCTCTACCAACCGACTGATGACAATTTGCATTGCACGACATCCATGAGGGCATCTCAGCGCTTATAGACAGACATCGTGTGAGGTCGTAATAGCGCAGCACTGTAAAGCATAGCCACGTGGCGGTGAAGGGTAAAGTACACGCGACATGTTCCGGGGGCATTTGTATCGCCCAACTTTTTGCCAAAATTTGTAGAAATCTCGGTGCTTTACGCATCTCCGTATTCCTGACGCGAGCAACACATAATACACAACGCGCAGAGATTCCTGGGAATCACTTGATTCTCGAAACTTCGCCATCAACTGTCCACATGTATCGGATTCCGTCAGCATCTCTGACGTGAGGAACCCGTCATAAATGTACACGTGGCAAATACGATCTGTCTGCATAATAGCGCCCTCTAGCTCGAACAAACATGCGTCTATGATGGCAGAATACCGTCGACCTCGGCAGTATCAGCGCAAAAATGGCTCACTGAGGCTCATGCCTTGGTATTCGTGCGCTACGGACTTCAACGATCCGCTGATAGACTCAGGTCGGACCCAGTAGGGCTTCCCATCTACCGGGATGGACTGTCAACAAACAGATCCAAAAGCAGCGCGTAAGACGGAGGTAAAGGGAATGGTTCATACACGGGACGCGGTAGCCAGCAAGTCTTGCCCTGACAGCGTGGCCTTAAAGAATGCAGATAGTACCATCTGTCTGCGTCCTCATACACTCAACCCGTACAGAGCAGTCTCGCTTAGCGTAGCCGCTAGGGTTGACAACAGGTCGATACGCCAAAGCAGGTAGAGTAGAGTTTGAAAGTGGTGCATATGTGCTCATTGCTTTGACCGTGGAAGTGGATGTCAACAAGGCCCTATATGGCCTGCTGCCACTGATCGACTAGCTGAACACGTAGTGCGATTGCCGGAGGCGAGAACACTACTGTATGAGCTGCGCGTGGAAGACCCGCACTTTTCAGCCGATTCTTCGTGCAGCGTCCTCTCCGCTGCCTCCCCGCTCGAGCGCTGCCTTGCTGTGCTGATTGTAGGTTTGATCTTGAAATTGATTGTATGCGATCCCGCGACATGCGCTTCGTCCTGCAGGCTTCTAAAGGCCGACGTTTTGGAAGTCCAGAAATACCCCTCGGGGAACTGACCATTTATCGGAATAGACTGTGTGAAGTGGTGACTGTCATTCCGCTGTTAGCAATCAAGCGATGGCGAAAATTAAGTGACCAAGCTAAACATTTCGATGACAATTCGGGACCATCAACCGTGTTAAGGCTCTTTCACTGCTAAGTGATCATGCACGAGAGTGCTAGCTTACCACAGACCGAGGCAACGGACTACCACACCTTGAACGTGCTCACTGTTGAAAAACGTGGCCCGCTCGGTGTCGAGCGAGATTATACTCGAAGCTTTTCCTAGTCGCTCTAACTATTGTCACTCTTTTACATGCAACGTCGTGTTCTACAACACTCACAAGCAGAACACGGCCGTCACATGGGTGATCGATCGCTCAGTCTTGTTTGGCTGTACAACCGACCAACAACCGATATTACTCTGACTCCACATCTTTACCCCACTCGCAACTCGATAACTAGCCGGGTGGCAAGGGTGGAGTGAGAACTCATTTTGTTGAGCATGTTTCCCCATAGGGCAGCCGATCCGATTCTATCAGGCGGCAAGCTGTCTAAGAGTGTCCACACGATCTGCCCAGCAACTCACGCAACGAGTCGCGAAACTCCATATCTGTGGCTGATACCCCGAAGGGCAGAGCATAGTTAAGCCGCATGCTCCCAGACTGCACGGCAATCTACCGCTCGTTCGCACCGTCATCTAGCTTTCGTATCTCGAGGGGGACAGCCAGAAAGTGGAGCGTTGACTCACTGAGTAGATGAAGCGTGAACGACTTTGATTGGTGAGACACAAACTAGGTCTGATCGGAAGAGAAAGGGAAGAGCCGATACTGGAATGGGCCAATTCCCTAGCTAAAGGTACGGGTGGGCGATAGTCGCCACACCTTCTCGGCGTCTTGCCCGGCTGTAAACAGATTTTCCAAACGCTTTCTGATACCGCACGAGCTCCTTCTCGCGCATATTGCTGCGACAGACTCCGATCGCGGGAACGTCCGCCTCTCAAAGATGTACAGGCTTCGCCCTGCCCAAAAAGAGTGGATTGTCACTTGTGCCTTGCTTGCTACATCTAACTTGTAGGCTATCCTCCGCCTGATGCTTCGCGATACGAAGCATCAACGTGGTCCCATACCTGATCTCGGACCTGAAGGGGCGATGAACAGCTTGTTGGCTGAGGGTCGCATACAGGAATGGTAACTTTCAGGTGTGCACCGTTCCGAGAGCGTGCGGTCTTTATGAGCCGAAAGACGTACACCTTACATGAAAACCCGTCAGAATCCGTGCTGAGGTGTAAGGAACAGTTCTAGTTGACGAAGTTTGCGTTAAGGTAGTCAATCTGGCTGGCGTATCTTTGCAGACCACTCACTCGCCGGAGTCAAAATGCAATGCCGTTCCCGCCTTAATCAGAGTAAGCAAATCAGCCGTTACGTTTGAAGGCTGCAACTCAGGGTCTCTACTGACTTGCAAATCAACGGGGGTTTATCCGGTTGCAAGAAGCAATTTGCGGTTCTCGGCCGATTAGTCAGGTCTCAGGTCTAGTTGATATGACATCCTTGACATGCATCCTCATATCGTGTTTCTGGCAAAAGATGACCGACTGATTCTGCCGTTTTTATATAGCTTTTCTGACCTGCACATCTGTACGCTATTGTCACGGATATCAGGAGGAGCCAAATATAGCTTCGAGCGGACAGTTGCATTGCGATCTGAAGAAAGATATGAGAACCGCAAATCTCCAGTCAAAACATGGGATGAGTGGCTCATAAATCGGTCTTGCATTGCTTTGGGTGTGGTTACGCTTACCTCTTTTTCCTATCATTTCAACTTTTATTGCCTCGTCCTAAAAAGCGTTGTATGCTGCAGGTATCAAAACACACATGAGCACACCCTTCATAGCTCTTTACCTTCTACTGTGATTGCTGTCATAATGCTATTGATTTACTATCGACTTGGGTTTGTTGCCATCAAGAGCTCTAGGTCATGATGCTACCAAGGCAAATGTAAGTGTCTAACGAGTTCATTAAAAAGAGGATCTTGAGGACGGGAAAGTTCTGACACAATCGCAATATTCTGATGACTGCAACATTTAATGACAGCTGAGGTGTGATTGACTATCAAAGCCGGTCAATGCAGGCGTCGATGCATAGCACAGGTCGAGGAATCCGGTCGTGTCACATTGCACATTCCTGGAGAAGATTTAAGAACAAGTTATTTAGTGGAGTTGATTGCAGTACTGCAAGCAGGTACACCTTTGTAACGTTTGTCGGACCAACCACGCACGGCACAACTTATACTGCTCAAAATACTCGAAGATTCCGACTGTCATCCTGTGACCAAGCACTACCATTGGAAACTTATATGTACCTCTGCGGACAGCTCCTCTGTGCACTATTATTTTTGTGCACTATTATTGCATGCTATCTCTCTATTATGCAGTTACATCAACCAGCGAGGTCTGTTTCTTATTCACATGCTACCTGCAGGATTATAAAAACCTCAACAGAATTGTGAGAAGCTTAGGCTAATGGGGCGGAGATCGGCTTAGGGACAGCCCAATGTAGCTAGGCCATGCCGGTCAAAGTAGCATCATAGAAAGTGTCTCTGAGATTTTGGCTAGATTCAAGGAGATAGGTTTGATCTGTATGAATTTATATCTACAGCTACGCATAACGGCGCATAGTAGGAGTAACATTAACAACAGCCATCAGAGATTGTTGAAGAAAGTAGATCTCTATCCGTCTTCTGTCAATCTCTTTATACCTCCTGTCATCCTGTCCTCTATCATATCACCCTCGCCATATCTTGCCCAGTCTCTTCTTACCAAGTGGCGCCGACTGTCGTGAAATTTGCTCAATTATTACCAAGTTTGAGAGTAGTCTTGTCAGTGGTGCTCTAGACAATGAGACCTTGAGCTAGGCTAGTTGTGATCAAGGTATTGCTTGTCAAGATGTTGTACATCTTCATGTTGTTGTTGCCTTTTGCGTCGACCGTGGAGGACCGTCTTGGCAGAACTCCAGAAATCCTTTGGCTAGGATTGGCTAGTCATGACTATTGCGTTTTTCCTCGATGGTACCATGGCTGGATGGAAACAACGCCTACTTTATGAGATGTAGTCAGGCTGGGCATGGCATAGGCGCTCTTTTCTATTCGAACAGAACTCTACTCAAAATCCGGTGAGTCTTGGCTAGGCATGCTGATTCTTCAATTCAAGGCGAACCTGCGGTGGGGAACGGCTCGTGGTCACATACACTGGGCAGTAGCCTGAGGCCTCGAACAGGGATCTCAACTGTGAGTTGATAGGTTGCGCTCAACGCTAACTTGGGGTCCGAACGTGTTGTTTGTGCATCAACATGCAGTGGACGGCCTTTGAATTGATTTTGCCCAGAGGCTCTGATTAGAATGAATTCGTCACATTTTGGTTCGATTATCTTTGTGACATGTCCCAGATAGACAAGTAGCTGTTGGGGGACTAGCCAGGCTGCCGGTCTTGATAAGCGAAATACTCTTGGCGCGTTAACGCGATAACACTTAGCATGATTGCTCAAATTTACAAGGATTGGGAAACCCTGACCGTCGTTAAGAGCTAAAGTAGCCTGTACTATCATCCCCAAGGTTTATGAACTTTCATGTAATTCAGTTCTTCACCAGTTCCTAGCAGCTCGGTCGAGTGCGGATGCACTAGTAGGCGGATTTCATGCCCAAACCAGTTCATTTCCGCGCACATGGGATTGTATCACCCCGGACCAATATACACATTCGGCATGAAACAATTGCCAGGAGAATGATCTTGAATACGCGACGTCAAGGCCCTGCCTTGTCTGGTGTACCACATACTAATTGCAATACTTATTGCGACATATAGCCCTGCTACACTTTGTGCAAACAGCAATGCGTGTGCCGTGCGCGACTTCCAGCCTCAACGATGCCATTTGAAGACGTTGATGTCATCTCTTCAAGACTCTGCGCCTGTGGGAGTTGAGGTTGGTCGCTATCTGATCGACCACAGAGCACGATTCGGAAGGCAAGTCAATGTATCATTGATGAACACGCTAAGTGCGACTGAAGAAACCGCTCGCAATGCCGAAATAAAGTTAGATTGGCAAATGGCAAAGCAAGAGGTGTTCATTGGCCCAGAGACAATCAGCACCTTTAGACAATTAGGCCGGTATTTGAACGATCGCGACGCAGGCTGCTGACGAGTACCAAATTGCCAAGCTTTTCTCTCTCACAGCAGCCACAGTCGAGCTGTCTGAAAATCAACGTCCTTTGACGCTATAACACTGATCGGATGTACTGAATCTTCCTATTATATGGTCTCCTGGTCCGGTACACCCGACCAGTGACAACGTTGCTCAACTCACAAACGACCGTGCTCTCTATTGGCGATGCAGATAGTTCGACCATCAGACAATAATTTTCTAGCCAGGAGAAATCAGTCGGTGTGATAAGGATCGTTTGCAAGAAAGTTTAATTCATGTTCTCGCAACGTGCCGGCTTCCCACTCCACTTTGTCCTGTTGATAGATTTTCAGCCTGAAAGGGTTAGGGGGTACATTGTTTGGGCTGTCCGAAGTGACAAGCCAGATCACAGGAAGCAAGGATACATGGGCGAGTTAGCACAAAAGCGGAGGTCAGGGAGTAGACTCTGCAAACGGAACTTCGTGTTACTCTACATGACGACGCCGGCAATATCCTATCGCTCTTGAAGCTGGCTCGGAGCCATGGCGAACGATACTGCTAATGCTGTAGACATTCAGAACAGCATTTGACCTCACATGCAGTGTCTGAAAGCTCTAGGCTGGCGATCAGATCAGGCTCATATTGCAGGATTCGAAATCTGTCATTTACCTGGGCCTTAATATCTCGTGATGCGCACATCGATGATCGGCATTCTGCTGGACACTTCCAATTTTGATTCGAGATCATGCAGCCTGGTTTTCTATCGTAACTTGTATCACTCAAATACCGCAAATTCTCAAAAGAGTCATTGCAAACGAAATCGTAGTCTTGCTATGATCTTGGAAAATGCGAATGTGACGTGAGGCAGCGTTACGTACGTAAAGTCCTCACTTGTGACAGGAACAATGCCACATCAGGATCATCGGTGGTTCAGGATGTCGTTGATCGGAACATTTCTGTTGTGTCCCTGCAAATAGTAGCCCTGGCGACAGCGATACAACATTTCATAGCGGCACTATCAAGCCAGAGTACAAATTCACCATCATACAAGCTGTATGCCCCAGGCGAATTGAAGCGTCAACTTGATCAATGTTAATATCGACTGAGCTATATGAGAGCGTATGGAACGAGAGAAGGTGGAAACGGAGGGAACAGATTCGATTGGGCAATAAAGTAGCAGACACCGCCCGCAGCGTATACCTTTGAAGACACAACACTAGAATAACCTCATATAGCAATATAGCAAAAATTCTCGCCTTAGTGGAAATTAGCAATCTAGGACTGACCTGATCTCTCTGTTTGACGAGTTGTTTTCGTAAGGGCCTTGGTACCGGTTGATTCGAGCTATGGAAGATGCTTCATAAGCCGTGTTTTTGCAGTAACGCGTGCAATAACACCAGGTACATCGGCTTCTAGCTGTATATGAATTAGCGATCATCAAATTGCAAGCCGTCTTTGTGACAGTCGAAGTTGCAAGTATGACGATGTGAACACCAGAGAGACGTAATCGCCATAATATCACAAAGCAAGCTGTACATGCATTGAGAGTTTGTCACGAACGGAGCCGAAGCTGTAAAGTATCAGAAGTTTGCGAGTTTCGATCATAAGCCTAACAGAGCGAGTTCACCACCACATCGTTCCAATTGCATACAAGATACAAGAACACCACAGAGCTTATTGACTTGCATCAAGGCGACAACCAATACAACCATTGTGTATCTCGCTCAGAGTTCGGTCTCAACGCTAAACGTAGCGATATTGGTAACTTACATACCACTGGACTCTTTTCTTGCACTGACCCAATGCCTTCGTTGAGAGATATCACTCTATGATGAAATCCCACGTTAGGGTTCGGATTGCTTACCATATTTCGGTTTGCCATGGATGCGTAGTGATCCAATGCTAACTGTGGCTCACGGCGAAGAACGTTTCCCTGTTGTTGGTATGGGTGCTTGATACAAAGCGGCTACCAAAAGAAGCCCTTAACGCCCGTGATCGGAATTAAGGGAAGACATACGCATTTTCTGACTGCAAGACAGCGAAGCAGGAACTGCTATATACGAACTACCGCTCGAATCACTGACCTCTTCATGCACTGACATCACAGGCAGGAAACAGATTACGACACATACCGTGCATCGACAGCATCATAGTGAACACCGAAGTAGCTTGTCAGAACGGCAAGTCTCGTTACAGGAACAGCCGGAGTACGTCGCTGGTTTGGGCAAGGTAAACTCGAACTAGGCGAATAACTCGATGTTCTCCGGGCCAAGCCCTAAAATATCGAAGACCACCCTGGATTCCTCTTGAAGGATGTCCCGGAGTTGATCGCGATTGCTCACTCGCTCGATCCGGAGACCTGGCGGATGCTGTTGCCCTTCCTTCAGACCTTGGCAAACCAAGAGGCTGCTAGCTTCGAAGTCGATGAGGCGAATCGAGCCATTGCGAGGGTTTCGCAAAACATTTCGTAGGCTGATATCTCCGTGCAGAATGTTGCGAGAATGCAGTTTCGAGAAAGCGTCTATCGTGTTGAGCCTGATACGTGCTGATAAGCACTCTGTCTGTTAGTATTAGCTCGCCGTGAACCTACCGGTCTGAGAGCGTGCCTGTAGTGAATGCTGGCTGATCTTGAGTTACGCTGCGACAGTTTTCAGCGCGGAAAGGCAGGACGAACGGTCGTATTCAGGATACGTACATCTCGTCCCGTAGAGTTTTACCACAGTCCTCGAGTACCATGCAGTGAACCTTGATTACGGTTCTTGGGTAGGGTCCGGCAACACGTCCAACCCATAGGCCGTGAAGAATAGGACATAGCTTGCCTTGCAGCTTGATGAGAGGACCTTCGAGTATCGCCAGCTCATTCTTGATGGATTCCACCGCTGAAGCCCTGGTGTAAGGACCGGAGTAACAGACGCTCTCGCTCATATCGTCGTCCTGATTTTCATCTTCGGGATACGTCGCTTCCAGACAGAATTTGACGACGACAGTATCCGTCCGGGTTCCGAAGTGAGGATGCTTGAAAACGGCCTTTGCTCGATAGACGTCCCATAGACGTCCGGAGCCAACGTATTCGTAAACCTCTAAGGATTCAAGCGAGAAGGAGGATGACTTGCTGAAGCCAGGGCCCAGGATATCTTCCAGCTCCTTCGCTCGCTGTTCAGAGGTTCTGACCTGTGGATGCAGAAAGGCCTCCATATCAACACCCGATGAGCCGGTCGGGTTAGACATGAGCACATCGATCAAATCTTGAGGCAGATCGGAGCCAACGAGCGGAAGCGCTGATGTCTTTGAATGCTGCCTGTGAGACGTGAAGTCACGCATGATCGGTGGGAAAATCTGATTTCTTCGGAGCTTTTGGGGCTTGAGGGTGTCGGGGGGGCGGTCAGAATGCTTTCCCGGCTCCTGACCGCGCTCTATTGACCGAGCCGAGTTGTACTCAACCGCAGAGATCGGAGGCGGCGTAGGAGAGTTAGCATGATCCGATGAGTGACCTGTATCGGCGGAACCAGTATCGGTCGTCAGCGAAGGTATAGAGGAGGTCGTCGCGTCGCTGCCAGACGATAAGCGAGCGGTGGGAGAACCTGCGACCGACAAACATTCCCATTGAAAGAGATGCAATCGGTCGAACGGGACCACGTGAGTGGTAGTGGCTGTTCGTTCTTGGAGATGTTTCCGCGAGATTTCCTTGATCGAGATCGAGAACCCTTGTATCCCATCGGTACCTGATGTGGGTCCCTGTCCAAGATCTTCACCACCTTGTCCTTGACCCGAATGAGATCTACTCTGTGAAGGGGCAGCGTCCCGCTGAGTTGCGTTGGTCGATGACTCTCCTTCCTCCTGGGTGGACGTCAACGGTACCATTTGAGTGAGCCAGAGGTTGGAGTTAGCGTCAGCAGCAGGTACTGCAACTAGGCCGGCCACCAAGATCCAAAGCTGGGAAAATTCCGGGTCTTCTATCATGGGTGTAGCCGGTTTACATAGCTGCTGAATCATATTCTCGCGATGGCGTGGTTCGACGAACTCGAGAATGTGTTCCAGACTGTCGGGAGAGGAGAAGCGCGGCTTGTATGTTTCGTAATCACGACAAATTAGACCGGACACCAGGACCGTGAATTTTGAGGCGAGTTCGAAGAGTATCGACACATCAGGGGTAGCTAGGAGGATGTAACGAGCTTTGTTGACGTGGAACTGCTGGAAGATCTGAGTCCGAGAGCAGAGTGAGCTGTGCACCTAATGGCAGAGACTAGGACTCACCTGTCCCAAGATCTGCTTCACCGCAGAAGACAGCAGCTTTGAGTGCTCTCTTCGCGATGGCTCGACAAGAACAAGACCGTCCTTGGGCCGGCAGTCGATCGACGACGTTCTCAGGACATACACCAGGACAAGCATGTCGCGGTGGGTGAGGTTGAGCTTGATCTCCACCATGAAAGGTGTTTGCATCTTCAGTCGTCGGGCCCCGGTGTGTTCTTCCGGATCGGGGTCGCTGCGGACGGACAGGTCACTGATGCCGCTGCTGAGTTGCGGTGAGTATCGATAGCGATGTGGTGCTGGGAGGATGTTGGGCTTGAAGTTTGCTGCATGCGATACGTAATTATTCGCCAGGCGGCAAATCCCAAACATCGTGGCAGCCGTACTGCCAGTCTCATTGCCACCAATGGTGTGGAAAGTCACGGCGTCCTGCTCTTCTCTCTGCTTGTAAGTCTCGAAGACGAGCTCGCCTGAACGAAGCTTCGATTTCGCCGTTTCTGTGAGAGCAGAATGACAATTTTCTTCGTCGATGAGAAGTGCGTTGTGGGAGCCGAGGAAGCCGGGGTGGTTATTGTAGGAAAGCATGTCCAGCAGCGATGTTGCCAGCTTGGACACAACCGCCGATCCCGGTAGGAATCTGTACGGAGGCGTCGTCAGCGCCGACCATGCTGAGTAGGCGTTTCGGTCAAGTCAAGACGACTCACTGGATCACGTCCGCATTCTGAAGAGTACGCCAGAATTCGACCGCGCCGGACGACTTGAGCGATCTTTGCTTGGCGCTGTCGGTCCTGTACCGTTGCATTTCATCGGAGGTTCGCTTGTGCCGTTGACGCTTGTTTGGCGATGTTTGACGGCTCGGCGGGATGCCACGGGTGCCCTCATGGGTGACTCCTGTGGACAGACTGTGAGAGCGCTGACCAGATGTAGAGCGTAAGCCCGGACTCCAGCGCAGGAAAGACATGTCTCACTCACATTCTCTGACTGTATATCCACATCTAGAAGTAGAGGTTCAGGGCTTGCTTCTACATGACAGATTGGAAGCTGTCGGGGTGGAGCGACGTGGTCCTTGAGAGCCTGTAATGAGTTCACAGCGAGATACTTGGGCGGAAGAGGAGCGTGCTCCCAGAGCTCGCTGGAAACGGGATTGCCGTCTCCATCGGCGCACACTGCCCATTGCAGGAGACTCCTATTGTGATAGGTTGAGGCCATCGTTATTGCTCAGACCCGAGCGCAGTGTGTACTAGCATCGAGTCGGTCCGATTATTGGATCGAACGGTGAGTGAGATGAAGAGCCTTGAAGGGATTAGAAAGGAGGCAGAGGGAGTAGAGTGTCATTATATATGTGTGTGGTAGTGGATGCATTGGTGATGGGACGTTGAAACAAGGAGAAGGACGATTGATGTGCAGAGCGGTGGGTTGGACCACCCGATCCCCACTCAACTGAAGGCGCCTAATTGATATACTGACCCGATGCCTAACAGTTGGCGCGGGCCTAACCCAATAGGATGTGTAACGCAACAAGCTGTTCCGTACGTAATCCGACGTGGCTTCTGTCTTTGTCAAGTCGAGTTGTCGCTTGTGCTCCACCTTCCCCACGCATACCGTGAATAGTATACTTTTCCTCTCATCTTTACATTTCTATCCATCACTGGCTCGCGAGCTTCGCATAAGATTCGCACCCGCTGTCGAGCGATGGACCGTCGTGAGCGCTAAACTGTTGCAACTCCCCGCGTACGATAACGGCCATTGTCTACCCCCTATCCCCACATGATCCCGACTCGTATGCGACGTGGTCATGACCATCGCTGTCAGTGGCCTGCCTCACCAGCCACTACTTTTGAACATACACCCGTGATTTGAACGCACCCTCAGGTGTTTCACGCTATACAGATCCCGGCCTGTCAACAAGGTCTCCTTTATTGGATCTATTGAAGGAGATCATCATGCAACATGATCGGATTCATGAAGTAGTGCAGCCCTGGCTGAGCCACTCAGCGGCGCCTTGTGATCTTCAGATTGGATCTTGCAGCTAAGCTTAGCATTGATCACAGCCGGGTCATCCGGTCTTGCAGAGGCCTGCGCTCGCGTTATT
The DNA here is from genome assembly GCA_036428645.1 of Kwoniella sp. DSM 27419. Taxonomy (NCBI): domain Eukaryota; kingdom Fungi; phylum Basidiomycota; class Tremellomycetes; order Tremellales; family Cryptococcaceae; genus Kwoniella; species Kwoniella sp. DSM 27419. The sequence continues at coordinate 32,126 of CP144086.1, read as the reverse complement.
GACCGCCTTCTTGTTTGCAACAAAGCGAGATCGAATCCCATCAATGCTTTGACCGATCACACGCTCGCCAAAGCCGTCAGCGATGCGGGTACGTGATACAGCTACCAGTAAGCTGGTGCGCAGATCAGGCTGCAAACGCGACGGCTATCCCTCATTTGAGTGCCCTTCGCATACGCGGGAGCGGCGCGGTCGGCTGTGCATCACCAACCAATCGTGGGCGTTCTCGATGATCGTAGCCCGGCTGGTATAAACTCTGGTGATCCCTGAAGATGCATACCAGTACGACACGCTCTCCGGCCGTTAGCAGTGACACACTCTAGTCTGGTGTGAAGGGAATAACTCCTAATGCATGCGCATGATCAATTCCAATCGGCCTGTTTCGCTTTGGCATCACCTCGCTGAAGAGTAGGTGTCTGACAGAGAATAACGCGAACTCTGCTACGCATGTGACTTACCTGATCGAAACACTTTGGTCCCAATTCCAGCCTCGTGCTGGTGCCCTGTGCTGTAGAGAGGGAACCGGAAAGAGTGATGAGATGGACAAAGTCGGTGATCATCCGATTACGGCGGTGTCCAACATCTGTACAACCTTCTACCGCTTTACTACTTCTGCGGTTCACCTATCGGGCATCTCGAGCCGTGATGACTGGTCAAAACGTCTGTCTAGTGACCCAGAAGCTACACCCAATAAACGCGCAGCGAGCGTGGGGTCCTGTATTATGTGCAGCTGTTGTAGTTTTAATCACGATCATCACCCGGTACATATCGTCACGTCTTATCCCCTGACTACTGGAATCGGTACCATCTACAGGCATATGGACATACCAAGTGCCGCTTCTGCCGAGGCCTACCCTCGACAGACAATCAGCGAGTATTGGGGCGTCAGTATTGTCTCAGAACAGCGCATAACGGATGTAAGCCGGCCCTGACAGCGCGCTTTCTTACGATTCCTTCCCATGGACGCGCATTGTTCCTGTACCCCTGATTGACTGCCGCTGCGCACTGGGGAAACGTCTCACGTGAAGACCGTGCCTCTGGACAAGAGAGTAGTTGCCTGGAAGCCCCGCTCAGGGTACCTCGATCTTTGCGTTCCCTCCAGGGTAAAAAGCAAAATGGTAGTTTTACAGATGATGCCAGCTCCCTCACGCCGGAATTGCGATTGGAGTGAACAGATTCTTCACTGCACGCTGTACATCCACGTAGAAGCAAGGTCCTTTTGCGCCACCCCTTGAGTCCTCTTTGGGTTGAGCAGCTTTCTTCTTCTTGACGTGGTGAACGGTTCGAAGCGTTTTCCCGCGGTCGCCTGTGCTCTGAAGTCAGTGCCCTGCTCTTGTACGCTCGCGAGAAGGTTCAATCCGCAGGTAGTTGTTTGAGCTCATCCTGGAACAAGCTCACGCAGCCTTCACAGGGACACTGGCCGGATGCACCTGCTTCAGTGTGGTGTAGATTGTCTTCAGCGCAAGTAGACTGGCTGGTGAACTTTGGACAGTCCCTTGGAAGCGCTGCTCGAAGGTGAAGGGTGATGCCTCGTTTCGCCAATTGTTGGGATAGATGCACGACCACGGTAGCGGGTTCTGCGACGGCAGAGGGTCATCCCCGAAGACGGTCCTGTCATACTTGATATTTTGAAATGCCTTGTGTACCATCATGATCCGGATACACTGGTAACATCAGGGTGTTTCGCATCACTCGTGACTACCAGGATCTGGACACGGGCAGCTCGGCGGTACACGCATGGGGTTCCTCACCTGAGGAGCTAGATCTGTGGCTCTCCAGGTGTCAGCGTCGAACGGAGACCTTGTCTCATACAGCAGGACCGGCTGGACATTACTGACCCGAACTACCTCCAGCCGCATCGACAGCATTGCCACTACATTTCGAAGACGAATAAGTTAACGAATGCATTGCCAAGCAGACCTGGTGTGCTAGTAGAATTGTCTTCATGGAATCAGCCAAGATAGGCGGTCATAGCTAAGGACAACGCGGCCTTGACTTGAATCCTTTGGAGTGCCTCAGCACACTCATACTAAATCACAGAGGCAGAGACGCCTCTCGATCCTGACCCGCTTAGAGTGTGTGAGGGCTGACGAGGGAAGCCGGCCTTGAGTATGACTTCGCTAAGATCATACATATCAGAGAAAAGCGGAACTTATGCGCAGTACCATGCAGCCGGCGTCTCGGAAATAGAGACGTCTTTTTTTGTTTGGAACCAAGCAAAGCTCGCTCGTCGACTTGATTTCTTGGGTCCGTGTCGCGTTTATCGACGATATTTTATGCCGTTCGCATTCGCTGCAGCCCTTAGCATTGGCCACACCGCTCATCGGCTCAGCACCTCACATAACTACACTGTGACTGGGTGTGGGGCTAAACATGAGCGCAAAGAAGCTGTCGGTTCCACAGTGATAAAATACCACTGGCTTCCACGGGCCGAATCCCAGAACCCTGGGGGCCGCAAAGGGTCTCCCAAATCATGGTCAGCCAGTATCTTCATCTTCTCGGCCGTCACGAGTAGTAGTGAGTGATGATTCTGCGCTGTGGCAGGTGAGACTGTTCGTCTTAACGGGCCTAATCCATTTTTCCCGCTGTAGAGCCGCGCTGGATGGCCGGGACTTGTTGAAGTCGTTCTGCCTCAGACACGCGGGACTGCTGTATCTTCGGCGGACTGTGCAGGGACAGACATCGTCTGAGACATACAGGAGTCCTGCCGAAGGCATGGCGACGGGATTGAGGGGGAGAACGGAACAGCGGATTCACCAGAGTGTGCGCCACGCTAGACCATTAGCCTTGGCTCTCATCTACAAAGGGAACGGACCCAGCCGTAGACAACATGCACGCCTTTCGACCTGCTTTGCGACAGCCAGTGACTGGAGGCCTCCTTGATCGACTGTTATCTGATCCGTCTGTCCAGCCGATACAGCCGGTGAGGCTAGTCTGCCAGGTCACCTTCTAGCCAAAACCTTCTGGGTTGGAACCGAATGTATAAGGATAAGGCAAGGTTCGCATCTAGTGCTGATACGAATTTGAAGGACGCGCGCCCTACACTACTCGACGCCTTTTAGGTACCATATGAGAAGCCTTGGCGCTCCAGCAGGAGAGTCGGCACCATCCCGAGGTATCCCTGCTCTCGAACCTTCGCGACTGGCCTGCCCTTCGACTTCCCCTCCGTTCACTCTATGCCCCAACGTTTCTGGCCTCTTGGAAGCCTGCACCGGCTTACAAGTCCACTTTCTCCGCCTCCTTGACCCCATCATCTCGAGTGGTCCTCAGGGGTCTACCTCTTTGTTCCCTCTTCCCCACTTTACTGACCGCTTGCTCCGCCTTCTCGATCGCCCGCTCTGTCTTACTGGGCACCGCCTTCGGTTGCAAAAGCACCTTGATATCTATAGTGAAGAGTACAGCCTCCTGCTGCTCCCGGCAGGAAAAGCCCTCGCCGACGCTTGGCTCGCGAGGCATCTTGTATCTCCCTCCGCGACTCGGCCCATACTCATTCTCTCCACCTTTACCGCTGGACAAGCCTCACGGCATACGATTCATGCTAGCATCCATGTCCACCCTCCCCATCAATCTTCTGCTGGTATTCCTGTTTCTCTCTTGAACCCGACAATATGCTGCACTGTTCCCGAGCTTGTTGAAACCATGCTCTTCTTTGCGTAAGTTGACATGAATTGAGGGGGCACCTCGTAAGGTGAACGTCAGATGTAGGTCAGCTTGAAAATCTAGGCTCCCACGTGGTGTGCACCCCCTCCACGGATCGAGCGAGAGGGCCAGCGGTGCGAAGCATGCCATCATCGTCTTTGGCGGCCTCATAGCAAGTAAGCTCTTCGAGTAACGGTAAAATAAGCTGGACGGTAGGGATCCCTATATTCCCCCGATATCGACTGACATCGATCTCACAACGGTGATATGAATGGACTTCCCGCTGAAGTACGGTATGGAGCAGCATGATGATGAAGCTCCTGCACCAAGGACGATATTCAGGTGTCCGGACGTCCGGCAGTAGCTCTTGTGATCTTGGATGATAGACTACGCTACAATTCCTAAATCTTTCTGCTCCAGAAAGGCGGGGTTGTAGCCAAGGCTGGAGGGAGCTGATCACGGGCGAACTCGGCCCCACATGGGTTGTGTTCTTTGCTGAAGCCATACCCAAGCATCCCTGGGAAGAAAAAAGCGGTGCCGGCTGTCGGTGGCATGACCGCAACACTGAAGACATGGCGTTTGTCAGGTACCGATCTGGGGCGACGTATCGGCGGCCTCCCCTCCGCCAATTATCCGCTGCTTGGTCGGCGACAGACAGCCCAACAACCCTCCCGCGGCCAATGTCTCCCAACAGGTCCGTTCTCGCGCCGTGAAAAGCTGCCATAGGATGCTCATCTATGTCATCGTCGTCCTTTCGGTCATAGTCAGTTCATACCTGTGACACAACATTACTCCTTCGCAGGCGGTCGGTCCGCAGAGAGTCGGTGGACAGATGGCGCAATTGAGGGGACCAGAAGGTTTCACACTCCAGGTCCAGGGTTCAATATCCGGAATCGGTGTGCAGTAGTCGGCAGATCCGTCTAGGAGAGTAATGCATCCAAGGACTCTAATGACCTGAAAGCATTGGGGATATGGGTGAATGGGTACTCGAGATTGATGCGTCGGGATGACAGCGCCAGCAGCACCCATTCTCACCACCTGTCGCGACTCAGCACGTAATCTGGCCTCCTCACCCACGTGTCTAGTGCCAGGAGTTCCTCGCGACAGAGACCATCGCGTCATTGCGGAGGAGACCGCATACTGGCTTATGACGGCATAATAGCGCCGATCGCACATACCCACGTGTTTGTTCCCAATTCCTCGCGGCAGGGATTACCGCGTGTCTGCGGATAAGACCGTACGCTGCGACATATGGCGCATCAGGCGGCATCCGCAGGAGTTTCTGACGTAAGCAAGACGTCGACACGGACAGGATAGACGCGTGCATCCTTGACCGTTGATCAACCGATTATACAGGATGAAAACTTCATGCCCTGTGGATTTCGTGCGTCTGGCGAATCTCGGAGTCTGACCTCATGGGCTGGAAGGGGATGTTCCTGCCGCGAGGAATTCCGCCCATGCACAACTTCACCAGTACGCAACGTGTCATACTAGACTTCTTGTCGGCACATTAGCGCCTGGTTTTGCGTCTGACGTAACATGCAGAGGAAAAGCTCCACATCATGCTCATGTCCGTAAGGAGCGAATCATCACCCTCAAGGACGGAGCAGAGCGGATGTTGCTTTCCACAGCTGGAGCGGTGTCGTCGCTGACTGTCAGCTCCCCAGCTTACACCGGGTTGTGATGTACATATCTCTTATCTTGAGATCGGAACGTGTACAGCCGGATTCAGTCCTGCGACAATCAGCGAGGTAACAGCGTAAGTGCACGCAAACGTAAGAATGTATACGATAGCCAAGACACCTCTAGGCCGCCCAGCGAGAACTACTCTCGTCTCGTTGAAAGAGCCTTGTTTCGACTTTCAGCGTGCGGTCACATTCAATGCCTGCTTATGACGGCCCTTTGTCACACGACTACGCAGTAAAGTTGAGCCTTGTACATACATCGTACCTTCAGATCAGCCTCCAAGACTTCAGAATGAACCTCCACAAAGCAAGGCGGCCCAAGCGGACCGTGCCGTGAAGTGGTCGATAGCTCAAGTCAGATGATCGGTCGCAACCACTAAAACCGTTCCCGCCTACGTAACTCTCTCACTAGGGCCACTTCCTCGCAGACAGGAACAATAGCAAGGGAGCTTGGTGACCGGATGTGATCGCGACGAACCCTATCATCGGCTAGGTCTGCGCGGGCCGACCCTCGGTCCCTCTCTTAAGAGATGGATAGCCTGGTGGTTGACATCGGGCCTGTCCGCTTAAAATACGGGAGCGGTTGGAACCCAGTCTGTAGCGAGTCTGATGGCCATGCTTCGTGCGTGAGCTAATTTGGCAGCCGGTGCGACTGAGTGTGTCTGGGCAACGCTGTGGGGAGAAGAACCATCGGCAAGGCGACCCTTTTTCGTTGAAAGCACTTACTACTTATCTACTGATTCCCGTAGCGTATCACCCACAATCTGGCTGAACATCGCTCCCGCCAGTCGTTTTCAACGGCAACACAGTGTCATGATGTCTGTCGGCCGAATGCAGCGGCGTGCGGGTTCGAACGGAAGGCTTCGATGTGTTGGGTCGCGGCTTCACCATTATTTCGCCGTCGAGCAGACCGCTCTGAATGCATTTCCACAATCACTTACCGTGATGGAGCAGACTGAAGGAACAAATTCGAGATGTGTCGAGCGACCGAGAGGGATCTCAACAGCATGAAGTTGCAGTGTCAGTATCGCGAATATGTATCCTACTAGCCTTGTATCTGTTCGCAGTCATGCTCGCCTAATCCAGCTCACAGAACGAAAGAGTCACACTCGTCTACGTTTCAATGTCACATGAATCTTGGTCTACCAAGACATTCCCAGATGAATAACCCGAATTCGGCCCCGATTTTTCGCTTGTCGTGAACACCGCAACTTGCGGTCAGGTCAATGTACCCGTCAGTGTGTGGAAGCTATCAGTCCTTCCCATTCCCATCAAGGCACCGGTACGCAGCTAATCATCAGGTGGTCGGTCTGCCGGTCGGTTTAGAAACCTTGAAGCGCAGCAGGTATCGCTTGCGACAATCGAGTGTCCAGAGTTTCTCGCAGCGCTTAAGCATGGTTATCTACACCGGGTCGAGGATTAGAACTTTAACAACTAGATTGGGTAGTCTCTGTCAATATTTTACGTGCTAAAGCTATGGATAGACGGTCAGCATGTGGATCGGACGCGTAGACAAGGGAGTCAACCCACACAAGGAAGACGATAGGAGGCTGTTGGGTATCTTTACGAGGTCGGCATTAGGCAAAGCAGTCGTGACACGTCTCGCTTGATGAGGATTTCATGATTGCTTGTGCGTTGGTATCGACAACCCAGTGGGCGGCCACCCGCCTGAATTGCTCGTCATGTCTTCGCTGATCCAACGATATCAGGCACGATGCACATCCACGGCTGACCAGCCCTTTGAATTCATTCCCAGTTTGCTTCATAGCTTGGTCCTGCCCACTATGTAGATTCTGATGACAAACAGATTTACACGACCGATTAAATGTCCCCGAGGCATATGTGAACAGCGGGTCTATGGAGTTTTTAGTCGGTGTGGCCTTTGCCGTTGCGGAAAGCTTCATATGGGGCAAGAGTCATAAGTAGGGCTTAAAAGTTCAAGAAGGTCGTTCGTCTCAATGGCCGGCCGAATGACCTAACGGTGCGACAGCATGTGACACGATCGAAGCCTTCGAAGCGAATATCTGATTGCACGGGAATTCTATCTGGCGCACCTAGATTGGTTGCAGGAGCGTCCGTAGGCTGAGTGGTCATCTGCGGACACCGAGATCTCGAAAGGGCTCAAACGTCGGTCTGACCAAGCTACGACAGCCTTGCGTATAGTCCGCCGGTGTGTTTGGCTGGCGGTATAACAGCGGACTGAGAACAAGAACACCAAAGCAACGCCGGGTAGCGCAATCGCGTGACCATCACGTGGACGGCTCGTCGCATCTGTCAAGTCATGCCGACAGATCGACCGTCCTGTCGGCATGTTAGCGGCATGCATATATCATATGTACAGTAAGTAGCGCCATAATTCTTTTCCGATCGCGAACATCACCTTCTAGGCTCTGGCCTTGGTCTTGCTTCGGGCCGGTCGTCTGGTGCTTACCCTCGAGTCAAGGATAGCACTGTCGATTTGATCTGCTGCCGACATCCAAGAGAGCGATGTCTGCCCTTGATTGATCCATTCATCCGCGTCATCATAACCCATCGAGCTGGACGTCAGGTCCACGAGAGTTCCTCGAGTACTGCCACTGGATTTAGAAGTCTCGCCGGGATGAGCGCCTTCGGGTCCGGCGATGCGGCAGGCGGTTCCAAATGCATCGATCAGGGCTTCGTTCGATGCGGGTGAGCCGTGGCGCGAATTCGCGTCAAGCTGTGGGAGGTATGCGAGGTCTGCGGACGAGTTGAAGGCGGGGGCAGAGGCCTCCAAGATGCTGGTAGCGCTTGCAGCATCGAGATCGAGAGCTGACTTTCTGCCCTTTCTGGTCGGAGCCCTCTTCTTTGCCGCGCGGCGCGGAGAGTTCACCTTGTGTTGAGTCGGTTTAGGGCCAGATTTGAGCTGAGGGTATGCAACTTGCATGGCTGTGATACTCAACATCAGTTTCTATTGGTCTGGTAGCGGTGCCTTCCGGTTTGACTGACCTTGCTCCCTCTCATGGTATAGATCATCTCGAATCTTGCACAGCGAGGTGTATCGGCTGTCCACATCGAGGGTCATCACGTGGCGTGGGAACCAAGTTCGGTTCAACTGGAAGATGTCATTCATGTATAGGTCCTTCTGAGATGAGCACGAACATCAGCTCAGCCTCCGATGGTCCGGCCACCGACTTACGTGGAGTTGGTGGAAAGATCGTCTCTGCGCTGCACATGATTCCCCCTCCAAGACCGGGTCAAAAGGGCCGAAGACCCTCGCGACGCGAGTATACTCCTGAGTAGTTGTCAGCTTCGCGCTATGCTAGGGACAAACTAGTACTGACAGAGATCTTCTCTGCGCCTGACTTCTTCGGCGATGGGAAAAGCAGGTCCGCGAGATCTCTCCACTTGAGGTACCTCTCTAACACGCTGAGACCTGTGGACCTTTGAGGCGAGTAGTCCTCCCTGGGAAGCGACATGCTGATCTTGGATTCTTGAGTGAGGCACTGCATGGACCTTGGAATTCCTGCCGTCTTCGCCATGTACTCCCAGAATGGGTGGGGTACCAAGTCGAGGAGCTACGCACGCGTCAGCGACCGTACCTGCTGCCTTAGGAGATCACCTTACCGAGGCTCCCAGATCCGGACCTTCAGGAGCGCGAATATGCACGTCCACGCCAAGCTCCTCGCACTACGTATGGTGTTCAGTGACAGGGAGGTGACGTGGATGCGGCATCCGACTCACTCGGCCTTTGAGGTTCCTCATTTTGGTAATGTAAAGAAGCTCTTCTTCGAGAGCCAGGAGTTCGTGTAGCATGACCACGACCGGGCAATGGGCGAATTCGGCCTCGAAGGTCTGCGCGTTGTCGCACATACGTTTTTTGACCGTCTCCAGATCCTGTCCGGGGACTCGAGCACAGTATGCCTTTTCCCGGTGCACGTCAGCGATCAAGCCTGAGACTTCAAATGCACAGAGCCCAAAGACTCACCTTGGCGCATCGATGGACGATCTCATCCGGGACAGCTTGTATCTGTAGAGTATACTCGTACCATCGCAGGTACACGTCGGAAGGGAGAGAACGGGGATCGGTCTGCCGTGTTTGCGGGCCGTTCAACCCATCCAGCCCCTTCATCTCTTCCGGGGTCAGGAGTTGACGGATCTCGTTTGTCTTCTGCCACTTGGCGTACCACAAGTTGAACGTGTCCCCTGGCTCTATGGCGGTCGTCATCGTTGAAGGTCGAGTGGAAAAGCAAAGCTAGGCCAGTATCAAGAGGTCGGAGTGGATGTGTGCGAGGAAAGGCCTATGGTGGGATAGGTGTGTAGAGCCACAAGTCAAGAAAGCGGCGAGAGAAGGGGAGTCATACATGACGGATGACCCCCTTGATAAACCCCCATCCTTGTTGACGGAGACCATGACCACAAACCACGGTTCAGGGCTAAGACGACCGAGCTGCCCTCGGAAGAACTGGCGGGCGTTGAAGGGCGAGGGGAAAGAGGGTATGTGCATGGTTCACCGACGAACGAGGCACAGTCCTTCAGCACTGAGCCGATGCGTCCGCGGAGGTATTGTGCTCGCAGTCCACTGTGGTGCGCACACACACACACCGCAGGGTCTCACGGCGTGATACCGTTGCTGCCCCCGGCCACGCCCGCAAGCGACAGGCTGTGCTCGACGCGAGACTCAGACTGCCTTTGAGGGGATACTGGATCTGTGTTGGCAACATAGTCAGGGTCGAACAGATTGACCCCCTGTCGGCCTGCCCAGGGGTACCACCGGCGCGAAGCCCAAGGTATCGATCTTGCTGCTAATCGTTTCAGCTCCAGTGATCGGCCATCGACTCAGCCTCAGTTGCAGACAGCACGGGGTTGTGCGCAAAGCTGTCGACAGAATCAGCTGTATGAAGGCAGCCCCTCCTATTCCACGCGTTCACACCAAAACATCTTTCCAAACTTACCGGCGGTGTATGTCTTCCCTCGACCATGGTGGCGCCATACAAAACCGACAATGCGGTGTATGCCCGGTCAGTCAGGCATCCAGTGTGTGGATGCATTGCTTCTTGACTGACAGATAGATTGTCTCGTCGCGCACGCGTCCTAACCGTAGCGGAACCACCTGGGGGGCAGACGCTTCAGGCGAAGTGACAAACCAGATCGTTCTGGACGACACGACTATAACACGAGGTTCGACGTCATGGTCTTTCAGTATGTGCCGCGGGCTCTGCATGCATAAGCTGGCTAAGACGGTCTGTTGATTCGTAGCTCGAGTCTTTGGTCGCAACGATGAACCGAAAGAAGTCATCTCGGATGCGCTGGCAAGAGGTCAGTCACGGCTGCCCGGTCAGTGCCCTGCCTCGTCAGCTAACCACGGTTGGAGCAGTACTCAAGGACGACAGACGCTCCGCGCTGCTCCTCGCATACGGAAGATCCGGATCCGGCAAGACGACCACCATCAAAGACGTATTCAGCTCCTTCTCCAATGTCGTGTATGAAAACCTTCCTGCAGGCGCGATACTCCGGGTCAGCATAGTCGCTCTCGAGTTTCACCTCAAACGCGTGTATGACCTCCAGTGCGATCGTGCCGAGCTCACCTGGAACAGAACAAAACCTCTCTCGGACACTGCCAGAAGCTACGTGGTCGACAACTCGGCAGACCTTATCGCCCACATGCTCACCATCTTTGACAGGCGAGTCACCGCGGCCACAGTCAGCAACGCGAACAGTTCGCGGAGTCATACGTTCTTGGAGTTGGTGCGTTTTGCTTCGGACGCGGGACTCTGTGGCCACGAGCTGAAGGTGTCAAGGTAGAATTTCGAGGTGGAGGTAGCCCCACGCCAGTTTGAGGCATGGGGCCGCTTCGGTATTCTGGGTGAGCGTCCACGGCCATGCTGGGACTTTCGACTGATGGGAATGCTTCTTGTCTAGACCTTGCCGGTTCAGAAGCGCTCGACTCGGCGGCACCGACTATTGGCCTTGACAAGGGGATTCAGGCGGTGTACCGAACAGCCGCAGCCGAGCAGAAGGACAGGGCTGCGGCCCAGCAGAGGAATGACGAAGGAGCTGCTATCAGACAAGAGTGAGTCGTTGGGTTCGAAGTGGGCTTCACGATCACTGATGACCACAGACTGGTTGGCATCTCGGCTCTCATGCGAGCATACGCGTCGGCTCTCCGATCTGGGAAGACCTTACCCAATCATTCGTTCCAGTCCTCGCCCTTGTGAGTCATTCGCGATGCGAGTGATACGAGGCTGGTGTTGACTGTATACGCGGCAGTCTCCATGTCCTGAAGCCGTATCTGGACAGGAGGTCTTCCATCGTCGGGGTCATCACGCTGTCCCTCTGGAAACAGTTCGAGTCACGTCAGCGCGACATACTTGACTTCGGGAAGATCTTGGCCTCCCTCTGCACCTTGTGGACGCAGGCGGACCGGGAGAGAGTGGTGAGTTGATCATTTTGCGTGCTGTTGGCCAGGCGGTCTGCTGATCCAGTAGCAACCACAATCAGGCCAAGCTGCGAGCCGTCTCTGGCCTGAAGCCCCGTGAGGAGACAGAGAGCAACCATCCGGCACTTACAGAGGTATGTAGCTTGCGCCGGACTTTCCTGCTGGGCGTCTGTTGAGCCGAATGATTGCCGCCGTTCACTCCTAGTCTCCTGCTCCTCCTGAGGACCCCCCCAAAGACCTAGCTCCAAGCCCCACCTCAGACCCGGTGGACTGCTTCGCACCGCCTTCTCCACTTCAAAAGCCGAGTCAGGTGCGAAGAAGGATGATAGATGCGAGACTGAGGGGGGAGATGCCCCGATTGGACCCCGCTGGCATGAGCATATACCGCGTTGGACGATGATTTAGCCGAACGCTATCTCCAAGTGAGCCGATAGTCACTTGTAGATTCAGGATGCAGAGAAGGCCCTGACAAAGGCTCGTCGGTCGCACGTGATCAGGATTCGCAAAAGAATCAGTTCTCCTCATTCCGTTGTCATGCATCCCGACTGACAGCCCTGGTTGACGGCGGAATCGTATCATCTGTGCATGTATTCATGTCTACGCTTATCAACGGTCCTAGTCTTGCAAGCATCCAGTCTCCCAACGCCTTTCTGTCCTCACTCATCCAACTGTAACTCTTGGTTCAAGTCGGACATGTTGTCCGCCATATTTTCCGCAAGGTGGTGTAACTCGTCGTCCTGTTCTGCTGCAGTCATATCGTCAATGTTCGACACATCGCGACCTTGAATCGTATAGAGGCGTTGGAGAAGGCTCTTGATGTCTCTAGCGTGTGGGTAGACAGTCGCGGCACCGGAGATGGACGATGGGCCGGCGGTCGACTCGGGTGACGGGGCTTTTTTGTGTTGTGAACCCGTTTTCTTCAGCTGTTCGATCTCTTCCTTCAGGGCCCGGTTCTCCTTCTCGGCCTCTTCGAGCTGCTGGGTCCTCTGCTGCAAACCGGATTGTAGCTGTTCGATTTCGTTCTGGCAGTCGGCCCGCTCCTTTTTCTCCTTATCCAGCTGATCTCTCAGGCGGTTTCTGTCCTGCCTCAGCCCACTCAAGGCCTTGTCGTGCCCTTGTGCCGAGGCGCGGTGAAACGACAGGGCTGACTGCAGATTGACGTTCTTGGAGGACAACGCGTCCTTGAAGGCGTCACCAACGAGCTTCAGAAGATCTTCCGTGAGCTGTTTGTCAGACCGCCCGTGTGCCGTACTGGACGGCTTCTGGGAGGTCGGGGTACCCGCCGGGGAGGGAGGGACAACTGGTGACAAATTGGTCAATAATTCTCCAAGCTGCCCAAGGTGCGAAGCCTGATCACGTACGGGTAAGTTTCGCCTTCTTGGCGATGTCGAGTGGCTATACGCGTTAATGCAATATACGTCAGACCCTGGTACAAGCAAACGCCATCGATACACGGCCTTACCCTCTCCGCAGATTCCATGTCTTCCTGCGGTCGCTTTTGAGAGGAGCCTGTGGTGGGCTTTTGAAAGCATCGTTCAGCGCTAGACTTGAGACCTCGAACTGCGGCGGATCGTCACGTACTGCATTCACAACGGCGGACTCCTTGCGGACCGACTAAATGCACAGGGCATCAGCTGACTTGGCCGTCTCCCTATAGGCTCGTACAACGCACAATCTTCATGTTGCAGTCGCCGCCGACTGCTACCTTGCAACCTACGATTGTACACTCCTGATTGATTCCCTTTGCCCTGCAGCGCCAGCATGATTCGAGTTCGACTAGGAAGGACTCGGGCTGGGTGGAAGAAAAGGCGCTTGCGATCCCGACAATGATTGTGGGGGACTTGGCCGATTTGGACTTGGTACACTCGATTCCCTTGATCCTGCGGCGTTCGGTGTGAGCGTCCACGCGTGGTCGTTCAGGTGATAAGTCAAAAGGTTGTCGGCATGCATTGGAGCATGTTGTGAGAGGGTGCCTGTACATGGATAGGGGAATAAACAAACGTACTGGTAGCCGAATGGATACCACATGTTTTCGACACAAGGGGTTGGAGCAGTGCCCCAGGCCTCAATACTAGGGGCCACATATTGACCGCCGAACATGCGAAAATTGTATGGATGCCACAAGCGGTCAAGCTGATCGCCGGTGACAAGACAGGTCTCCGGGAGCTGACGAGATTTACTCAAATGCTCTCGTCGGTGGAAGGCGAAGCCGTCTATGATGGGTCGCTGGAGCAAGGGCTCGACGAGGCCGTTGATTAGAGTCGGGTTGGTGTCGATCAGCTTCTTTGCGCCGTAGCCATGTTTGTTGTAGAGCGTGAGCTCTTTCTTGGTTGGCACGGAGCCTAACACCTTGATAGGGGACGGAACCGCGTCGTCGTCGACACTCCCGCCAGGAGCTGTCATCGGGGGTGATTGTAACGATCAGCCTGCGGCGGGGGAGAGGTGGAGGTACGGAGGGACGAATGGGAGAGTACGACTGACAAGCGGTTACATGAACGCGAGGATGGATCGAAGGTAACAAGGGGGATATGGGTAGTGTATGACGTTGAAACAGAGCATGAGTTGGTGATTCTAGCCGTAACCGTTGGCGGACCTCGCCGCCCCAGTGTACCGGCGGTGCACTCTTGTGTCGACGACCTCTGGGCGCGGAGCGGTTACGTAACTGCCACAGATTCCTGACTCTGTCGGCAAAGTAGCGGCCCTGCTGCCGTCAGATACTTGTTTCTGTTGGCAAGATAGCGCTCTTGGCGTGATAGGCCACGTGCATATCACCGTGAGCGTCGACAGGCTACATAGTTTGATCATACTTTCGCGCCGTGAATACCCGTTGCAGCAATGAACCCTCAGCGCATCGTTCCGAACAATGACTGAGAGCAGAGCTTAGCTTCGATTCCCTTTTTGCGCATAGGGTAACAAGGGTTCTGAACATACCATTGATGATTGGCTTGTCCGACTGCGGATCCAGGAAGAGAGAATCAGCCCGAATGCGCCGTTCCGTGCCGAGAAGGAACATACAGTAATTGATGTCGTAGAACACTAGCAGCTGATCGCCGGAAGGGATGATACAAGCGGCTCGCAGATCGCAAGTGATGCATGCGTTCTGTTCATCAGACGGCTCAGGGTGTGGATCACGCCGAGCCAACCAGTAACAGTTGGGCCAGCAGGATGACTAGTGGCCCGATCAGCGTGTACCTGAAAGGTGCTACTCACATTGATTAGACGACCGTAGCCAAGCATCACTCCCCGAGTATTTGAACCTGAGTCCCGGATGATGGACTCATCGCTTAGCTGCTCTCCCGCCTGAGCGCCGACAACGTCCGAAGCAAAAGCCACTTCAATGGCAAGCACCCCCGGGATGGTGTCACCACACCTCAACGGTGTCGTGGACGGGTTGCGAAGACCCAGCTCAGGCGTTGCACCTAGGCCCGATATTCGCATCACGATGCTTGCGGGAGGGGGACGTTCCTTGAATTGCTCTTCGAAACTGCAAAGTGAGCCGTGACCACGGATATCCTCATCCTCACCTGTCAAGTATGGAAGAACATAGATGACCCTGCCACGCTCGCAGCCTGAACCAAGGTCAGTATCTAGATAGTCCTGAGATGGGAGAGCGTACAGTGTCTCTTCGTCATGTACATCGGTGAGCGACGATAATCGATCAGGCGTAGTTCGGTTGATAGCCCTTAATAGCGACGACTCTTGATCTAAGCCTGAGTTCAGAAGGAACAGCTTGTGCTCCAATGCTGCAGATTGCACTACAGCCTCCACCGAAAGTCCTGGATGCTGCTTAACTATAGTTAGCCACTCCGGCCTGCAAGATTGGGATGATCTACGCACAGGACAATCGCGTTTCCGCTTTTTACGCTTGAAGCTAGCACGTGGGTCCGAGCTGAAAAGCGGCGCAGAGCCGCTTCCGTCTCGCACGAACAGGAGACCATCGCAAATTTCATGGGCCATCATCGTCCGAATGTAGTCGGGGTTGTTTTCGTGAAACGGACTCGATCTCGCATGGAGCATGCTCGATAGCCAATCGATACTGCGGTCTGGTCCAGACTTCGCGTCAAGCCGACACAGAGTTTCCATTGCTTGACAGACATATACACCGCAGTCGACGAAGTTCGATTGGATGGGCTCCTAGACAGCAAGCGTCAGCTAAGATCCCGGTGACTGCCACTCACCTCGATCGCGATACAGCTCATACTATCGCTCGAGAGTACGGCAAGGCGATCATCCTGCCTGTGCCGATGCAGGCAGTCGATGTAGCGTTTGATGAAAGCCTGCGAGCAAGTCAATCAGACGATTACATGAAGTTACTAACCTGTGTCTGCTGAACTTTCGCTTGGGATGTCTGATAGTCGGGGCCGAGAGGATCATAGTAGAGCACCAGGTGCTTGTCGACGAGGTATGCGAGAAGAACCCAATGGGATTGCGTCACATTGGTAGCCTGTAGAACGATCTGGCTTCCCGTCAGTCGAATCTAGAGGAAGACTACTGTCAACACGGTCGTTTCCCGCCTGGTCTTGTCAAACTAGCCTTCTCCTGTTCGGACGGCCGAGTGTCCCGTCCACTTCGGGCCACGCTTTGTAGGGAGGACATAATGAACGGTTTTGGAAGCTGATCCGAGCTTCGGGTCCATCGACGGAGTATTAGCTGTCCATAGGCGTGTACAATCGTGTCGTTGAGCCAAGCTGGTCATGTCAGCTGCGACTTGACCGGAATCGTAAACATACCCTCTGTCCCACTAAACTCGATCAACCTCAAGACATCGTCCCACAGGACATCACAATCTAGGCGATTCAGACGGTACTGCCAGTCGTACTTGGTGGGTACCGCTAAGGCGGTCAAGGTGAGAGATTCGGGCCCGACGCTGTCGACGAGGTGGCCCTCGACTATCTGGTAGCCGGGATTATGATCCCAGCCTAAAGAGAGCCGCTTGATGTCGGGATGAGGACCTGCGTGCCAGTATAGCTTGAGTGCCCTAAGGTGAAGGCACAGATCTGAAGAATCCTTCGGCTTGCCACATGAGGTACAGTGCAGATCTTTTGGAATGGGCTGTTAACGTCCATGCAAGGTCAGCTGCGTGATTCCGTGGAGTAGTTGTAATCGGTGAGCTTGCCATGAACAGTGGTAGGCGCGACCACACTTCCAGAGTTTCGTTGTGGTCCCGCCCACTGGGCGTGATGGGTAGGCCCAGGTGAAAAGAGCATAGAAGGTGGATTTGGAAGTCAAAGCTGTAGAGACCGGTAAGTTGAGGGTTACTAGGGGCTATGGGTACTCACGGAGCGTTGCGAACATGCTTGACAACCGAGATCAGGTCCGCAACCTCATCAAGAATATCGTAGCCGAGCTTTCGTGCCAAAGCCTCCCATGTGTCAAGACTCAAGGGAGCCGAGTCAGCGTCTTCTAACGTTCCGCGTTGGATCTGTATACCGCTCCGGAGCAATGTTTCGATCGTATCAGCGAGGTAGCTCTGTCTTGATCGAACAAAGGGATTGCTCTCGTCGTAGGTCAGGGCTGCCACTGTGCGATCACGCTGTCAGTTTACGAGTTGACACCGTTCGCAAGGGTAGGACTACTGCATACCTGGATATGTATATCCATGGCACCCTAATTGTTCGTCGTGAGGAGTCAATGACAAGAGACAGATGCTATGCTCCGTCCGCTGACCCGCCCGTCCGCCGTGTAGAGTTTCAACGCCCAGCTTGTATCGAATCGTGGGCTCCGCGAATGGCTTGAGATCAGACAAGAAGCGGATAACGGCGTAATCAACTTCCTCCTCTTCTTGCCAGATACCTGATTTGTCTTGGCTCGATCCATGCTCGGTAGGCGTAGAAGCTATACGATCAGAGCGGCGGAGTGGAGGGGAAGGAATCCGACGGGACCTTCGAGTCGGCTCATATCCCCTAGTAATGATGCCGCTGCGCTGTAGAGGTTTGGAGAAGGAGAGGTCCGAGGCCAGAGAGATGAAGCGAGATGGGGGGGACAGCTTGGTCGACCTGGTCATGGGTGAACGAGTCAAAGAGAGAGAGCGGGATGAACATGTCGATATCTCTGTTGTTACCCTGCCGACATGTACAAGGGGGAAAGGAAGTGACATGAACAGGACCAGCAAACTCGTCTGGCAGTCGACGCGGTGTGTGGACGCGTAGCGGCGATCACCGGTATCTCATACAGCGAATTCACGTGGAAATCACCCGAAGTACACGTGGCCCGTGGCAGGCGGTATTATGTCACCTGTGAAAACCCACGTGGGGATCAGCTGGATTACGTGTTCTTCCCACATCGCTGGGCGGTGTTTGCGAGTGTGCAGAGAGACTGGAAGCATCGTCTGATCTAGCGAAAGTACCGCCATCTGACCTTAGCATCGCTTCTCCGCGATCACACTTGACCAGGTTTCGACCATCACGCCCTAACTAACGCGGCATGGATACGTAGCAGAGTGTCAATCGTCGATGAAAAGTCTTGAACCGGGAAGCCATGTCCCTTTTGGTCCTTCGGAAGCGACATCGGCATCTGAACAGCTCCCACAAAGTCGTTCCCGCTCAAGACGACTTCGCCTTCGACCGCGCATTGTGGAGAGCGACCTTGAAGATGACGACGCCAGCACCATCGTGGGGCGTCGTCGGACACGGCCTGACATAGACGACTCGGAAAGCATTGCAACCGCCAAAGACAGACTGGATGATGAGGCGCAATCTCGCCTAGCTGGTCAATTGCTGAATGCGACGCGGCCAGACCCGTCTTTCTTCCAAGGGTGCAGGTTCATCTTCCCAGTGGAGGCCTGGGATGCTAAACAAGCCGAGCAGTGCTCCTTCATTCTCAGAGTATGTCCCCATATACGGCCTTCCCATTTACGCTATGACACCTCGTAATCAGACGCTGACTCTCTTGTCAACGATAGGGCTGGGGTGCCGAGACAGGACACGAGCCAACGCTGGCGGACGACGTGGTTGTCATACCTACCGAGCATGAGGAGTCGGTTCCGGGCTGGGGTTATCGCCTGTCTGAAGACCTCGGTGATCGCTTTGCTCGCTTTCGACATCACGACCGGGCGTCCTTCAGTCACATACAAAAGTGCGCCATGAACAATACATTCGACCGCATCCGGCTGGAACAGCCTGCTCGCTCAGTATCAGCTATCACGCAGAGCGCGGGGACCACGCGGGTCCGGGTCCGAGAGACTGTCCCAGACGGCCCTGTGCGAGAGAGGATATGCGTGGTGCTCAACGGCATGGATACCTTTTACCCCGAAGCATCACCGCGCGGTGGTTCTGTATCCGACCCTTACTCGTCTCAAGTTAAGCAAAGCATTCCCAAATCCCTCCAGAGAGAGAAGTTCTATGCGTACCAGGACGACATCGACTCGCGCGAGCATAGGGGATGGTCTAAGACCAAAACGTTTGTTCACGCCTACCTACCGGTCTTTGAGAGCGCATCTCCTGCATTTGCGAGCACAGCCAAGCATGGGCTGCGAGGTACAGCAGGGAAGTCACGCAATAGGAAGGAGGGAGTAGCCTTGGAGCTCCAAATTGAAGATGGACACGAAGGCACTGCGAACAAGGGAACAAAGAGAAAGCGCACAGAGACAGTCACTGCAAGATCCCGCTCGCGGGCCATGTCCGGCAACAAAAGATCTAGCGCCGTGCGAGACGAGGATCCTCCTTCCCCTGGGCCACCCGACGTTCAGCCCGGCATGTCCACCTCGAGCACGATACAGCTGTATGATCACCCCTCCCCAGCTCGAATTGTCGTCCCACTAGAGGCTTCCCAAGGGCACTGTACAGTGGACAACGCTCGAAGCAGTGGGTCTTCTTCGCCCAAGCTTGATCGGGAGGATCCGGGTTCAACGGAAGCTACGTCAGACTTCACTATCGACGTGTGTAATCCTCAACAGTCTGATGCTGACCTTGAGGTCACCGGCCTCCAGGGGTTCATAGCCGAGTCACCCAGATTACATGACAACGACTGGGACAGTCCACCCATTGGATCGCTCGGAAGCAATGGGAGCACTCATCAACCAAGTCGATTCACCCGCCTCGACTCCCCCTTAAGAGTCAGCTTGGCGGCTTCTGATCCACCCAAGGACTGCGCTGCAATCGTGGGGGACTACGTCAGGTCGTTGACCGAGCCTTCCGAAAGGGCTGGTACACATGCGCGATCCACGTACAGCGCTCTGCCACCTACTTTCTTCAGCATCTTTGAGGGAAACGTTGAGGAACTCTGGGCCATGGGCGCAATCGAGAAGGCTTGGGGCACGTGGAGGCCAGAGAATGAGGTATCCAAACATCCTCATTCATAGAACGCGGACGCTGACGCAAGTGATAGTATTACCTTCATGACATGGGCAAAATCCTGCTGCCCGTGCCTTTGGACGGCACCTGGTTCGGCGTAGCCATGGACATCCCAAGAAATCGCGTTATACTGATTCATCCTCAGCGGATGGAAACACAGGTTGAGCGTATCGAAACGGTGAGCAGGAGCATGATAGGCGATCGTTTTGTGATCTACCTCCCAGCTGCATTCATCTTCTGCCAAAACTGAAGCCTGGCTGACATATCCAATCAGGTGGTAGAGATCATCATGCATCACGAAAGGCGCTACTGCGAAGAAAACCTGACGGACGATGCTCTTGACATGCAGTTGATACCCATACCCACAGTGAGTCGATATACACTGGAGTGGTATGCGAACAATGAGCACCCAAAGCTGCGGTCCTTTCGGCCACGTTCATATTGCTGAAATAGTTTGACAGTCCGAGGGAGATCATCACGAAGGCACACTGGACGGCTGCAGCGGTCGCGTCGCAGCGTACTGGGTATGCGAATTCTTCCGCTTGCTCTCGGTACACGGTTATGACTCGGCGGAAAGCGTGGAGACCGACCTGCGCGAAACCTTTGCTCGAATGTGTTCCGATCGACCCCCTCCAGCGCTGCAAAAGTGGCTCGACAATTATAATACAGGCGCCACGACGGGCTAGATGTCGTATGAATAGGTAAAACACCCACTAGCACGATGGACAGCGACGACCAAGGCGCCACGCTTCTGTGCAACTGTCCATGTACAGCTCAGCAGATCGCAGCGGCTATTTGCTTCTCTTCTTGCCTACTACCGGGCCTTGATGCGACCTGAGCGCGACCACGCCTATCTGCCTTGATTTACACGAAACTCGTTACGCGATGCGACGATCTCGAGGCACCGTGAACAAGAGTCCATCTACGCCGTGTATTTACGCTTAAAGACCGTCGACGCCGCTTTGCAGCGACCTCGAGGTTGCAGAAGGCAAACGATCAGGTCCCCTCGATCGGAGCAGAATCCGACCCAGGACAGTAAACAACCCTTACAGGTGAGTCTTTGCCGAGCTCCCAGTCTACATCCTGCCTGGTATCCTCATGCATCTCGCAGTAAGACTCCTACCCATGTTCGAAGTTTCGATGTATCGCCGCTTATATGAATGGTGCATGGCACTCTTGAAGGGCAAGATACGCTTGTTTCGGCCACGATTAAAAGCTCCTAAACGGGTCGAGCAAGATGCTGACCAATGTCATAGAGATCACCATCAGCTCGGTGTCTGCTGATCTGCCGTGGCTCAGCGCCAGACCAGAGCCAAGGCAACAGAACCCAACAAGAGTCTATCCATCTCGCTCAACAACCGTCCGCCTAGCAGTGGTACAACCTTCGCTGCTATGGCTCCTGCGGTATGCGGTCGTAGGGATATGGCAATGGGTACTGCAGGTCTTCTCATTGCGCCCGGAAACATCATAGGAGACCAGCTCGATCTTATATATCGGCAAGATTCTTTCTCAAAACTCGCTCCTCTTATCGACCTGGCAAGAATACCCCTAGTGCGAGCGATATAGCTTTCCCAGAACCTCTATATCACTGGTCTGGCCGATCAATTCCACGCCCTACTGCATCATCGCATCGGACGAAGATACAGATTACGACTCGACATCAACAATCCATGGCTGACGCGTCAAAAGCAGCGCAAGCCCTTACTTGATAGCGTCAGAACGCAAGTTGCGCCGCGTCATTGACACACTCGATATCGCTCGTAGCACCGTGAGGTGGGCTTTACTTAGCCTTACATCAGCTGATGAATCGGCTCCTTTGAAGTCGACGCTCGCACTGCGCCTGATCACGAACTATTCGGCCAGTAGCAGCTAGCTCGCACGTCCCAGCCCGGCCCGGTGGTCAACAGTCGGAGAAAAACGTGTGAAGCAGCAGCGGGCGGACTGCGTAACGCATGCATCGGTCTCGTTCATCGACGTTGTTACGACAGGAAAATTATACCACCTCGAGGGCGATGCCCAAAATGATCACAGACGACGTTGATCGCTATTGACACAACAACAACATGCCCGGTGCTGTTTTTGTCAGTGATCACTCGCTGGAGACGGCTGCCTGGCCTGATCCGGCTGCTCAAGCGTTGTCCCCAACTCGTTCCAGTAATCTTGGAATCTAGACAAGGCGCTCTCGACAAGGGCGACTCAAGACGTCGCATAGAAAGGCCAACACAGACGAAAGTAGGTTCAAACGCCAAGACCAACGTCCATCTGCTGCAGCGCCTGACAACTTGGTTTAACCGAGATGTTTCGAGAACCCAATGAAACCATGACTGAAGCATGTACCGCTTTACACCTTGAGCGAGCTAGCAATTATGCTGTAGATAGGTGATCCCCGACAGTGCAGAAGGCTTGAATGGCGTGACCTCCTTTCCGACTGAGCTGACCCGGTCTACATACTGCCGCTACCGCAGATCATGATGCTCATTACCAACTGCCGCCCAGTGCCAAGCTGCATCGGCCGCCAGTCCACTACTACAAATGAGCCTCTCAAAAGCTACCAGTCGCATTCGCGTCGCTCACATTCGGCTTATACAGCACGTTATCGCTGATCCTTTACATGACCATGACCGTCCCATCGGTGCGGCAATCCCTTCCGCGTTCATAGGTGGATTGGCAGGATGACGAGCTGCAGTCAGGTGAAGCTGGAGGAAGAAAGCCCTTCGTAGCGTCCCATGATGTGTATGGAGGTCGCGCGCCTATGAAACAAGAGGGCACCGGTCGTAGCGGTGTTGTTGAGAGATATCGGATGATCATTGTCCTTTCCGGCTCACTGAATGTATGGGGAGCATGACATTCTCGTCAGTATACACGTTCTCGTCAGTATACACGTTCTCCGGGGCTCTGAGCGTATCGAGTTGATATGAAGCATCGTGTCGGCGGGTAAGGCCAGTCAGCAATTGTCCCGACGACGAATTGTCCCGACGACGCTCGTGAATTGCTGGTCTCGGCGGTCGACAGTCTCAAACGGCCATACAACCTCACTTGAACCGCCGTACGCTGGGTCCTGACGAGAGCCAGGCTGGTCACCCGCTCAATAAAGCTGTGCTGCTGTGTTTCTGCGGACCGTATCCCTTGCGAAGTCCTGGACGGACCCGTTCGACGTCAAGCGGGAAGGGTGTTCCGGCGTGGTAAGATCAGTAAAGCGAGCAGCTGAACAGTCGAGGTGAAAAGGGCTCATGGGGTGGAGCCGTCGCCATGTAATGCTATTTGGCCTTGTCTCCCGCGGTGTTAAGCATCTTGCTGTTCTCGATGTAGGTAGCAGTAGATCAAGCATGCGTATCTTGATCGCGACTTGGCGTCATGATCTTCCGGTGGAGGGATCATGGCGGGATCAGCACGTCCAGCCTTCACGGCTTGGCGCAGGACTCCATCATAACCACCGTGCTGGGATCTACCGAACTCATCCTTGACCATCACTGGCCCTGCCGAGGAGATGCCGCTATTGAACCTATTGACGTACATGGCCAAGGCTTCGCACAGCGCTTGATTTAGAACCCGACACCGCCGTTGACCCCCTTATTCGATCTTCCGTCGCACTCCTTGAATGTAAATGAGTGGCGACGTTGGCCACCCGATAAGCACACATCAAACGCGTCAACTCGCTAGGCTTATATTGATGTCGCCTCCATGGGTCATATGGCACTGTCAATCGGAATACGAACAGCGTTGGGTCCTCCATGGCGTTGCGACTCCGCTGTGGCGGGAAGGTGGGCTCTTTCCCGCCAATAGCCGGGCACAGCTTAGTGTTCCGGCGCGCCCTCAAGGCGTTAGAACAGGTATGCTCTGTGCAACCTTGCATGTTCGGTGCCAGCTCGGAGGCTTCGGGTTATACTTATCGAGAGCAAGGTCTCGTCTGGCGGTGACTAGCAGCGTTATCGAGAGGTCTGCATCTGTAGAAATGCGGCTTGGGGGTAACCTGCGTCCCACCAGTACATCGCGAACAGATAGGATCCGCGGCACCTGCTGAACCTCGTCGCGCCCTACCGCATCACGTTGTACTGGTGCCACTCAGGGCGGTCACAGTCTTCCACAGCGACGGACTTCATTGGGTACAATTGGGTGCGAGTCCTGTGCCCATCGTCGGCTTCGACTTGCTTTTCCCAATTGCCGGGCACCATCTCTTCCATTGAAAACGCCCATGAAGCGTGTGTTCCGACGCTCGACCGTCTCCTCTGAGTAATAAGGATCACGACTCATGCTGTATGTCCGGGTGTCCTGATACACCCGTACATGATGACAGAGTGGGATAGCTAGGGTCCTGTGGCAAGCTTCTTCGGTGGTACTGAGAGGTCGCAGTGAGTAAACCTAGGCTATATCAAGTCAGATCTGCGTAGTCGGATATCACATGCATACAGGCGATCTGAAACGCCTGGTCGACGAAGTAGGGGGGAACAGCTCACTGCAGCTTTGCTTAGGCTGTAAGCCCGCGCTGGAGAATGCTTCTCGCCCCACTGTAAGACCGTGACTGCCGCATTGCGCGAGTGAACTGGATGGTGAAGGAGGAATAGTGGAGGCCGAACGCTTGACATCGGGGCGCCAGAGCAACAGTTCACCCATGCATGGGAGAGAACCTGCTCAATGTTCGCAAGGCAGCGTAGGCTCTCTTGTGAGGCAGGGGCGAGTTGATTGTACCGTGTGACTGTTACCGGTTGAAGTGGACCTGGCCTCCCCTTACTCAACCATTGCTCAGACTCAGACAGCCCAGATGGTAGCATCCCTTAGCAGCTTCAACTTGAACGCTTAAGCTGGCAAGCCTCCACGTCGGGTCACGCAAGCTCTCAGTTTAGGCTGTTGGTCACTGCGGACATGCATAGCTGTAGAGTAAACAGAGAGTCATATAATGGCGTCGGTCACCCATACAGCGATGACAAGGTGGAGGATGACCGGAACAGGTGGAGGTAGAATCCGAACCACGCGTAAAGGTCGGGATCGAAAGGATGCTCCAGCGCCAACCCCAAGCTGTTTGCCGCCCTGGCCCATATGACTCTTCCTACAATGAATGCTCACAGGTGCGCCTGATGCATATCTGTGGCTTGGAGCTTGCGACCGCCGGAACTATGTGGATCACCGGGAGCGTTAACTTGTGTATCCGGTAGCATGACTGCCGAGCGTGGTTACGATACCCCTCTCACATGGTAGGCCAGCCACCTCACATCATAACCGAAATAACTCACATCAGGCGCTGTATGTCACTCAACCCTGGGGCCCGCGACAGACAGTCTGTATACAGCTCATAGGTTCTTGGTGCTCTTCATAAGCGCGCGGACGGCCGTTGCAATGCTCAAAAGTACTTCCTTAACCCCTGACTGGGACTGGCTGCAAGCGGTCCACGTCTGCTAAAGCATGTAGTGTGTTCCAATATGTAGACTCGTATAAAGATGCTTCTGTGCTATGTGGAGCGCCCTCCATGGATGTCCAGGGCGGCGCGGCAGCGAAATAGCAATGGACCGGAGGCAGTGTGCAAGCGATGACCGTCAGCATGGGCTCAGATTGTGAGGTCCCCAAGTTTGACCGCTATCGGTTGAATTGCTAGGCAAACTTTGGAGCGTCCGTGCTTTTTGGCCTGGCGGGAAGCCCTTACAAGCGCGAATGGCTGTTGATAGCAATGAGAGGCTTAGGGTGACTGGGAGACGTGAGACGCGACGTTCTATACCTGTGGAGAACTTGAAGAACAGAGAAAGAAGATTCCGGTACTATGAACATTGGATAAGCAGAGGACCGACATGACAGTACCTAGCGCGAATAGAAGTGCGGTACTAGTGCACCGGACCTTCCCTTGACCTGGGCTTAAAGTTAGCTCTGGTCCTAGTTGACAGTCTCGGGTTCCGGGCGATGCTACCTGATCTTCGCGCTTTCACGAACAGCCGATCGAGGTGTAGGTGTATAAAGATCTAGCAGGACTGAGGAGAAGCAATCGGACCCGTGTTGAAAGAGTGCTTGGCTAGAGCAATCTTGTAAGAAACACCGTCTTACAATCCAATTGACCCACGTGAGCAAGGTCGAAGTATAAGCACGTCTTACCAGAGATCTTTCCCCTCTGTAATCCAGATATCCGGTGTAAGCACAATATCTACCTGATTCCGACCTATGAAGAGCATGGGGCGAGTTGATCAACACCTTTCTGGGGCTGAATCGCCATGCGCAATAGTAGATATCGTGCGATATTTAGATTCGGCCTCCACCAGACCCATCAAGAACACGTTCACTGCAGTTTATATTTTCGCTATACTAGCTGATAGGTTTATATACGCTCCGAACGAACATTCCCAGAGCACCCGTTTCTGCATTCGAGTAGGTGCCGCGATCTGGGGTGTTGAGATTATGCAGCCAAGCCACTATACCGTTACAGCTGTTCTTCACCGGCCCCCGGCACATGATATACCCGCGATGACGGGTCTCACGCTACAGGATACACACATGGTCGCTAGGAGCCGTCTATGCCATGCGCTAGACGTTCCTTGACCAAGACTGATAGTAAGACCCGCTGTGAGGACGTCAACGCGTCAGAGCCGACAGTGTGAGGCTATGCGCCGCGCCGCGTCATGAGTTTCGCATAAGGTCAACGATCCTCGATCCGTCGACTGCATGGGGCAGATCAGTAGCTGGCAGAGATCCCGACGAACAAGGGGAATGAGCTCAGGGGTCCTCTCCTCACACATCTCACAGTGACAACCTGTTCGCTACCATACGAATGGGTGAAATCGAACGGTGAAAGCGGCCGACCTCCACTGCTAGCTGGCAAGGGTTGTCACGCGCCTATTCAACGGCGAAAAGGCGCGCAGCCAGTGGAGCAGACCCTGTCACTAACCGATAGACGCGATCAAAGGGGACAGCCTAGACAAACAAGACATGGTAATGGGCACCTAATACTTCATTCCTTGAGCTACGATGCGTCGACTGTCAGATACGTCGCAGTGCTCACATGTGACACGCTACAGCCGAATAATGTGGACGACTAGGGCCGACGTGCCAGTGCCAGTCTGGACACCGATCGTGGGCGCGTTAGGTTTGGCCAGACGACGGGATTCATGTCAAATATCTTGCCTCGCGTCATCGTCGCTAGGCGATCACTGGCGTCCCGCGCCATGAGGTCGTCATCTACATTGTTCCCTTCGAATTCGCAAGGCATTTGGATCATCTCCCCCTCCAGTAGGTCTGACACGGCCGCCAGATAGCGCCACATGGGCGACAGGTGGCATCTTCACACTTGCGGTCGTCAGCGATTTTCATCCCTGCGGCCGGCCCATGTTGTACTCACTCGTGCTCCAAAAAGTCCTGGCCACCTTGCTAAGCCGGCAGTTGACGATTTGATTGCCGCTCAATCCCCCATTCGTTCGGCTGTTTGCTCCAACTGCGACAGTGGGATCAGGCGGCAGACTATTCAGAAGACAGCAATGCCCCCCACGTGAGGCACATGAGCCGTGTGGCTGAAGCGAACGAAGATTTCGATCCATGGTCCCATCCATACTGCCCTCTGTCCGGTTGAAGGCTTCAGCAAGGCCCCTCGATCGGGGCGAGCCCTAATGGAAATGGTCCATGCTTTGCACATAAGCCGTGTGGCAGTCGTTTCGGTCAGCAGTCTATATGTCGCAATCTTGTTTGGTTTTTCCGAAGAATACTAAAGAAGTCTTCTCAGAGACACGGATACCTTCCTCTCGCACCGACTTGGCGGTACCTTTATGTTTGCAGAAACTCAGCCAGGCTTCGGACCATGAGCTCTCGTCTGGCGTCAGCTGACGACAGCGGCCTTGTGGCTTTGTACTGTATGATAGCCAATAAATCGAGGGGCCGGCTGAGCAGTAAAACCATGTGCTATGTCAGTACTACGATGAGATCCGTATCCGAGGTGCCGATGTAGTTCACTGCTGGCCATCGTGATCCACGGACGGGCTTGATTCCCCCATGTCAAGGTAAGATCGCCTAGGGGAGTACATCGGAGTCACTTAATCCACATTATCGTTCCGTTAAGTTTTGGTAGGGCCGGTTCGAGAAGGAGAAAAGTATCATGGAGCTAAAACGTATATTCATCACGGTTATTCTCGCCCATACATGAATCAATCGGACTCGAGGCCGTATGGATCAATTGGATTTGATGCCTACGGCCTCTGAGGTCGGCTGAGGTGTCAAGGCTTACCGGCGCTCTATTTAACAAAGGATGCAGTCAAAGCTGTCAGAGCGGACTCGTCCCTCGAAGAGCGCCAGGCTTTATCGGTGTCAACGGTGGAAGTCCAGGACGAATGGCTTGAGGGTAGGTGTTCCTAACCTGGTCGTTATCAGTGTGACGTCTTCTTCGAAAGTTGATTTGCCGATGTCGAACAAGGTCGATCGTGCTTTGCTGATCGATCGCGTGTATGAATGATGTGGTGCACTGCGAGATACTGGGAGAGAGGTTGACAGAGCTCCGAGCTCTAGGAGGTTTGGTCTTTAGTGTCTGTAGAGAACAGCCAAGACAAAGGTCGGTGTGATGTTGCCGGAGTGTGAATGCCCCCTAATCAAGAACGGAACGGTCGAGATGAACTCAGATGCCGGTCACGACACTGGCTGACAAGCGACCTGGACGATAGGGCAAGCGCCCGTCGGATGTTGCCACGAGGGTTGCTGAAATGAAAGAGATAGTACGCTCTGTCTCCAGACGCTTTCCTGGACACAATATTATTTTACGCGGCGCTGGCTCAACACCCCCTTCGACGAGGCAGCGACATATTCATCGACCAGCATCAAAAGTCTTCCATCGCTGAGGCCTCTTGGCGCTTGACGGTCCGGCTGTGAAATCACTCCGACCTATGTTCTGAGTTGGAAAAGCCCAAGTAGAAGGTTGCATGCACATGACTAAGTTTTGTCCAGATTGAAGGTCCGCTTGTGAAGTGTGAAAGGAACCTGAGCCTGCAGATAGCTTCGTGATTATCTGCTTTGCGTCGCAGCACCTCGAGCGCCAAGCTACCACTAGTGCAGCCTGAACTGATCTGGATGGGAACGCAGAGCTGTCTTTCGCTTCGTCGGCAACTCTCTTCCTGATACACCGCGGTATG
Organism: Kwoniella sp. DSM 27419; assembly: GCA_036428645.1. NCBI lineage: Eukaryota > Fungi > Basidiomycota > Tremellomycetes > Tremellales > Cryptococcaceae > Kwoniella > Kwoniella sp. DSM 27419. The sequence continues at coordinate 3,034 of CP144086.1, read as the reverse complement.
GCTCTGTCTGGCTGTCATCCACTCGTTACACTTCTCAGTTTGTAAGCCTGTTGATGCTCGGGAGGCTTGGCGAAGCTTTTCACTTGACAACAGCAGCCTCCTCAACCGCTTGACACCAATCTTTCCATCTACATATCCCGAGAAGAGCTGCAACGGTGTTCTGAGCAGGAAGGTTGCCGCGAACGCCCGTAGCCACGCATGCTTCTCCTTACAAGGCTCCTGCACAATCGTAGGAGCGCAGCCTTCGCTACCGTGCCCCGAGCCGCCTACAATCGCAGCGAGTCGCACTTGAGTTAATCGTCACCGGAAAGCTGCACTGACCATGCATATCCTCTGCGACGCACTGCGGTGGAGTCCTTCACCAGCATCAGACTCCTACACCGACTAGCATATCCAGCTCACGACTGGTGCGCTGTGTGGCTATTGATGCTTACTCTCGATCATGGACCAGCGAATTGCTTGCAAGATATAGGCATCCTACGGTCCGCTACCGCTTTCATCCTGATATGTGAAAGCACCGATAACACTAGGCTCAGAGAGCGAAAGAGACCAAGCTGTACAGGGGACAGCATGAACTCAGACGCTAGCCGCTACCGTCTATCACTCACCTCACCAGACTGCAAAGAGCAATTTCACTCTTTTCTAGGCATACTTAAATGCGGAACGGACCCTTAATGCGTGTGCCTGTCAGTAGTGTGCTTTGCCACTGCCTTTGTGGAGAGTCTCTAAAAGGGATGAACGACTGAAGCTTGTCATTGATGTGGAAATGTCTGTAGGTCATATTACACACCTGGTGTATAACGGAACTTGCTGGCTTCAGTCGCTGCATTGAGCACCTGTTGCCTTGACAGATACCGTCAAACCAAGCCTGCAGAAGCACCTTAACATCGAGCGTTCGCTTCAGAGCAGCGGCAAGTTGATCAAATAGCCCACTCAAACAGCCCACGGAAGATGGCAAAGCGGGAGAGACGAGCTCGAATCTAAGGGTGAATAGGGATGCAGAAGGGAGAAGTCCGCTTTATGAGGCCACGTGGTCGGTGTTATGGTGCCATCAGATTCAGTGTCACGTGAGAGCGGTATCATGCCATCAGCACCGAGGCTGTGTCGGAACTGCCAGCGGTATTATGCCATCAGAACAGCCCCTTTGTCGACATGGCTAGCGGTATTATGCCGTCATGTGTTCTTGCCCCGGAAATCAGGTTTTTTGGTTGACATTCCAAAAGTGATCGTCATTCGGACGCTCAGCACCCACAAAAGTACCCCGATTGAAGCTTTTAATGCTGCACCATCGGTGCCTGCATAAGCTTTTGCCCCATAACGATATGCCTAGCTCCGCACGCTCGAGATAGACATTTCGAGACCATCGTATTGAAGACAGCGCGCATTGCTTTGAAAGCGCTCTGCTGCTTCCAAGCGTGAGTCTGATCTTACACATCTTACGACTTGTTCCAAGTCTCAGACTGCCTATAGAAGAGCAGTCGTCGCGCCACAGCCAGCCCGGGCCAGTGCTGGAAGGGTAGATAGTCGGCACATATACCACACAAGGGGCAAGCAGGTCCGCGCTCCGCTTTGAGCGTACGCGGCGGTCGTATGCAATCCTGATTCCTTCGGCTTGTTGGTTTGATGGCGTGAACGCCGTCGCTAGTCTGTCTCACCATAACGGTGGACCGCTTCATCAGGAGCGGGCTGACTGTCACGCCCGAGGCATTCACTGACTTGGTACACAATGCCTTGTCACGTATCCTTGCTTACTTCACCGTTAAAGTTCTCCTGGACTGTAGAACTATACCCGTCGCTGTCGCAGCAGGCCATTCAGATCATCACTGGACGGCGGACACAGCGGTCGAGAACCTGAAGGTTTACGTTCCGAACGAACCGGTCAGCCCCTTCCCTCCCCTTCCAGCTGAAGTCTCTCGGAAGACACTGTCCGCAGTTTGGGCAAGACGATCATCACCCCCGGTAGCTGAGCATACGCCCCAAGCTGTCAAGTCAGCAGAAAGGAAGATTCTGCTCATTTATACGGGCAATTGGGCGGGTGTACGTGACCATTGAGCTGTACTGACGCATGTCAAGCCGAACTTGCGATGTATACGGTTGTATCGAGCGGTAGGGACGCATAACCTACATACGTAGCCAGGTGGTCCCGCTTTGCTCCATTGAAACCGCTCGTAGCCTCTGCCGAGAAGCCTTTTCCCGACGTGGGTTGTGTGAAGAACGTGACCGAGCGGGCGAAATCCCAATCATGTACACTTTTCGCTATCGTCCCCGTCATTATAGAGCTATATCTCTTGCTTTCGCATGCTGTTGACGCTATGGCTGTAGCCTTCCATGCTTTGGCGAATGTCATTAGTCACATATCGCTCAAGAGTATAGCTGTGCTCAGCAATACCTTGCACTCAGCGACACACGGTGGTAGCACGCGATAACCCGGAAGCGCAGGAATACTGACCGCCTGCGCAGACCCGAGGGGCTTATATGCCAGCCACCTGGTACATCTATATTACCAGTAAGATCCTACATGCCGGCTCAATTGAGGCCAGCTGGTCTGCGTTGGCGGAATGACACCTTGAGGTCATTAAAGCTTACCGTACTTTGCTTTGAGACCCTCGCCGGTCTACAATAATCTGCAAGATCGCGAGGAGTGAGCAGCTGCGGCTTGAGCGAGTTAATGAAAGCAGCCTCGCTAACCCTGTGAACATCGCCTCCAAACATGATGCTTAGGGGTTAGGGGTTAGGGGTTAGGGGTTAGGGGTTAGGGGTTAGGGGTTAGGGGTTAGGGGTTAGGGGTTAGGGGTTAGGGGTTAGGTTAGGGGTTAGGGGTTAGGGGTTAGGGGTTAGGGGTTAGGGGTTAGGGGTTAGGGTTAGGGGTTAGGGGTTAGGGGTTAGGGGTTAGGGGTTAGGGGGTTAGGGGTTAGGGGTTAGGGGTTAGGGGTTAGGGGTTAGGGGTTAGGGGTTAGGGGTTAGGGGTTAGGGGTTAGGGGTTAGGGGGTTAGGGGTTAGGGGTTAGGGGTTAGGGGTTAGGGGTTAGGGGTTA
>CP144085.1:0-70794 GCA_036428645.1 Kwoniella sp. DSM 27419 | reverse complement strand
CCCCTAACCCCTAACCCCCTACCCCCCTAACCCCCTAACCCCCTAACCCCCTAACCCCCTAACCCCCTAACCCCCTAACCCCCTAACCCCCTAACCCCCTAACCCCCTAACCCCCTAACCCCCTAACCCCCTAACCCCCTAACCCCCTAACCCCCTAACCCCCTAACCCCTAACCCCTAACCCCTAACCCCTAACCCCCCTAACCCCCTAACCCCTAACCCCTAACCCCTAACCCCTAACCCCTAACCCCTAACCCCTAACCCCTAACCCCTAACCCCCTAACCCCTAACCCCTAACCCCTAACCCCTAACCCCTAACCCTTTGGCGGCGCCAGCCGGAGCACCCACCGTAGGGTCGAAACAACGGGCGTAGCATGGCGCGTCAAGCGGAGCGTCCGCTTACTCGGCAATAGCCGGTGAAAAAAGGCGGAGCAATTGCCAAATCGGGCGAGCGCCGGGTCGGGACAGGACGGATGAAGGTGCATAGAATCACGGTCAAAGTAACCACAGTGTCAAGCACTAAACGGCAGTGTAGCGGTACGCAACGACCGAAAGGGTCTCTCGTAGCGTTCAGCGATTCCGTGCAGCCCGACCACAGGTCCCTGCAGACGAGTCTTACGGCCAGTAAATGGACGGTGTCTCCGGGCCCACCGTTCCGTTTGTATCTCTCCCAGTTATAGGTATGGCGCTCAGCCGCTGTACTATGCGGTGATGCCACAGTCCGGCACAGCTAGAGACTACTCTTATTTAGCGAGCCTGCAAGCACCCGCCGATAGAGTCAGCCGCGCCGGGCCAGCCATTAGCCCGCGGTAGTTACCGATCACTGCACAGCACTTTCTTTGCGATATCCTTCTGATCCTTAGCAATGGAGAAAGTTCGTCGATTTGCGGGTGTCTCCAGCTCGGCCGTTATTAGATAGCAAGCGCTGCGCAGTAGCTTCGGAGGACCAGGCGATCGGCTCAGCTTCTGTCAAGACGAGCTGTGAATATCGTAGAACAGCTCGGGTCAGGGCGTCGCGTGACACAATGGCTAGCGATCGTTTCAGGTCAGAAGGACCGGAACCTAGCAACATCGTGCCGAGATAGGTCAGCCAAGGGTATGGTCCAGTCAGCGCAAGAGTTCTGATCAGCCCACGAAGCTCATTTTCGACATAGAGAGTTTCATATACATGTCTTGCACCGCAACGGGTAAGGAGGTGTGTCTCATTGGAGATGACCGAAGTATGTCTTGTCGTCGCGGTACTCTCCCGTCACGAACAGGCGTTGTATCGGATTTGGCAAGTGTTTAAGCGGATGCAATTGCTGTAGGTATCGGGCATGGGCGCTAGCGGGGCTACGGTTCAGGCGGGCTGAGTTGCAGTGTTCCCGATTGATCGTCAATTCCTGCACGTAGATCACTTGATGCTGTTGCAGGGGGAACAAGTCGTTCGATTTGAGTGATCAGCTGTTGGCTGTGCAGTGCCTAAGTGATCCAATCAGTCGGACACATGAAGGTCGTGCGCGCTTTCATTCACCGATTGTTCAGTATTCACTCGGCTTGCTTCTGCGACATCTATCAAGGCGGACTCAAGCTGCAGAACCTACATCATGTTCAGCATATGACACTTGTGTGGCGAACGGGAGACTTACTCTTGCGGAGCTTTTGGCATGATCTGCCCGGGCTCCTTCACACTGCTGTTGTAACGTCGACAACTCCTTTTCCAGAGTCTCACATCGCGCTTTCCATCCCGCCCTTTCGGTAGCGAAAGCTCCCTCGCATTCGGCGTATATGATGCTGTACATGGAGTTGAATGCCATGGTCGCTTGTGGGGTGGCAGACGGTTGAGGTGTGGCCGGAATCACTACGTCCGAGCGATTAGGATCGGGTAGTGACTTATGCTCGTCGTGGGTCTTGCTGGGAGTCTGTAGTGGCGAAGTAGGCGGAGAAGGAGGATGCGCATCTTTGCTAGCACGCATTGCCATCAGATCTATACGAGTGTAGGTTAGCGATCTCGTAAGCAATGAGGACTTTCAGCGCTGATGGGACAGAGCGGACACACCGTCGCCCTTGGTACGCCTGAGCTTCCTCTTCACCTTAGCGTCTCCAGCAGGTCCGTCGCTATCTCCTGCAGATCCCTTGCGTCCTAGTCCGCTAGCCGACCTGTGCGTCGGCTTCTTGGCATCAGGCAAGGACGCCTCACTGTTTTGCCTCTTGGTGCCCGCTGGGCCAGCCTCTGTTGTGATACCCGGATGACTGAGGATGATCTTCGTGGCGAAGCGGCATCCAGAGGTGCAGTTTACGCATCGCCCAACTTTGATCTGCCGTTTTCCGTCACCTATCAGCTCGAGTTCTGCATGTGGACAATTGCCAGTCTGAGCGTGACCATCATAATCAGTACAGCGCTTGTCGCACTGCCAGTCGAACGCATTCGAAGCCGGGGATGGTCTGAGGGATAGTGGTTAGCACGCCCAGCGGGATCAGGTGCAAGACGGTTTGAATGGGACCAACAAACGCCCGCAACGTACAGGTAGTATCCCTCCTGACCGTCCGTCGTGTTGTCTTCGTAGGATAGATCCCAGCAATCGATTGCGACCTCATGCAGTGTACTGACCATGGCTGGTTCGGTCAGGCTCGGCTGTGTGATGATTTCATCGGACTCGTCTCATAAGCGGAGATGGTGTGAATGCAACTCAAAAACGCGACGGATGACGATCACGGTAGTATCGCGCGCCTAAGTAGTTAGGGGATCTAATGGGCGTGCCTACTTGAGTAATCCCACCGGCCTGCTACAGCATGTTCTAGCTGTCCGAATTTGACCACTCTGATTGCGTCCTTCATTTGATCAGTATCGGCATGACCACATCATGTCATCGCGAGAGGATAGGCTAGTGTTGTGCTGTAAATACGACAATCAAACAGCTACCAACGCCACCAATCAGCTCCGGGGGTACGACTTTTCGGAGTCTCTTCAAGCGCCGTGCGATGCAAGGTGAACAGGAAGCACTTTCTCGCCCCAGACGTAAGCTGGTATGAGTTGCTTGCGGTGTCAGGCGGCTCCACCGGTCGATCACAGCGCGATCAACTGGGCTTGACGCATATTCGACGGCTGCTTTATACACACGCAGAGAGGTCCCGCTCTGGGTACCTGTGCGTGGTAAGCCAATCGGAGCATAATAGACCAGCTCGGCTTATCCAGCATGCAGGTACGAAGGCAGCCTTGGGTGAAGTCAGCCTGACTATGGGAGTGGTCAAGATCGGTCTGGGTGAGGCATGTGCAATATCGGACGGTCAGAGGATCTGGTTGACATCCGACTGATGTAGGGAGGCGGGGGAACTATCACATTGTCGCTCCATCTGTCGATACTTCTCTTACACCGCAGATCGTATCGGCAACCCCTTTTCGTATGTCCAAACGATAGCGCCAGATGCTGTATCTCAAATCGTCAGTCCACCTAGCGTACGACGTCGAGAAGAAGGTCAGATAGCTAATGCCTGATTGACCGATCCACAGCCATTGGTTGCTCCAAACTTCGGCCCATGAGGAGCCCATCTTTGGTCGATATGTATCGTCTACGACTCCGGTCATTCGACACTGTCAGCGCAATCGGCTCGAATGCAGGCGACACCAGTCCTCATTGGATCGCGATGTGGGACCAATCTGAAACTGACGGTCGCCCATCATCAGGCATCGATATTGAATCGCCCTGCGTATATATTTCCTCTGTCGGCGAGTACACCGCAACAGGCCAGTGTAGCGATCATCCCCGGCAGACGGGCTAGAGCACGGACACCGCGATCGCGAGGGCTCTTCAAGGCTACTCAGAGCATTATTATGCGTGTACAACATCCCTGACGTTGCCTCGGACAACCGATTTATGACATCGCGCTGACCCTGCAGTACCTCATCATTCCTCCGATCCTCCGTTCCAAGCGGCTTACCCATCAGCTTTTCATGCGCAACCAGAATAGCCTCCATTTCGCGATCTTTACGCTCAACATCGCCTCTGCGCACGCATACAGCCGTCAAGTACGGATCAGCAACGCTTATTCAAACCGCAGCTCTGGGCAGATTATGACACAATGCCTATTTCAACGGCGGACTGCCCCAGACCGGTCTACCATCGCCATGTCGCCCGAAAGATTGGAGAAGTCTCGCTTGTGACAAGGGCGGTACCTCGCGGGGTACCACTCCTGATTCAGTCGACAGTGCATACAGCCTCGGAGGTCATCAGATGCGTAGCATGGAATGTGTGTCAAATGCAGTAGACCAGCAGTCAGCTGGGACTGGGCCTGCCCTATTCATTCGGGGTAACCGTTCAATCCGGCCAACAGTTGCCAGGAGGACGTACGTTCGATACACTCTCACTAACGATTGGTCTGCGGGGCATAAGCATTCGGCGAAGCCATTCCACACTTTCTCTGGTCCTCCATCAGGCGCGACATACGAGGTGGAATGGTGCTACTAAATAGCCGCTCTCCTCAGCGAAGCCCGGATCGTGTCACTGCAGCGAGGGACAAGGTACCGCAGAGGTAGTCGTATAGCCGAACAATCAAGCAAGCAAAGTTGAGGGTATATGTCTTTTTCGTGAGCGGATGGTACGATACCTGTCAGTACGACAGAAAATCATGCCAGATTGAGGTTGCAACAAAGCACTCGCTCACCACGTCTCGTTTGCTTGGACCCGTATGTAGAAACGACTGAGATTAGTTCGATCGTGCAAGACAAGCTTCGGGGAACGAACGTATTGTGATAGACTGTCGTGTTTGCATCACACAACGGCACCGGTCCTGCCTTTGTACACCTCTTCATCGGTCCAAAGTCTGTAAAGAGCTGGCTCGCGAGGTATACTCGGGAGCCGCGGAACAGCTGATCCTTTTCGAAGAAACGCTAATACCAGACATTGTCGAAGACAAGTGACTCTAAACGTAAGCCCTATTATACGAACGATATCAGAGAGTACGACGGGGAGAATCTGATGAGAGAATTCGGACGACCTTTATACATCAACGCGTATGACGGGAAGCTGGCCGCATACTTTAGGCAGCAACAGCTTTGAGAAGGGAACAGCACGCTCCTGTCCTATGTCTCCTACTGAGAGGAGCGGAGTGCAAGCTGCACGTTACACCGGCGTTGGATGACCGGACGTAACACGGCAAGTGGCATCCAGAGCCGAACGGTATATCCCAACGGAGAATCGGGTAACCCGGATCAGCTTGATCGAGATGATTGACATGATTTATTACTCTTCAGTTATTTTGAAGAGTTGTGCACTATCTTTAAAATCGTAGAAAAGCTTGCAGCATTTCAAGGGAAATTGTGCGGGTCATCTATTTTGGTGACTGCTGAGCTGAAGTGTGTCGAGTAAAGTTATGCCACGGCCCGTATATCAGGCTTCCGCCGACGCGTTACTGTAGACTGTTCAACAAGACATGATTCAATCTCAGTACGGTGGTCTAGGTGTCGATCGTCGCTGAGAGCGGAGCCCATGCCATCATCTCGGTTTTGCGTTGCAACTACGTATCGCGAGTACGGCTAACTGCAAAACGGTCAAGATCCACGCTCGCACGTTCCGTGTGATCAGTATAATCAGGCTGGTGGTTATCGGCTGCCAAGTCCCGACCGTAGCCACTCATTCCATACTACTAAAGCCATCCAGTGAGTTTAGCGTGCCGCCTAGGTGCTGGATGGTGCACCCCTTGGCGCGACATCGTATAGGCCAGGCGAAGGCTTTGCACGAGACCAGCCGAGGTTCTTAGTCATGAGCGGTAAGTAGCGAGTGGAAGGAGCGCTTGTCCTCCGCGGGATCACCATCGACCGGCCCGATGCTTGCCTTCAAGCCTCGGTCGAACATGCTCGCCTCATTATTGAGCTGCAAAGAGGTAGACAATCGGTCTTGTCGACAAGGCAACTTTGGTCTGTTAATGTGAAAACCCTACAGCCTCTGGCCTGTGCGTAAGGCATCTCGTGAGACATAGAAACCTAGTAACTCACGGTCATCGGCAATGGCGGGATGAGTCTGCCTCTCTTGGCCGCTTGACGTTCAGTACGCAACACCGTACAGAGATAGCCGAAGAAGGGCTCAAGTCCGGCATGCTGTAGCACTGTGTACTGAGTCCTCCACCAATGCTGGCTGTCTTGCATGATGGACGTCTGTGATAGCTCGCCCCTTGCTTCACATAGGGCCAAAGAACGGTCTTGGAGAATAGAACGGTCTTGGAGAATCGAGTGCATGCGATATAATCTGGGAACAGAGGTAGCACCACGAACCCAGTACCTCCTACGAACCGATTACAAACCGAACTAATGGCAAAGCAGAGGGCGACTAACAAATACGGACCCTACAAACAAACAGGCACTGCTCGTGACGTGTTCGACTCGAGCAGCGCTGACTGGCAGATTACGTCAAACCAGAAGTGCCTCACCGGGCCGAGATCGCCCACAGCGGTTTATGCCGAGATAGGCCGTAAGGCTCTTTCAGGTGGCGTAAGCCTTGAACCTTGACCTGGTTTAACGCCCCAGACGTCCCGTCTCTCCCTTACCCTAAGCTTATCGTCATCCAGGTTCAGTCGACCGGTCGACATGAGCACTGATAGATTCCCCCAACTCTTTCTTCCAGACTACGTCCCGGTTAAAAAGCCGGAAGACACTACAACCGGACGGGTCATTCCAGACGCTGGTCACGATGCGACCCTTGAACACTCGGCGATACCTGCCTCAGTACTGATGTACGACAACTCGGTCAATGCGCTCTTCGGTCATATCGCGCCTCCCTACGGCCCTTTGAGCCTGGCAGATCATCCGGAAGAGAAGACGGTAACTGTCGGCGACAGCTCGGACAACATCCAGGTGAGTGTCCTTTGACTAACCCTAGCTGCCTCGAGCTGCTGTTCATGAGACTGATGATCAGTCGCGTATGCAGACCGATCCGGTGTCAGAAGGGAGCGGCAGTATACGTCGTATCAGCTTCCGGCCTGGAAGCTCGAGCAGACATGCGACAAGTGGGACCCGTGTTTCTGACGGTCCATCGGGCGCGAAACGAAGTAAGGGCGACGACGATGCAAAGAAGAGCCCGTCTGCCAAGCAGAGAAGCGCACACATCACTGGATCGAAGAACTTCTGGACCGCTTGGCCACGGGATGTCACAGTACAGTGAGTAGGCGATTGGCTCCGTCCTTCTTCACCTGTTTCACCTGTAGCTTCGTCGATGACGCTCACGATTACCCGTCCACAGGTTTGCTCTCACCAGCTCGGTGGTTCCCGGGTTGATGGACAGCTTAGACGAATGCCTCTTGCCTACCTGTGATCCCCTGGTAATCGGCGCTTTCACTTGTGGCTTGATACAGGAGGAGAACAGTACAGTCGCCTCGACACCGCCGACTGGAAGCAACCAGAGTCACCCGTTCGTCACATACGGACAAAGAGAGCAGCACTCGTATGTGAAGTTTCACCCGATGACAGGCAAAGAGATGGGCCTTCAAGCGTGTATCGCGGCCGGCCTTTGCGATCTGGCCAACACGTATGCGTCATTCCCACAAAATTTCCGGGAACAGGTCGTCATCAAAGATCGCTTGGGGTACGCCCCTCTGTTGCGCAGCGGCATCACAGACTTCGCTGCTCGCCCAGTCCCGAAGTCGGAGAACAAGCCGGATATACAGCTTGATCTTGTCACCCCTCTCATTTACGAGGTGAAGGAGCGCGTGAGCGCTAGGGATTGGCTAGTGCTTGTCGGCATTCTGGGATCTCAGCCTTTGTCATTGGTGGTTAAGGATGGAATTCCCAAGATACAGCACAAGCAGGAACATCTGTTGTCGGCGGCCGTCAAGGCTCAGTTGATTCAAGTGAGTCGGCTCCCTAGCGCTGTCTGTTTCACCGCGAATATCATTGTTGACCATATCTGCCTAGCTGGTCCAAGAGTTACACTGCAACCGCGCGCGTTACGTTCTCTTTGGTGATTACAACACGTTCATCCTCCTCCAGATAGCCAAAACGGAAGCCATCAATGTTTCGCCTTTGCTCTTCCGTGATCCCGAGTGTTACATGAAGTTTTACGGAGATCACGCATGGCGGGAGCGAAAATTGGCTTATCTATCACAGAAAGATCTTGAGGTCCTCCAGAAGCGATTCAGGAGTAACCCACCCGCCTATTTCGAGCCCTATCGAGACCCGGCAGCCGAGCGGCCACTATACTCCATGCTTGCTATACTGGTCGCAGGCTTAGTTGTCCCAGATGACGAAACGTCTCAGCCGTGGCTTGATCTACGCTCGCAGGGAGATATCTCCATCACTTCCGAACATCACCACACCCCTGATCATACGGACAGAAAGAAGCCTGACAACTCCGAAAAGCCGCCGTCAACACAGCCCCGAGATAGTCGTCATGGAGGGCATGGCAGAACAGCCGAGCGCAGATTGCCTCTGCTCTCCTACGGTACCGAAGATCTCCCAGCACTGCGTCGTCTATTCGACCACGACCTCAATAAGCACTGTCTACCTCTTAGTTCCCTAACAAACAATGAATGGCACTCGGATTATCCCCCTAATCTGACCCTTCCACGAGGACTGGTTGCGGAACAATTGTCCATCTCAAGCGATACGGCCGATGCGTCGCTCCCTTCCTTGACTTACTCGGATGGGACTGGATCGGCTCCATCGGATACGAACATTTACTCTACTCCGGCAGACGGTCCATCGCGCATGTCAGGAGATTTGAAGGGGAAGCAATCCCTTCTCCGCGATGAACCCGACTCATTTTCGCTGGTCAGCCCCAACCCTGTGCTCCCTGACAGCTCAATCCTGCGCATCATCGACGTTCTGGGAGCCGGTCGACTGTGGGACGTCTATCTCGCCCAAATCATAGACACTCAGGTGAATCAGCCGGTAGCAATCGAAGACGTGGCATACGAAGACGTGGTCCCCGCTGTCGACGAATTGGCTGCTCCAGGGATAACTTCGTCCCCATCCGTTCCAAAGCTAGTCGCAGTCAAGGTGTTTAGATCCTTGTCATTTCCTGTCGAGCCATCGGAAGACGCCTTTGAGCCCGAACGAGACACCGGTGACGGAAAGTCGATGTCCACACGAATTTCGAGCCACAGCAGCGAGCCTCATATGGCAAGTCAAGGCGACAGCAGCGGACCTTGCGCTCCACCATATACGAGAGCTCAGGCTATCGCAGCGGTGAACAACGAATTGGCCATGCTGGAAGGACCTCTAAAGGGATTGCAGGGCAAGGCCGTCCCGCAGGTTCTGGGCACTTGGCGTGGGATAACATACCCCTACTCGCGACTTGTGGATTTCACGGTCGAGTATCTTGTGACTGTACAAGAATATTGCTCTTGTTTCGACTTCGTCCAGCATTGGGGAGTCACGACGAGGTATGTCATCGAGATTCCGTCCGAGACAGGTCATGCCCCCCATCACACGGCCAGGCATATTCTTGCAAAGGTCCTCGGACTGATAATTGATGTCTTACTTCACGCTTCAGAGCCCTCGCCATCGAAACGCTTGAACAGATTCACGCGCGGGACGTCCTTCACAACGATCTAGCCCGGCGTCACGTCCTGCGTTCTGAGGGTGTGCCCTCGCAATCAGAGGAAGCTTCCTTATCGGGAACTCGAATCATCGACTTCGAGGCGTCGCAGCTGGTCGTCGTGGGTGAGAGGATCGGGTCTGGCCGTGAGAAAGGGTTCGACTCAGCTGAGGACAGCCATCTCGATGTCGAGTATGTGAAAAGCGAAGAGGAAAAGCGAGAACTGTTTTGGAAGGAGATGACGAGGTTCAAGAGGATTCTGGGTTAGACACCACAGACAAACGCGTAGGCAAGTCAGACATCACGCACAGAAGGCTGCCACACCTGATCCTCCATAATGTCCTCAATGCCGGATACGCGATAGCGTCAATGATACTGTACCGATGGACTGATCCGGTGACAGGCTGGAATGATAACGAGATTGCCGATAGCGCTTTGTCGCAAACGCACTATATAGAAAATTGCATGATGGCGACTCCGATCACATGCATATGTGACTGGGAAACCCAGGCCGCAGCGAGTGTCAGACCGGCAATGATCAAATCACATGCATTCAGTCCAAGTACCGCTACAAATGTCAAAACGATTCACTATCCGAGCCAGATTCAGTAGCGTTTCGAGCATGTAGCGCATATGCCCGGAGGTCATGGTATATCACCTTCCTGTAGGGCATGTCGCCCTTGGGTCCGGCCCACAGATCGAGTGCATTCCCAGGGGGCGGCAAAGCGTTTCGCGAAAAGCGCTCGAGAGCTAGCAGCATGTGATCCCCGCACGAGAATCCGTCCTGCTGACTGGGAGCGGTCTGTTCTGCCTCAGCAAGGGTTGCTTTATGACGTGACTCACATATACGAACGTCTTCCACAGCTTGATCTCAAGCTCGACATCGCCCTTGGCTTCAACACTAAGGTGGCGGAGTAAATCAAACAGTATCTAGGCAATTGAAAATCAATCATCACAAGTGCAGCCATCGGACTTGAGCTACTCACGGCTGAGAACACCTCAATGTCCCACTTGCTTAACCTCATCGAATCGTAAAGCAGAAGAGTGCGATCTTTGACAGAAATGGCGCCTGCTCTCCAATGATTACCGCTGATGTGAATCGGTACCAGGACGATCTCGGTATCTGAAGGGACGGCTGACAGCGCGTCCTGCATGTGGGTGTGCAAGTCTTCCCAGCGTTTCGAGGCGAAGTTGGTGAAGTGGTGGTTATCGATAGAAGCCGCTTTCGCGTAGAGTGCAGAATGATCCGCGGTGCGACTCCGTCTTTCAATCAGCCAAAGGTAGTGCTCGATGATGTTGTTGTCTATCCAGGCGGAGCTCAGCAATATTGACCAAACCGAGTTGTTGATAAGATCGATCTTTGGAGCACGGGGGTGATATTCGACTCCGTACATCTCGCTCCACGCGTCGGCTCCTCTGGCTAGGACCCTCCTACCGCTGACCAGCTCCGTCAGAAGCAGGACATCGTCTGGGACGACACAACTCATCATTAGCTGAGCGAAGAAAGGAAAACTCACCAAGTATCAAACAGGTCCCGAAAGCGCGGCAAGGGACTCTTTGTTTGCAACTCAGCGCTCGGCCATACTTGACGTAGCTGGCGGAACAGGGCTACAGGCAGCGTATCTGAGCCCAAAACCAACAGCCGACCCGGCTTGTTCGCACCAGCTTTCAATGCTTCGAGAGCCGACCGTATGAAATCAAACGACGCCAGAGTGGAGATGTCTTCTGCAGTGCTCTGATTGAAGGCCTTGAACGCGACTGATGGAGGTTAGCATGGGATATAGATGGGCTGTGAGACGTGACACACCGAGTCTCTCTGATCCACAATCCTCTTCCGAGATGGTCATGACGAGAAACAGTCTGTACTGTGATACTACTGCCGCGTGCTCGTCGTGGCGCATTGGCACCTTGTATTGGTACAGACTGAGGACATAGGTGGATGTCGCTGGCGAGATAGGTGTCGCTGATCGTGCTTCAACCGAATCGTCAGTTGCCGTCGTGACCGTCAGAGACGGCGAGAAGGGACGAGTCATGACCGCATGGTGATTTAAAGAACTATACGAGGGCTGATGAAGTAGGAAGTGGGAAACAAGGGAGGGGAGCATGAAGATGAAGATGTTTTCAACAGAACGTGACGGAATCAAAAAAGGGGGACAGTGACGAGTCTCGTTGAGCACATCCTTCCACTTTCATGGCTCGATCATCTGGGTGATGGCTTCAGCAACTCTCATTGCGAAGTCATACGCATGCTTCTGGATCTGATATTCGACTGTCTGAATGGTCGACGCGATAATCCTCAGCGGTCTGACGGATGAAGAAGAGTGGAGATGCGCCGACGTCATCGCTTACATGGCACAAGGAGGTCTGGCCTGTCGGGGGATCATCACCGTTGACGGTGTGCTGCACCCTGGCTTCGTGTGAGTTGATCGACCTTAACGCGCCGGCTGTGCGACTCGGACGCTCGTGCTGAAGCTGGACCGCATAGCGATCCCAACGGTCAGCTGGTGTGTTCCCAATGTCGGACCAACGACGAGGCGGACTGTGTCCTGCTATCTTCGGTCATCGGGTTCTTGCCCAACGGAGAACCGTGGGCCGTCAGCGCCTGTTCAACCTGTAGGGCTCATGACAGGTCCTGTGAGTGGGATGAAGACGAGGGGTGGCCGGTATGTCCTCTACTGGCCCCGCCTTGCGCCGCTACAGCTGACATCAGTGATAGGCGGGAACCCGAAGTGCAGGAGAGGATCCACCTACCCGCAGCGGTGTCGCACCCAAGGAAGATGAGAGCTACCAGAAGCAGAGGCGTCAAACACGCAGAAAGGCTCGCAAGCGGATACACGAGCTGGACGCTGTAGTGCCACGCAGGCGAAGTCCAAACCCAGTATTCAAGCTGGATATAGTGAGTGATCCTGGAGTGCCGTACATGACTGGTACTGACGATGTCATAGCCTACAAAGCCAACCGGCGCTCTGTCATCGATCGAACGTATCGGACATGACCAGTACACCATTGGATCGCTCAAGGAAAGGGCGCGTATCCTTGAGCTATGCCGGGGGTCCTCACAATCCTTGGACCAGCCGGATATAGGTGTGTTCCCCTTCGTCGAACCTGGCCAGGAGCTGATTACTCTTCCTCTGCTAGACACAATGTCAAAGAACAGTGAAATACGGGACCACACGAATGACCCGCCGAATGGTGATACAACCCCGACTACGCTACAGGACATGCTGTCGATCGTCCAGAACCTGCAAACGATGGTCGACACAGGCCTCCGGACGATGAGCAAGCGTATCGCCGAGCTGGAAGCGCGGCAATGCACTTGCGATCACGCATGCGAGGAGGATGTGAGTAGGGTTCAGGCAAAGACATGACGTCTGCTGGCCACACCAGCCGATGCAACCCTTGGGCAGATTATGCATCTTCATGTTCATAGGATAGCGAACCCGGCGAACAATCATGTATTGACTGTGTCGTCAATCCGAGACAGCTACAATGCCCCGCCTCAGCTTCTAGGTTCTAGCTCACGGTCGCAGCCAGCACAGCATTCGCATGAACGCGCAAGACCATCTTGCGCTGCAGGTGTAACGGTCGGATCCGTCGTTGACATTAATGCTGGGCGGACCTCGTGATCCCGGTATATAGTCCCTCAAACAGCGTATCGCTTGACTGTAGTCGATTGAGGGGAGCAGATCGGGATTCGCCCAGCTCAGTACTATCTACCTGATCTATCAGTCCTTGCGCGCCTTCACATGCCGAATCGAGAGCAGACACGAGCCAAAACCCACCGTTCGCATTGGTCCTCGTCGCAACCCTTTCTACCGTTGACTACTGTTCCTCGCGAGTTCCACCTCCATCTCGGCGTTCTCCCTTACGAGCTCATCGAGCGTCCGTCGTTGACCGATCAAGCGCTTTGAAAGGGTCCTCTCGCGCTCCAAAGCCGTGATGGTCTGACTTGTATGGGATGCCTCAACCAGCTTCTCGTCCGTATCTGGCGTAAACATAAGGTGAGATGGTGTAGCTCTGAGAGTTGTTCAAGAAGCTCTTACCGCTTGAAACGGCTGCAGTATGCAAGTGTGATGTGACTCTTGTACTTGCGAGTGCATGAGGTATACTGCCATCCTTGGGAGGGGGGTTTGACTTCTTGATGCTTGACCCGATCGTCCCGGTCGGTGTCGAATTTTCAATGGAAGAAGTGACTACAAGTCCGTTGGCACTTAGCAGCCACCAGGGGGAACATACCGGTGGAGACCAGGGGGGCATTTCGTAGTTCACACAGTCCTGTTCGGTCCACAAAGTACCAGCGCTCCATAGGACCAGTGCGATGCAAACATCTCGCAGGGTTAGGACAATCAAGGCAAGCCTTGAGCTTGAGTCCGCCCCCTTGCTCGGCTTTGAGAAAGGTCGGTCTTCCGTAGTGTCGACCTCCATGGATACCATTATGACTGAGGCAGATACAACCATCAGCCAGCCATCCGACCGAGCTCGCTTGGCTCGGAGGGACAGAACATCACCAAAGCTCAAGCTAGATGAACCCACTACCAGCATCCGCTCTCTGCCCTCGAGTCCGCTTGATGCGCTGCACAGCTGTCGACATGCTGCCATCGGGTGTCGTCCAGCACATGCGATGCCATCTCTGGACGATTTAGACTGCTCGCCGTGCTAGCTAACGGGATGAACGTTGAATGCTTTATTGAGATTGGCCGTATTGACTCGGTGACGATTTACTGAGACTGGAACCTCCACCAGACGCCAGCGCGTTTGTTCCCACACCACCACACGCTTAATTCGTCGCGCTTCTTCCCCTTTCCTTTCATCGACAGGTTTTCGCGTCATGCTCATCGACTATAGGAATGGCGCCGAGGCCTCGCAAACGTAAGCGTGTCTTTGGGAAACGAATCGTGCCGGCCTCCAACGATCCGACGCCTACTGAGCAGGAAATGGAAGAATGGGCGGACGAGATCAAGTTGATGGAAGGACTCGGCTTCACATTCGCTTGTGCGAGATCGTATGGGAACGGGAGGTTCCCCTTTTTCAGGTGAGTCTGAGCTCGCGCCTGACTGTGCTCCATGCGGGTGCTATCTTCCGCTGACATACCACGTCGTATGGCACAGAGCCGGTCATCTGGCCTGTCAGCGTTGTACGGTCGCGCTGGATGGCAGCGGGCAGCCCGGATCAGGGGAGGACGAGCAAGAGCTTGCAGATACGTCCCTGCCTACAACAAAGGAAAGGGTGGGAGGCGACAAGGACGTAACGGAAGCCGATCACACGCCCCAGTCCGATCAACACCTCGAGGCAGCAGGGCATGTCGACGTCGCCTCTCAATGTCTCATTCGGGGGCTAAGCAAGTTTGTTACTCGCGGACAGGACCATTTTTACACTGCGCTGGCGTGCACACGCTGTACCAGCTCTCATCTCACATGTTCCCTGACGCGTATGAACGGCAATCGACCGCTATACGTGCAGTCGGGCGATCAGCCATTGATGAAGGTCGATCCCCCCGCGGACTTTCGCACCGAGCTTTCCCACCTGAAGTTGCTCGTCAAGATCAAGGTCAAGCTTAAGAAAGTCGATGCCGCCAAGGTCAGCACTCAGGCGAGCTCACCGATCGAGAGCCAAACAAGGACTTACTTGCCAGCGATCCACGGCTTCCACGACGAAGGCACCGAAAACCGAAGTCAGGAACCTTCCCGCATCAGATCCCCATCATCATTGTCTATCATTCCACGCCCGCTCAACGAAGCTAACGAGCTTGTCTCGATGGTGAGTACCGGAAGGAATCACTTGCAAAGTTTCTGACCCTTCGTTCAGGACATTCCTGGACCAACGCGTCCTGTTTCCCCCTCTCCAGCGCACAACGAACCTATCCGTGAGCTGGGACTTGCGGTCTCGCAGCTTGACCGATCCGTCCGATACTGGCTAGACGGATTGCTAGACATAGGCTGTCGTGGTCGAGCCTGAAAATCGCTATGGTAGCCTAACACGGCAGACCTGTCAAGTATTGTACGCTTCGCTTGATCCCGTCTTAAACACCTCGGCCAACCTTCACAGGCTGTTTGGGTGTCTGTATGTATCACAACCACTCAGACCCCGCGCGAGCAAGAAATGCATGTAGCTTACCATATGATCGGACGATTGGGCATGGGTTGCAGACACGTAGACGCATGAGAGAACAGGAACCACCGTCACGACTGGTACAATCAACCCTACGAGTGTCGCCTTCTCCCTACCTCATCGCGACACGCCTCCGTAGCCCGGCATTGACTTTTTGAGCCCGCTTGATACGCTCGTCCATGGCGGCACACTCAGCCAAGAGTGCTTGACTTCTTCGCTCGGACCGGGTACGGATCTGCGTCAACTGGTCATTCGCCAGCTGCCGCTGGGATACCGAGTCCGGCGCTTCTGCCTCGGGGGACGAGAGCCGGTCGGATAGCGTGTTCAAGAGCAGCAAGTCTTCTTCAAGAGTGAAGGCGTGAGACGCTCGACTCGAGCGAGTCGGTACGGGTAGGTCTGCGTCAGTCCTAGCTTTCTTGACCGTCGCCAGCGAACTCGAGCTGGGACTGGGAGGATCAGGGTTAAACCGCTTGTTGAGGGATCCACCGGTGCTCGACGGAACCTTCTTAAGTGACGACTGATGCGCCGGGCTACTACGGCTCTCTGATGGTGACAGTCAGCCGGACCGGGATTATCAGGCAGGAGTAGTCAGCTCACCCGAGTAGTCTAAAGCTAGGTCATCGATTGTTGTCGGCAAATCTGGAGTCGCGGCATTCGCTGCAAGTTGGTTGCGTCAATTCACTCGTCGGTGATAGATCATCCCGCATCCCACCTCTGATCACAGCGTGAGAACACGGTTCAGCTTCCCCGGTACATGTGAGGCAATCCTGTGCATTCGTTGGCTGTGCGAAGTGGATATCGGGATATCGATCCGGCAGCCTGCACCGAGGTGATCGTCAGTCGAGATCGAAGTCGAAGAGAGCAACAGGACCAGTGGGCTCGCCAAGGTGACCACTCACTCCCAGCATGAGCCGTCAAAGTCCGCCTTGTCCTGCTCAGGGTCAGCAGGGTCAGAATAGAGATGCCGGTGTAAAGGGCAATCGAAGTGGATCTGCCATCCTTGCTTGTGAGCTTGAGCCGAATCGAGAGGTAAAGCGAGCGGAGCTTCGTCGAGATTCTCCCTAGTCATGTCGGATCGCGTTCAACATGATCGTATCCTGCGTTTGTGGTCGTGACTGAGACTATAGAGAGTGAGGAGACAACCATATGTACTAGGAGACGACCCAGTGTACACACCGAGTGACGTGTCAAAGCTGTTCACGGTGGAAAGAGGAACGGGATCAAATGCGCGTCTACCGACTTCCACCGTCGACAACTTCGCTTCCCCTCCATAACGAATCTACTCTTTCCCGCCATCCCTCGTCTTACCTCATCTTCCCGCGACATCAGCCTGGCGAGACCCTTTACCACGCCTTGGATATACACAGGCTGGTGCAAGCGCTGCTTAATCGGTCCCCGTATCCGGTCCGACCTGTTCGCCCGGCTCCTTTAGGCGCGGCACCGGTCGTCATCGTCTTGTCTTCGGGCTATGATACCGAGAAGTCGTCCTTGAAAACACACCCGCATCGTCATGGAACACAATGGGTCAAGGCTCTGTGCGCGTAAGAGAAGACGTGCTAATTGAGCTTGGGTGGAGAAAGCACGGGAACTTGGAGGAGGGAGTCACGTATAGGTGTGTTCAGAAAACGCGGTCCTGCGATGAAGTATGGGCATAGTACTTGTCGTCAAATCTGGGTCTGACTTGCATCTAGCCACCCCGACGTAGTCTGCAAGGGATGCGCTCAGCATCCACAACTCTGCGCGTATACCAGTTTCTTCCAATGTTTCCCATCCTCTGGAGGCGGTCTTGTTATTGGCCAGTGCCGTCCATGTTCAGGCCTCCACCTCAAGTGCAGCACGGTGACCAAGTACAAGGCTGTCCGTTGGTACCATGTCCCCGACACCAAGCAATGGCTGCCTATTAGTCGAGGAGAAACGCCGCCGGAGGGAACGACCGACCTGTGGCTACTGGAACAAGAGCTTTACGGCGACAAGGAGGAAGCTGTAGAGGTCGAAGCTGGCAGGCGTGCCGAAGTGGAGAGATCACGGGTCACGGGGGAGCTCACATACGATCGGATGGATGCTGCAAACTTCGACGACCCAGGGCATCAGGTGAGCACACTCCGCCCTTCCATGGTGGCTGGCTGATCGAGCGAGTCCAGTCACAGGAAAATGATCTATCGGTGAGTAGCTGGCGTACACACGCTTGCGTGCTAACCAGACCGTGGTTGCAGCTCGCCATTGAGATATACAGCCCTACATCTCGCGCCCTCCGATCGTCCAGCCCATCGGCGATCGCCAGGTCCCCACCGGACGTAGACTCTTTGACTGAATGGAACGATCGTCCCATGTCCCCGCGCTTCACCCCTCGACACCCCGGTCGACGATCTGTTGTCACCCCGACACACTCGCATGACGATGACACTCAATCGTCTTACCGTAGTCTGCCGACTCCCTACTCTCGGCCGCTCCGATCTGCACCTTCCCCGTTGAGAAACCACCGAAAACAGCCTAAAGACGCAACCGCGCTCTCTCCTGTACGAATCAGCCCTCTACTGGTGGACAATGACCCTCTGCGTCAACTGTTCACCGAGTTTTATATGCGCGCGTCTATCGATGTTCTTCAAACAAGACAGGCTCTCTCATCCGAGCAGGTCGCCAGAAGCCGGGCGGAGCAGGCTGTCCGCGAGAAGGACCGCGAGATAGAGGGAATGAGGGCTGCCTCGGAGGATCTGGAGAAGAGACTGCGGGAGTTGGAACCGGGCGCGAGATACTGGCAGACCGCAGCTCGATCTGCCCAGGCACGCGTAGTGGAACTCGAGAGCGGGCAGATAGGTACGCTTTCGGGCGACTTCCTTCACTAAAGTACTAGCCGTAGCTCATACATCGCTGCACGGATGACCTTCGGTGGAGTGCACCACACCAGATCTATTGCGCTAGGATGCCAAACAGCCTGAATAATCAGTGCGTCCGGGGCGCTGGCCACCCATCTTCGTCCGCACAAATCCCGGTGAAGGGAAGGGGATAGAAACGGAGAAGCGATACTCGAGATTGGACTTCGTATGCATGTGGGACATTCCCGTTCACTCACTGCCCTCAGGAGGTCAAGAACCTTCTCGAGAACCACCTTATAGAGATGTATCGCTGTCTTCGCGCTGCACGAGCTGTTCCGAGAGTCCCGATAGCGGAGATAATGATCCCGTCCAGGCTTTTAACACGCAGGCCGATTTCCGCCACCTCTCTCGGCTTACTTAATTTTTACCCCCCACTTTACCTTGTTCCATCAATCAACGTTGTCACAACCCATCTCGTCTTCCCTCCCCCCTACTCTCGGTTCACACTTCACTCCTCAATCAATCACCCCGCTTTTGCACCGCATGTTACCCATCAAGCCTTTTCAAAGTACAGCCGGCATGGTTGACACCTACCTCGACCTCATGATTCCGCTGTCATTCTCTACGGTGGATGGCTGATCCGACGCCGTCTAGTCGCCTTACATATCCATCACCAGTATATCAACCTCACCGTGACCGTCAACGCCATGTCACCTCCATACGACAACTACACACTGCTCCCCTGGGCACTGCCTGTCTTCCCTGGCTCGCTGAGTATCACCTCGTGTGCACCGCTTTGGGAACATGCGGCCGTCCCCCCTTCGTACCTCGCCGTAGACTCCCATCAAGCTCTTACCGCCCATGTCGCGCCCCCGCGTCAGCAGCCAGGCGCCAACTTGCAGCGCAGCGAGTCGGTTCCCGACCCCGACGATCTTCTGCCGGTCAACAAGCATGAGTCAGACTCAGAACCCACACCTGGATCTGGCGCCAGGCCTCGAAAGAAGCTCAAGACGTCCGCAGAAATGCGTCGTCTTGTGACCAAGTCGTCAAGACAACGGTCGCCCAGATCAGCTAGAGCCAAGGAGTTCTGGCAGGCACTCAAGGGATCGGAGCCCATTCGGTATGTGACAGTCGGATCCTGCGACGATGGAAGGCAATGAGATAAGACTAACACCGCAAGCAGCTTCGAGCCGATCTCCTCCATCGTACCCCAGCTTATTCGAGCACTCCAGAGGAGACTTGCCATCCGGCCAAATACCGAACCGCGATTCTTGGGATCCCACAACGCCTTAATGATCGCAGAAGAGAATCGTCACTCTCGCCTCACGCCATCGGCTCGAGCGGCCTTACGAGCCCACACTGAACGTTTCCACACTTATGCGGAGCGGGAGCGATCGCGATTGGTCGATTTCAAGATCATCGGTGGCCAAGAGCTTGGCAGTACATCAGCGACTGTCTTTGGCATCTGCAGAATAGCCAACAACTACATCGAAGACGACAAGAATTTCCGAGTCTCGCCAGGCAACTACCGATACCGATTTGCACCGGAGGTAGAGAGCGGTGTCAGCGACATCGCGGCGCGACAGGATCCGGACGTCGAGGCCCAGATTGCAGATGGCTGGCTCCAGACTCCCACCGCCTTCTTGATCGAGGTGAAACTCAACCTCACGCACCGAGACTTGGCCGTCCTGGTGTACGTCCTCCGCGCAGATCCCATCTATTGCAGATCTGGTGATGGTGGTCCGCTGTTCGAGGCAGATGACGACGGGGACGTCAAGCTGTTGTCGGCGGCCGTGAAGAGCATCCTTGCCCAGGTTTGTGAACCAGCAAACAAAGCCTCGTATATTAGCTGACACCTCTCCAGCTATACCAGCAACTTCACGTGAACAGATCAAGATACGTTCTTCTGTCTACGCACGACGTGTCCCTGCTTTTCTTCCTCAACTCAAAGTCAGTCGTCAACATGTCCGGTCTCATTCTCCGCGACTACGAAGTCTTCTATCCCCTCTTCACCCAACCTGATCTCCTGGAAGATCTCCTGCAACTGGTACAGCCTGACACCCGACGGTCCATGGTTGCTGAGTTCTCCAACCCGAACACAAACCTCATTGAAGACAGAAATCACTCTCTTCTCTCAATCCTTGTAGCCGGATTGACGGTATCGATGCGAAACGAGGAAGATCCCTGGCTTAGGCGACCTTCGCCACTAGCTTCCACCGTGGAGGAAGGACACCCGACCGAAACTTCGACCACTGCCTCCACAACCGGAGTTCCATTTCCTACCCGAAGCAGTACGGCGTCGTCGCAAGACGCCCAATCAAGTCGATTCTCCGTTATCCCGAGCGATCTCGCCAAGTTCAGTATTGCTCTTGGAGTGCCTTGTACGCACAGCATCCCTTTTGAACAGATGGGAAGAATGCAATGGGTCCAACTATCACCGAAGCCGTCACCACGGGTGGTGCGACTCTCCATGGGCAGTGACACGACTGTATCGGATGGTACAGCACCGTCACTGGTAACAGACAGCTCGGGTGATACCGAGAGTACTGCTCAGTCACAGATCCGACCTCAGTCGCCCGAGGAAGCGCTCCCTCTCGATCACACGCACCACATCCGAGGCCCTTCAATGCCTAATTCAGACCCCCAACACCTGACTTCGCTAGGCGGTGGACCAATAGGATACTCATCAAGGAAGATCGTGGTACCGGACATACCGTCACATGAGAGGTGTCAAGGCCGAAAGACAGTCAGCACCAGTCTCAAGGTACAGGTTAACGAACGCATCGGATCGGGGAGACTCTGGGATGTGTACCGCGCCAATGTCAGCATTACGATTCTTGATTCGGCTACCGACTGCACGTCCAGAGAACAAAGCCCCGTTATCGCTAAGTTCTGTGTTATTCCGACATACAGCAAGGATGCGCATCGTGGAGAGGAGACTGAGACCAGTGAGACGGAGGGGTATAGCGGCTGGTCTGAACCGACATATGATCAGGAGAAGGCCCTTCTTGCCATCAAGAACGAACTTGCTATGCTCAACGGTCCTTTATGGGAGCAGCAAGGCCAGCTTTGTCCCTCCCTTTACGGTCTCTGGGAGGGCAGGTGTGATGGTCCGCGGGACAACACCTACTATTCAGTTCACTGCATGGTCCTCGAGGATTGTGGTCAACCCATCAAGAACTCAACAGGCGGGTGAGATGCCTTTTTGCCCATCTTTCTCATCTGGCTTTGACACGCTAACCATATCGTTTACCAGATCAATGCATCAGCTGTCAGATGAGAACAAGTCAGTGATTCCTGGAGATGCTGTGCTGACCTATAACGCAGACAATCGATCATGACCGCCTATGATGTTCTACACCGACATCATGTGCACCATGGCGACATCAACGCTGAGAACATCCTACAAGATCAAGAAGGCCGAGTCCGCCTTATCGATTTCGAGGCAAGCACTCTTTTGACTTGCGGCGCCGAGAAACGGGAGGGCGACGGCGCGGATCTACAGGTCATATCGCTCACGTCCGAGAACGATGTCGAGGACGCGTTCCTTGCAGAAAAGGCCAGAGTCGTACGCTTGATCGAAGAGCAGTGAAGGGACGCCTCCTCGCCTCAGCCAATCCCTCTCAGTAACAACTCGTTTTCAGTAACAACTCGAGGAGTTACATTTGGGTCATATTAGTAATCCGTTACCGAGCATACTATGCAGATCTGTGCAAGGATAGGTCGACTGCGGAAAATGAAGCATGTCCGCGGGTGTAAGTCTCTGTCGCGTCGCTTTAGGTGATCCAACAAGTCAAAAGGTCTCCGACCGTTATATACAGTCAGTCCTTCGAGATCATCTGAATTTGCTGCACGGCTCGCACGGCATTTTGATAGACTGGAAGGGCCTTTGCAGTGCCCCACCTCGTGCTTGCTTCTCTCGTCGGTTCCTCGAGACGTAGTGAGATTGACTAGCGCAAATGAGGTAGCTTGAATGACGTAGCTTTGAATGAGGTAGATTCACGTGCTCTTGTTATAGGGCGTGCATGGTACAGCAATCCAGACTGACTTTTGGCTTACTTGTCTGAACGTGAACATGGTTCCATCCATGCGAGTGACTTCAAGTGCAAAAGTTAGGCAGCAGGAAGCAGAAGCTTATTATGTTAACTTAGTTGAAATGACAAAAGAATATGTTGAAATCGACCAGCTATACCCTAAACAGTGCTAAAAGTCGCCGACTCGCGAATGCCCTGACGACATGCGCTGCGAGATATGCGCATTACATTAAACCAGAAGTGTGCGAGACCCTGTCAGGAGAATATGAAGCGTGAAGTAACCACGTCGTTAGCAAGTGTCATGCAGTCATGTATTGTCAACAGCCCAGAAACTGCGTTTAACTACTTACGATTTCAAGTATCCACCCTGAGGCGCATAACGCAGCTGCAGACTGTGAGTCCAGACATTCTTGTCTTTGTATGATTTGGGATAGCGTCACGTCAGATGACGCACCAGATCGAGCGGCAAAGGTTGTTCACAAAGCCTAGAATTTCAGTTTTTGCCTCATCAATCCTACAGACGAGCCTTGAGTTAGACGCTCCAACGACTCTTCATGAACTTCAGCTGCCTATGTTGACAAGGCTTGTCGGAGCGTAGTTGTACGGTAGAACGATATCCGTTTGATCGAGACTACCTGTGTCCAAGGCGGTGCAAAATGTTAGGACGTATCAAAACGCGCAATGAGTCACGCACAGGTTGTCTGACCATGAAACACTGTATATGACAGGATATTTGTCATTATTAGGAATGGCCACTATTTCTTACAAAGTATTGCAAATGCAGGACATGACGCTCCCTGGTCCTGAGGCTCCTTGAATTATGCAAACATTCAGCTGTGAGTAAATCTATGAACCGCAGCTTTCCACACTAACAGCTAACAGCAATATAACAGTCGAATACATGAAGAATCTCCAGAACAAGCAAGTCTCGACCGTGTTCAGTATATGGGGACCGTCGCTGCATTATTCTAGGTATGCTATGCGGTACTAACCCGCCTTTGGAAGTGTGTATACGTTACTGCCTTATAGCCTACTCGGTCAGTAAAGATATTGACCGCAGCCATTCTCAGTCACAATACATCTCATCTGTCTAGGTGAATCCGATTGAAATCTTAAAGCCTTAATGGAGTGACCTGGCAGAACGGGGCAACAATGACCGGCGCGTGCAAGAAGACAGCCTCCATCGGGTTTATTGCACATCTAACTCATATTACAGCCGTGTCACCTTGGCCAATTTCCCAGCACTCTTGGGCTAGAGACTCAAAGTGCTAGACATAGGGCGCTTGAGTTCCCAATACTGCCAAGACGGAAAGCGGGCGTAGCAATATACGGTCGGTGTTAGCCTCAGGCAGCTGCAATATGCTGATGGGGATTCAACAGCCCTTTCTTTTAGCTTGGACGCCCTCTTTCGCTAGCTTTGCTACATGTTGTCGAGATCTGGTTCTTTGTCTAGGGCCTTTGTCCACAAGGTCGGCAAACGGAAGCCATTCGGATTGTTTCTGGACCGCTTGGATATTGGGAGAGGTATCACAGGTCTGCTTCATCACGCGCTTGTGGCCGATGCCTCGACTCGAATGATTGCGATCAGGCCCTCTGCGACATAAGCAATAGCAATTTTGCTGTAGCGATGAGCAAAAAGCGTTGATGCATGTCTCACATTGTCATGGACCTCTCAAAGCGCCGATCATGGCAAAGACTCTTCATTACGGTCTGCCCAACAGCTTATACCGGATTATCAGATCCTTTTAGATACGCTAGAGTCTGGCCATGACAGGCAAACCTGACTGAACTACACCCACATGAGCAATTGCATCATGATATACTAACTCAACGAAAAAGATACCCCTCATTGGCGGTCCTCGTACGAACGGTAGCTCCCGATGTCATATTCTCGGTCACAATGAGTCCCGATTAGTCATTATGACTCACTTTGACTTTGATACCTGCAGATCAGTAGATGTCCGAGAATGGTGTTACATGCTGCAAGTTTGTTAGCGATTTGAGAGATTAAAAGCGGAGGATGTGAGGTCTCATGTAACCTCAACTACGCGAGCCTCTTAGACCGTCTTGATACTTGAGATAGACGTCGGCACTCAACGAGGAGGTGAATGATGATGTCCGAACGTGCAAAGCCCGTTGCAGCGATTATCAACCGGCTTACGGAAACATGATGCTATTGTAGCCGTCACGACGCGTATTTGGTGCCGCAATGAAGCAGAGCAGTGTAGTAGAACTGAAATTAGTACCTGATATCCGAACGTTCTGTACTAGTGCACTCGACGCTTATGTCGCGCACGATCGTACGGTATGAGAAGGACGAGCTGCAAGTCAATGAAGCAGGATGCAAACTGGCAAGGATCCGTCATGCAGCAACCTGATGCTGGATTGAACCAAATGCGCAAAACCCAAGCCGTGCAAGACATGCCACTAATGCAACACAGTCATCTCAAAGCTATATCAGCGGTGGTCATATCGGGGGCGAGTACCTTACTTGCGTATAGATATGGCATAAGCAACTTTGCGCCCGTCAGCTTGATGTCCCACTATTACTATACATAGATTGTGGTGAAAGGTTTGGTGTTACACACTCCCGTCAAAGCATTGGCAAGTTTTGCTGTCTTATCTTCAACAGACCGCAATGTGGCTCAAAAAACAGCACCAATCCTGATTGAAGTCCGCCGTCAATTGATACATCATGACAGATGGCTGCTTGTACTACTGAAGTTCGTTGAGCTCGAAAACCAGCTTTGGCAAACCTAGCCACAATGATGACCAAGCATGACACATGCTGAATGAGAATGACACATGCTGAGCAAACATGACACATGTTGACCGGATATGACTCAACATCAGTCACAGCACGTCATCATGAGCGGGTTCCTCAAATCCATGATGACCATATACTGATTCAGGGCAGTGAATACGGTCCTTGCAAGCGACCGCCACGTGTGCTCTCGTCTGACCGCTCTTGCTAAGGTTGTATACCAGAGCAAAGCCTTTGTTGGCAAACGTAACATCAACAATGACTTCTCATCGCAACTTGCTGCCAGACCATAAGGTCTTGTCTTCCATCGTCCAAACACCCCAACGCAACTCTGAATCGCACATAGCGGATTCATCTTTGACGCGTTAGTGCGAAACAAGGCTTAGCAATATAGTGTTTATCCAGCCCACATCAACATGTGAACATGGTAGTCCTCATCAAAATAAAGCCTAGTGAGCTTTGACAACTTTGTAAGCTAAATGCCACAATTGATCGAACCACTTGTTGACAAAAGCCAGACAAACGTGCGACTGCCTTGTCATTTAACAACATGTAAAACTTGACCTCAACAGATGCATGCCATCAGGATCCTGGCAACTTCTGACAAAGCTGTCAGCTATTGTCACAAAACTATACTGATCAAGCCTATGGGCGCCGAAATTGAGTTGACAGGCGGCGAGCTATGTTGATAGATGAACAAGACACACATACCCCAGTATTGTTCAACGCAAAATCTGTACCCATCCTAATCAAAGTCTTGCCAAACTAAGGTGACTGTTGGCTTTTGGCTCTAAGGCTGAGGATACTTTCTCATGGTATCTATTTGCTAGCCATTGTCCCACAGTACCACTCAAGCTCAAAGTCAATTTGCCAAATCTATCAGCAAGCTTAACCTAGCTACCGGACTTTGGCTGAGACTCCGCGCTTGAGAACAATAAGAACACCACCACCGCTGAATCGAATTATGCCTTGTCAAGAGCGCATTGTTTCCCCCTCAGCCACGGACCAAACAACCCAGGACGATGCTGGCCAATCCTAGCTGACCCAGGAATCAGCCTAGCCGATCTTAGCCAAAGAATGCTCAAAGTTCTGCCAGGCAAGGGCTATGCAATAGCCAGCATCATGACAAACTTATTGTTCTTTTATGCCACGGCCAAGTCTACTACTGAGTCCGGCGGCAGTCAACGTCCTTTGGCAAAACATATCCAGAAAGAGAAAGAGAGGTCTACACGCTCACTACTAAACAGGGACTCGACAAATCTAGGCAAACGGCAAGAAGGAGAACTGGACGGCTAGAGTAGAGTATGGGAAGTTATAAAGAGATGGCCAAGAAACGGATAGAGGTCAGATTCTTCAGCGATCTCTGGTTGTTGTCCATGGCTCCTGTTGTTTGCAGCTCTTGTAGCTCCAGATCTATCCTCATATAAACCAACAATACATCCTTGAATCTATCCAAATTTCAGATAATACCCTTGATGCTACTTGAATCGGCCTTGACTTGGCTACATTACATCAAGTTGTGTGCCTAAGCTCATTTCCACTTTGTGGAAATCATTCTAAGTCTAAGCTTGTAAAAGGGTTGAAGACCAAATTTAGCTGGTCAACATAGCCTAGTGACACAATGTAAGCCCAGAGATAGTTATTTTACAACAGCCAATGATGTGATTGCAGCCAGGACTACATGATACCATCCAATACTACTCGCACACAGTAGCGAGTCAATTGCGTACCTGGTCGCGCCCCACACTGACTGTTATGTATACAGCACTATTTGTGATACAGCAAGTATAGAACAGGCGCTCCTCACGGTTGCCAAAACGGCGCCCGCGATGCAGAGCGCTTGAGCAGGTCTCACGCCCCGCACTCATCGGGACAGATAGCGTAGCAACACCATAAACACCCAACATCTGTAAACGGAAGGTATGTCCTGGGCTGGGTATGTACCGCCATGGGTCAGTTTGAAGAGCATCATATGCCGGAATGCATCGTAATAATTCCGGACATGAAGCGCATACGTTGCAAGTATAAATGTAAAGGTCAAACATCAGCTTTTGCGATCCGGTCCGATATTACAATCGACTATTACATGAACTATTGCATAAACTATCGCAAAAATTGAACTTCCATGAGTCAGCACGAAAACGACGTAAGGGGAAGCATGCAGCATCTTCCGCACGCACCAGTACCGCTAACTCACTGTTCCGCTACACCTATACCATCGCGCTTCAATCATCCATAACTTCATCTCGACACAGGAGTACCCCACAGACTTTCCGACAACCCGCCTATCGTTGGGTCGTCCCAGACTCGACCGCATAAACAAAGAGGCGTTGGTAGACTGCCTAAGGTCCGGCTCGAAATAGCAGGGTTACGGCGAACTCTTCGAAGTGCATCACCTATATCAGAGGCATGATCAGCATACGTCGTACCGCCTGCAATTCGATCATAGCTGAGTTTCACGAGTCATGGAGCTCCTCACTCACGACCACAAAGTGTGCAGCAGAAGGGCGAACGTCCATGTCATCAAGGATGATCGGTACTGATTGAAGCCGTCTTATCGCTGGATCGATCGATATATTTCACGATGAAAGGCGAACGTCGGGCTCCTAGGTGTAGGCGGACACAAACCGACTCGGCAGGCGAGACCGGCAGAGAACGGGAGAACCCTTGCGGAACTAGGTGTCCGAACGTAAACCAGGCATCAAGGAGGCGCACTGCGTTGTAGGCGACTGCTACCGTGGGCTGAACAGCTTGTACAGTCTATAGGCGAAAGGACAGTCGCCGCGATGAAGGTCGCGGACAATGAGTGGGTTCCTTGAGGAGCGGGAAACAAACCTAACAGCCTTCCCAGACCCGTTATATGGCTAGCACGTCAGTGACCAGCGCTAGTTTGAGGCCTGTCCGTCGCGGAGGGCTGCATTACATTAGCGATGAGGAAACGCCCGAATACAGCCTGTGGACCTACGAAGCTGATACAACGATGCCGGACCCTTATCAAGCTGTGGCCGGTGTGCAACAGCGGATGGGAGACCGGAATGAAGGCTTGTAGATGGCAGCTAGCAAGCGCATAGAGTAAGGGTGGGACGTGTGACGTGGACAGGACTGAGGAGGTCCTCAAACCGCAGTGAAACGCGCACCAGTACAGGGCCAAGCATGTGCGAACCACCTGGGGAGGATGCAGAATGTGCGGGTGATGTTTATAGCGATTCTGAAATAGAGAGGTGGATCAGCGAAAGTCGCAAGCAGGGTGTAACATCGCAATCGCTCATGGATTGTCGTGTTACAATAGCACAGGCGCCTTGACGGTCCCAGCGAATCGTAACGGATAAGAAGGATGAACACACCAGGATACCTCTCACACGCAGCCAAGCCCCCTCGGCCAGCCTGCCTTGCGCCCCTGGCCTCCTGCCAAGGCCTTTGGACCGCGTCTAAGCTCCAGCAATTGTCAAAGACCGCAAGGGATGGGGTCCATCTGGCCTGCGAGCATGCCTAGGCACATAATTATCCCAGCGGGGTATTGACGCATTGGGCGAGTCCATCCTGGCAGCTGCCCTATAGTTTTCACGGTGCTATGGGTACACATCGGAGCGCGGATGGTCTTGATAGGTTGCCGTGCCGGCCGGGTACCAATCGGAACGCGTAAAAAGACGCTGTATGATGCGACTGAGCTGGGTACAGAAGGTCGGGCCGGTAGTCACAGGGAAGACGTGCGGCAGGTCTTTCATCGGCCATTGCCTTTGAGATTCGTCCCTAATTTCTCGTCGGTTATTTGATGCCTACCCGGTCTTACCACGATCGAAATGAGTGGGTTACATCGGAATTGGTGGACGAGTCCTGGTTTCAGGCAGTATTCTCGACGTCGCGTAACCAAAGGTCTGTTCGATTCTCGCCATCACGGCTGAGCCCTGTTTCTCACTCCTAGCCCCCGTTCTTCCTGCTGGTCTCCCACTCCCTCATCCGATTGACCATGACGCGGTCTCGCCATGATCGAGCTTGAGCCCTTGCTCTTCTTCGACTTTCTCGACGGGACGTGTGGGGTACTTGCTTCCACTGCTCTCCGAGCCCAACCCATCCCTTCAACCGGCACATCCTCAAGCCTCCAGCAACGTTGACTGCGCGTCGTCGCTTCACTGCAACCGTTCTTTCCCCGCTGACACTCCTGGCAGGCCAAGCGATTGTAGACCCGTTCGAGTCGATACGTGCAATACGGACGCACCAAGCAGACCTTGGACAGCCTGATACAGCGAGCGCAACTTTGCCGAGGGCTGGCGCGAGGAGGCGGTAGGTGAGGACCGGTAAGACGCCGGTGGGCAAAGTGAAGGGAGGCCGGCGGGACAGGATCAGGCCGAGTTGAGAAAGAAACAGATATCACATGTTGAGCACGGGAAGATGATTCATGCTGCCGTTAGCCGCTCGTACTCGCAACAGACCCGCTGGGCTAGCAAAGCCGCAGTGCAGCGCCCACCTGAACACTCACCGGTAGAGACCCTCTCGACCAGCCTGCGTCTCTTTGCGTGATTGAGGTTCGTCTGCGTTTTCTGCTGGGAGCTCGACATGCGGTTCCAGGCCGAACAGCTGCATGATGCCAGCCTCAGGGTGGGTCCGAGCTAGCGTGCGGACGCCATCGCGATCTAAGGCGTCATCGATCGAAGCATGGGGGTGTCGTACTGGGGGCATCTCTGCATAGAGTAGGGACCCTAGGTGATTGCGAACGTACGATCAGGTATAGGCGACTGACGAGTCATTCACATTGCTGAACAAAGATGTGAAAGAAAGACGCTCAGCAGGTGAAACACACCCAGTCCTCCACTTGCCCGATCAAGCAATCATTGATGTTGTTCCCACCATGCTGCTCAATGACCGTGTCAATGACGGTTATACAGTGATGCCATCTCAGTGAATCTGAACGCGCGCTCTCTTCCCAAGGCGTGGTGCTGTGTAGCTTGCCGCACATGAGTATGACGAGGTACAATACAGACCTGTGGTCTGCGGCAGCATATCGCTCTTCGCCTAGATCGAGGTCAGGGCTCATGCGGGAGGATTAGCTGGCAAGAAAGCGGATCCGCTGCGAGCAGGCTCCCAGCAGGAGATCTGCCCGTACGTCAAGCTCCTGGCCGTGAGTGCGCAGATGCAGCCTTAACATCATTGCATCGCCATGGATCGCAGACCCATATGATGGTAAAGGGACGAAGTCGTACAAGGCGTACCTGAAGCCGTAACGCGGGTCGCTCGGAACAGCTTGCATGCAGCAGAAGCACTACAAGCAGCATGTTCACGGGTAGCACTGACTAAACCACAAGTATTGACGGACTCCTGGCGAGCGACTCACTTCTATGAAACGGCTGATGGAGAGACAATTGTCTACTGCGCCGTGGATTTAGCTGAACTTCGGTCTGTGGACAGGTGATACGATACCCCAGCCTGCCGATTTGTAACCCACTTGAAGAGTGGGCGTCCGGGTATGGCCATCATGCATTGCGATGGGTGAGCATGAGAACTATTCGATGAGAGCAGCGGGATGCGCAGACGGCTGCAAGGGATAAAGAGAAGAAAGCGAAACGACGCGTTGCTGACGTGTCATTCATGTGCCGCAGGCGACGCGTCGTCCAGACCCTGCCCTTTGCTTCCCTAGCCTGACCTCTCTGTGTCATTCGAGTGCACCCATCCACCTTGTGAGTATGTTGATCTCTCCTGAGCTTGCGGCGAGTAGCGAGGTCAACTGGAAGCGCATACCCCGCTGAACGCTTATGCACGATCCCAAGCTTGTTGACGGCAGACTCGTCGCACCGATGTCGACACGCACGTCACACGCCTACGCTTGACGCTCAGGAAGCACATCGACATGGGGACATCTGTCTCGCGTACCACGCGTCGCAGTTTCTGACGCCTCGACTCGGAACACGCCCATGCATTGGTGAACCGCACCCAGCTATCACACCTCATACCTTCTCAGTCGCTCCCGCAGTTTCATATTCTCAGCTCGCAGGACCTTGATCTCCGCCTCGAGATCGCGCAAGGCAGTCTCAGAAAGCGCTTTGTCGGCATCAGATACGGGACGTGGGAGATGCGAGCTGGAGGCGTCACCTGTCGGACGACTAGTGAGTGCATTCGCACGAGAAGGGGGCCTCGTTGCAGTGGCATCGATCGGAGCCCTCGGCGGGGTTGTCGTGAGGTTCACCGAGGTGATCGTTCGCAAGGAGAGGTCGATATCGATCCATTGGCGGTGTGGGGAGAGGAGGGCGATGATCATAACCCTCGGTCGACTGATCAAGTAAGGCCACAGGATCTTGCCGCTGCGGCACAGTGGTCGATCAGCCTGTGCGTTTTCATCGCGACCTGGACCCGAACCTACACGGTGGAACGAGCTCCGTCGATGACACGGACTAGCTCGGTCTGGGTCCCCATAACACTGGTAGCGTAAAACATCGGCTTGATCACCGTCTCCTCACTGTCGGCATATCAGCAAAGAATCGACCTGATATCGAGGACGCACATCTGATTCGCAGCAAGTATCACCTTCGTGGTCTTTGCGTCTTTGTTTCCCGTGCGATCGAAACCCGGACCGTCTGTTCTCGACCAGTCAGCTTCAACCCTCCATTTCGTGCTTCTGGCACACGTCGGCCCTTTTAGAAACGCAGACTCACCGAGCATTACCACGCCGGTGTATATCATCTGACCGTACGACCAAAACTTGATCCCGCAAGATCGATATGGCTTGCCCGGTGTCGCGTTCTTCCACCCATTTTGTTCCATGCGGCTTTGCCAGAACTTGAAGGGGCATTGCACGGTGTCCTGTGCGTTCAAGGGCTAGCGATCAGCAGACGGCGACTAATCACGTGGACGAGAAGCCCTATGGAACCGATACTTCCTATCATGACCACAACTGTGGACAAGCTTCGCCAATCCCGGTCGTCTCGCGCGGACCGGGACGCGCGGCCAAGTGCTTGTTGCAAGAGTCCCTGGAGATCGTCTTCGGTAGAATGATACCAGGTTGAATCGGTTGACCAACCGACAGGATCGCTTGTGGAGATGGTGAGATCGATATGGCGACCGTGTTTGCCGTTCGGCTGAGAGAGCAGGTCGCTCACGACTCGGTCGACAGAAACCTCAATCACCGAGAGCACGCCAACACCCCCACCTTCGAAGGCCCTCGACAGATATCTTGAAGCAAGAGAAGGGTGACGGGAACCGCAGCCAGCAAGCAGCTGTGTTTTCCCGGTACCAGCCGGACCAGTCATTGCGATGATGGTCGGACGAGCTGGCTCCACGCTGGTCCAGCTCAAAGCTTTGTGGATCAGCCTTTCGTTATTCGCTTGATCGATGAAGTCCGTGCCTCCGACACGATCAGCAACCGCCGTGCTCGTGGGTACAACTCGAAGGACTCACCGATCCGGTGTCGACTACCGAGGTAGTTTGTCAAAGTCTTGTCGAAAGTCGTGGGCCAGATGTCACGAAGTGCTGGGTCGAGATAGAAGCTTCCTTGGTTGAACACCCACGCAGGGTGGTCGACTTGGCCGACCTGGCCGACTTGGCCGGAGATGGGTGAGCCGAGGGGTCGCTGGCTATGGTGAGCAATGTTAGCGAGATCAGCAAGCCCTCCCCTCCGCGGGTTGTGCGGTACTCACGCAAAGATCACCTTGTACTCGCCAGACTCTAGGGGAACGGTCGATCGGAACGACGGGGTCGCACTCAGTACGTTTGGCAAGTGCTAGACGTGTTACCGTCAGCCCGGAGCCAAGACCGCAAACGCAAATCGCCATTGTGCTCACTCGACCGTCGGTAACATGATACATTGCATTCGGTCTGGCACCCAGCTCAAGATCTTCTTCGGCACTCACGCCAGGAGCCAAGGGACCCACTTGAGAGAGTCGCCGGGTCTTCAAGCGAGGCTGTTTGTCGGACCGTCAGGCGGTCCCGAATTGGAAGACTGCGCAGGACCGACTTACCCCAACGACCGAAGCACGGGATGCGGGGCGGGAAGGCGGTTTGAGTTGAGAAGACGCTGCAGCTGAAGGGGGATCTTCCATCGCAGTGGTCGTCAGCTTGCGCCTGTGCGCGAAATCGTCGAACGCCTTGCGCATCGGTATATGCGATCCTGAACGTGGAATGAGAATATGGGGAAACAGAAAGGATTTGTCCTGGCCTGCCCTTCTTATAGGAGGTACAGGTCAGAGCGCAGTCAGGGCATGGAGTGTGTTGAGTGCCGTCGGCACAAAACGAGCGGTCAGGTCTGGGGGTTTAGCTCCGCGGACCCCGCGTTTCACCTCGACCGGAACCATCATCCACCCAGCTATTGTGATCGAGCGGTGTGTGCCAGCCATCACCTTATCCTCGCGTGAGTAAGGTTTGCATCGCCACGATCTTGGGTCAAATCTATGCTGAGTTTCGCCGAGTTCGGTGAGTTATGCTGAGTTTGCCTGTCCACACAGAAATCGCAAACATTATAATCAGCAGTACTTTTGCTCTGCTGTTGCATTCGTCAGTCCGGTTCAATAGAGGCCTACCCGCAAGTATGGCAGCTACTAGTAAGCCATGCGAGATCTGAGGGGGGGAGGGGGGGCTTACATGGTGAACCGAAGGAGACGATAGGCGACGCAGGCTATCGTTCGTGACCCGACGCCTGGTCAGGTGGCTGCGGCCCCACCGGTAAGCCCATTGGCTAGGGTCGCACAGCCCAAGGCATCAAGCCCGTCCTCCGCTGACACAGTTCTCGATAGGAAACACACGGATCTTTCGGACTCACCGAACAGCCCTCCCATCGTCGACTCCTTGCTCTCACCGACCGCAGCACTCACACACCACCGGCGTCAGGAGTCAATCCCGTGGAGTCCCAGCTTCACCAGGTCACTCACCCGCGTCAGGCACCTTTACACCATACCCGAACAGTCTTATTCACCATCGAGCCCTGCGTTGGACTGTACACCTCGGCAGCGCCAGCTCAGCATGAGCGGTCGAGCACGACTTATCTCTTCTGTCTTTCGACAGCCCGCACCTGTCAATCTGCCCTTCAAACAGCTCTATCGCCTGGCCGCCCTCCCTGGTATTGAGGTGCGGCCGAGCGGTGGGTCTGGCAGATTGGACAGTCGTAATGCTAGGCCGGGCAGACGATGTCTCCAACACACAGCGAGACAGTCAGAATACGATGCGCCGTTCCTCGACGCATCACAAACATTGGAGGGTGGGTCCGGACGGGCATCAGGAAACAGACAAGCCAAAGCTGATGATACAGCGGACCTAGCATCCAGGACAACCTCTGTTGTATTTGCAGACGATCAGCTCGAGTGGGTGCCAGACTGGCTCTTGCATCACTCAGGTTGGAACTTTGCAGTCGAAATCGGCATGATCGTTGGCGGTAGAGCTTGAGAGGAACCATATCCTTTACAGGCGATTGAGAGTATGCATATGAGTGACTACGGAAGACGGAAGGAGGATGGACTTGGACTAAGAAGCGGTGTGAAACGAGTGCTCAGCTGCCGTTGTATAACATCGATCACAGCGCCAGGTCAAAACCATGGGAGCTGTTCCACTCTGGGACGGAATTGTCAGCATGGACCTGGGCGAAGTTCCTGAATTAGCTCACCTCTCACGGCCGGATGAAAGACCTGAGTGATCCAGTCGGAGCGGTAGGCGACTTGCATGACGGCAAGGATTTCGCTATAATGCTTGCGGGAGAAGACATCCCTATCTTCGTCTGGGAAACCGTACGTCGTAGAGACCTCCCAGATGCGGTCAAGGTGCTTGATCAAGACGTCGTGAGGGTTGGGTGCCTCAGGAAACTGCTCGATCCAGTCAGATACCACCTTGACCAGGGCTGGGTGAGAAGCGTCGAGGATCATGGTGCAGCTGTCATCGATGTCGGCTTTCTCCTGAGCGGTTACAATACTGGATTGACCAAGGTGGCGAAGCAGGGACAAGTGAAAGATGACGGTGCCTACCGAGTCGGGTCGGGACTTGACACCCTGCATGTCAGCCTGTGTGGCGCTAATAAGGCCTGAAGCTGCTCACCAAGGCCGCCTGCTTGCTGATGTCGACCTTCCCCATAAACTTCTCCAATGATCCCTCCGACCACTCCAGAATCATGCTGGTCAGCTCAACGGGACTGATGTGACTACCATCGCCGCCGGGCACCTCCAAGGGCATCTCCCAGATAGCCCCCAAGAAGTAGTCGGTCCTTCGAAGCAACTTGGTCTTAAGCAGGTCTTCTCGTTTGTGCCAATCCTTCTTGAGAGTTGCCTCCTTGGCCTTCATTTCGCTAACTATCTCGTCGTGCTCCGCGAGCTTCACCTCTGCATTGGCGACCGACCTCTCTGCATCTGCGTTCATCCTCTGCAGCTCGGCGATCTCCACCTTCGCCTGGGCTTCCTGCTTGTCCTTGTATGCTCGCAGAGTCTCGAGGTCTTTCTTGGCTTTGGCAAGCTGGGATCGCAAGTTCGTCTCGACCGACTTCAAAGTCTCCATCTCAACTTCAACGTCTTGGAAGGTCTTGCGCAGATCGTCGAGCTCGACATTCTTTTCGGCCAACGCATCGGCTTGCATCACTTTGGTAGTTTGAAGGTGTTGAATGTCGTCCTGAAGCTGTTCCACGATTCGATCATGATCGTTGTGAGAGGCGAGACTGGGCGGAGGGTGCAGTCCGGACTTTCTTCGACGCGAAGAGTTCCTAGACCAGTCCCTGTCGTCACTCGCGGCCCTCTATTACCCGTGCGTGCCAGCCTGTACTCACGTTGTCATAATGATGCAGCGGTGGAGTGACAGGGCCTGGTAGTAGACACCTCGCAAGCAGATGACAGTAATCGTAGTGGGGCCAATGCGTTAAGTATTTTCAGTCAGTGATTGCTACACGGAGCAAGCTGTCCCTGCTCGCTGCCTTTTATAGGTACTCGTCAGATTAGAACCCTCGGTGGAGCGGTCAGATCCGAGGGGAGGACACAAGGGTCTGTTGTGTAGCAGCAATCATTCAGATCTGACTTCCTGTGCATACATGCCTTTGATGATGGACAGCGAGTGCGAAACAGGGGACAGGATTAGCGTGAGAAAACTAGCACGGAATCGCTAAGCGAGGGCAAGTGTACCATAGATACAACGTAGAAACTCATCAAACTCGTCAAACTCATCAAACTCATCAAACTCATCAAACACATCAAACTCATCAAACTCATCAGACATTTCGATCCCAGCGCTTCTCAGCGTAGCTCCGTATGTGACCAACGGAGGACTTGAAACCACTTCTACTAGTACGCGAACTGGTGCTGGTCGTCCCTTTTCCGTTTTCTATCCGTCGCCCAATCTATTAACCTCCCTTCCATACATCTATCGGCGACCCCGTCATATCGGACATCATGCTGACCGAGCGAGATACCAACGTCATCAAAAGTCCTATCCGTGCCAGGCCTTCCGGCAACCTGCCCCAAGCCGGCCTGAATGGTCACCATAACAAACAAGTGGGTGTGCCAATCTCGCGACACGTGTCACGCCGCCTTCCCCTACCCCGGTTCTTACCCTTGGCTTTGACCCGCTCCTTCTCCCCTGCACCTGACATCTCTAGTGGTGGCCCAGCCTGTCCAGACGTACTGACGAGGCCTGTTTCTCGTTCAGGCTATCGTCGGCGTCCGCAGCAAAACAGCCTCTCGTAGATCTTCCCCAACGGGACAGAATCAAGGGCGAAGGCGGTCTAGCATTCGCACCTCGTCTGGCCACCTTTCCTCACCTGGTGTCGCTCGCAACCAATCCATCAGGGCGTCCACCGGTAGCCGATCCGCTTGGTCCCCATCGATTGATGCATCTCATCGAGATGATCTTCTCGGTACTGATTTGGGACTCGATCAAATCGATGAGGAGGAAGACCTTGGGTCGATTCACGATGCCAGGTCAGCGGCCGCGGAAAAGCGAGCAAAGGTGAGTCTGACCTATGATGCGTGAGCCTCTTTACTGGTCCGCACTCACGTCTGTTCGCCTGCTCGCTACTCGAAAGAACCGTGAGGCACAGCAACGCCACCGACAGAAGAAAGCGCTCGCCGAATCAACGCTCCGCAAGATCATCGATAAGAAGGACTGTTACATTCGCAGGGCTGTGGAGTACTCTGCTAAGCCGTATGGAGATCGGGAGGCGGAGAAATATGGGTACCGATGCATCGTGGAGGAACTCACGAAAGGTACGTCTGTCACCACTGCATCCCTCGGGATGTCAGCATCTCCTCCATTGACTATCTATGGGTTGCTCGCTTGCAGCTCTCGCGGTAACCGAGGTGAACTACCACGAAATCGAGGACGAAGAGGAACGAATGCACTATCGCGGTGGCTCGGTTGGATAGGTTCGCAACCTAGTACATATCGATGAGTCAGCTGGTAGCCCCTTTCACATTGTACATGTCCGTCTTCATGCATTTTCAGATCTTCTTCGATCGGCCGTGGCTAGATGTGAGATCTCTGACCGCAAGCTGATACCCCTGACGGCCATGCGTACACTGAAAGCGCAAAGGACGTACATAGTATCAGCATTGCGTGCAGGGAGTCATCTATAGACAAGGATGTTTTGACGCACCTGTCCGCTGATTGATCTTGCGGACGGAACCAAAACATCGCCGAGTCACAAGTGTGCACCATTCCGATCCCAGACGCTCACTGCAGCTGCAGCGATGAGCCCGAAGCGTGCACCTTTCCGGTAGCACGTGACCAACCTGTCATTGCCGAGTTCATGATGTGCACCATTCCGAAAACTGTGAATTCTGATCGTTTGCATCCGTTCTCCGGATGCAGTGACAGTCAAGCTACGTGGCTCCGATGCACTATGCGTCCATACGCACGAAATCCGTTTGCGTAGTATAGTCCTGAAACCCCGTGGTGTCGCCCCTCCTATGCATTCCGTGATAGCGCATTCTAATGACCGCTCGCGCCAAGGTTCGATGCGAAAGCTGCGCTGAGGCCCCCGACAGTGTTCATCCTGAATATAAGGTAACTCGGTGCAGCCGCCCACTGTCGTCGTGCGGCATTTGCATCCCATGCTATGTGGCATGACTTACGTCATGCTTGAGCATCGACGGCTTCGTCTTGTCGTCTTGGCAGGCGGCGTTAACGTCATCGGCCTCGAGGACAGTCGAATGGGAGGATCCGCATATCTTTCAGCATGCAGCGCACCCTTCCCCACGTGATGCTCGCGTTCAACCCTTGACCACGTGACACTCGCGTCGCGTCACAAAGACGCGTGATTTCGCGACGCGTTATTTGCACGTGACTCTCCCGGGAAGACGCGTCTAGCTTTCAATCGCGCGACGCCTCGTGGACCCTTGTCGGCGCTTTCCGCCCTGAACAGCGTCCTGAGTCTGAACGAGAATCCAGGACAAGGAATCGACTGCCTGAAGGAGTAACCTCGGCTGCAGCATCGTCCCACGCCAGTACTGTACTATTTGGGGCTCGCTCTTGCAATGTGCAGCATCGGGACCCTGCTAATTGCAAAGAGTATTCCAAGGAGCTACCTTGGATCACACGGCGATCACCGATCTGACAGCCGGTCTCGATCATCCGTAACTCTACTTTTAGCATGGACTCGCTTGGCTTTTCGCTGGCTTATTCATTCCGCTTGCGACTCACGCACCGACCGCTTTGTCTCGTTGAATTAAGGGTGACCGTCTCAGCGGGCCGCCAGCCAGGCTATGAGATCCCAGGTCGTTCTCGCTCACTGCGACCTTTAGAAGACCCGGCTGGCTGACCGACGAGACTGTTCGCCGGGACTTAAATGCCGCCACTGTGCTTGATGAGACGCAAGTCATGAGCGATCCGCGCTATCGCCGCCATACCCAACGTAGAACGGCGCTACCGTCAATATGCACCCATTACTCGCTTATCGACAATCCTGACCAACTGACACGGCTCAGCAGCGCTGCGCGGAGTACGCGGTTGGCACCTCCATCACGACGCCAAGTCGCTGCAGCGTGGCGTATTACCCTGCCGCCGGGTATGTCGCCTAACCCCATAGCCTCCCTATTCGCCTGTCATATGACCCGCCGAGATCAGCCAAACCCGCTTGTCGAGGGACTTGCCACTGATAATCATACCCTTGCATCAGACATTCACCCCACTACTCTCTTACTATCACATCGAAAGGCTTGAAATGACAGCGGGCCTCCCTACAGCCGATTGAGGGGGTTGTGTCGGTCAAAGCAAGCGAAAATAGGTAATGAACGGAGCTGGCGTGTGGCGGCTGGACTATAACGTGAGTGCCCAATCACTTTGTGTTCTCTGTGCGCCAATGTATGCACCCCCACTGGTTTGAAGAGTGTCGCTCCCATGTGTCAATACATCCGCGCTTCCATGTCGACCTGGCGTTTGGTGGGGTCCGATGTACTGATTGATGTCTAGTACGCCTGCGATGACTATCGACCGACCGCGTCTGTTCTTCGCTCCTTCGCCTTTCTCCATCTAGACCTGTCTGTGGCGCGGAATGTCAACATCCGGTCACGGCCGACGATGAGGCGGACCACCTTGAATGCTGTGTCGCGCTTTGCTACACGTTCATCGCCTGGCAAGCATGCAGGATGGTACGACCTAGTCCTGCTCTTCCACTTACACCTCATGGGTGTGGATCGACATTACCGGTGTATATCGTCTTCGCGGTAGGAAAAGAGGCAATCGACGTCTTGGACGAGAAGCGCAGAGTACACCGCCTCTGTGCAGTCCGGTGCACTAGCCCTTGCGCAGGGTCGCACTCAGGTTTACCTTTTCCCCGATCACCATGTCAAGCTTACGGTATGGTATGTTCACACAGACAAGATCTGATCTCGGAAATCACGAGGATCGCTTACACTACTGTCCATATCCGAAGGAGGGTCGTTTTGCAATGGAGCAGGGTTCTTTGCGATAGATGTGACAACGAAGATCGCTACAACCGGACCAGAATCAGCTGTGACATCACTACCTATCAAAGATTAAAAGCATCCAGGTCTTGAAACCAGCCGGGATCTGCCGTGCTTGCGCCTCGCTCCTGGCCGATCTCGATCAACCAGGTACCGAACTGCTAGACCTCGGAAGTCTCACTGAAGCTGTCACGATTCGAGGTATCTGCCCGTGCGCGATGTTGATAGTGCAAGCTCACACGCATATACTCTGCTGGAGCTCGTGAACGGCTCATTCCCGCTGATCCCGCGGTTCATCCCTCGCATCGGCAGCTGAGACGGGGGAGACTGTCCGCTCAGCTAGGTATTTTGAAGGATGAGAATCCATGCATTTTCGATGACTGTTACGATGTCATGGGGCTAGACCACGGTTGTGCAGCTTACACCGTACAGGAAACTCTGGAGGCTATGTCTAGCTGATGCAAGCGCTCCTGGGTACGAGTGCGGATCATAGAGGTCGCTCTACTACTAGGTTTTGAGGGAACCATGCCAGTGGCATATTTTCGTTGCTTCGGCGGACTGAAGAGCTACGCATGACAGGTAAGGTCCAGCATACGCATATGAGCCAAGCTTCCCACCTGTTTCAAGATCTCCCTGCCTCAAAGCGGCCTTCCTGATGGCTTGTAACTTAGCCAGCAATGCATCCTGCGCGCCACCGATAGAGGCAAACAAGTTCAGCATGGCCGTATACTCGGCGGCGTTATCTTGGCGATTGATCAGGTCGAGCTGCGCAGATAGCATTGCTAGGACTTGCTCAGGGTCAGGCGAGTCTGCAGCCTCTTCACGCTCGCGAGGGGTCGTGAGAGGTGTGCGGTAGTCGAAGTTCGGAGCGAGGCGAGGAGCATGAGACTCGATATTTTCGCTTTGTTTGACAGCCTCCAAGCGCTTCGCACTCTGTTCCGACTCGTTCGCAGACATCATTCGACGAGCCGTGGTTGCAGTGATCCTGTCGACTGCAACGATAGAATCCCTTTCTGCGGCTGCCT
Source organism: Kwoniella sp. DSM 27419 (assembly GCA_036428645.1). Lineage (NCBI taxonomy): Eukaryota > Fungi > Basidiomycota > Tremellomycetes > Tremellales > Cryptococcaceae > Kwoniella > Kwoniella sp. DSM 27419. Next base: position 29,696 of record CP144085.1, on the reverse strand, counting down.
TCTGCTCTTCCTCGCGCTTGAGGTTCTCCCTTCTCTGAAGTTCGCTTAAAAAGCTGTCCCACCCGCCGACGGAGAATAGCACCTTGTCGGGTCCGACCCAGAATCTAGTCTTTGAGGGCGAAGCTGACCCTAAGACTGACTCGATCAATGTATAGAGTGTCCGGTCTTCATGTGGGATCATCGCACCCGCTCTTTGGGTCCGGTGCCACCTGGTCCGATGTCAGTATCCATTGAGTGTCAAGCCAGTCCTTCGATTCACCTGGACAAAAGGGCGTCATGTGTGACGACCACAGACAACCCGGATTCCTGCACCTCCAGTGCACTCGCCGCACCAGAGTCTACGAGCTGGCGGGTGAGATGATCCGTAATGTCGTCTGGATATGGTGCAAGTGGAGTCGGGAAGGTCGTTTGGTCAGAGGGGTCAGTCGCAGAAAGACAGTGGACCACTCTGACTTCCTTGCCCAGGCTAGACAGGAAGATTCGCTCAGCCTCCAGATCGCGCTCTACTTTTGTGGCGATCTTGGCGCTTCCCGGTCTCAGATATCGTCCGATGGTGGCATCAGGACAATGCAGGGAGAGGAAGCTGTCGACGTTAGCTCCGCGATTCTCCAGGACCCAGTCTTGAACAGTATATGTTACCGGCCCGAAGAAATGCGTGGTGGTGAATTGTGGCGGGACCCTGGACTGATTGCAAGGCACGATTGTCTTGAGTAGCGTCACGAAGGTGTTGTGATCAGCCGACTCGGTGAGAGAGGTCCGGATCCTGTTGAGTACCGTGATCTTTTCCTGATGGCTAGGTGTCGCGGTTGATTGTTTTTGCTTCTGGCGACTGGCGAGCACCAGGGATTCGGGACATCCTTGCTCGACTTGTTCGACGATCACGTCCTGTGAAAGACGCAGCTGGTGAGCTGTGTAGGCGGCTGAATCCTTTGTCCCCCTCATTCACCTGTACTCGGCGCTTGATATACTAGATCGATATGAGCTTTGCTCAAACTCAGTCAGATCGCTTTCTCACCTCGGCATGCAGTTCATCGTTGAATACATTGATCGTGAATTGGCCGAGAAGGTTTCGACCCTGATCACCGTGAAACCTCTCAGAGCCGAACTGATGGCAGAAACTGGGTTAGGGAGGCTGTCTGAGGCGCGGCACAGCGCTCACAGTGTCCAACAGATTCACGACCACGCCCGGAAGCTGCAGATCTCCTTCCCTAGGCGCCGCATCCAAGTCTTCGTTGATACCGTCCACGATGAACTGGGACAAGGCACCGTTCAGCGTGTAGCCACACTCGATGCGACATGCACTTACCGCTACGACGATTTCGTAGATCCTACGGCCCAGACTTCTCCATTTCGCCAGCTGCCTCTCTCTTCTCCTGTCCGTGCCCACAACGTCTCGCACCCACATCGACAGCTTATGAGGTACGAGATGGAGCTTTCCAGCTACCGCCTCGATAGCTTCCCCCTCCAGCATGGTCTTCTTTGTCATCGCAGCCTGGAGACTTCTTTGAACGATGTTCACGATGTCGAGCGAGTCAGAAACCCAGGGGATTGCTTGAGATAGACCAGGGAACGGCTCGAAGATTTGCGGGAGAAGCGATTCGTGTCCAGTAAGGATGCGAAAACGGCTGGCCTCATCACCCTGAAGATCGACAGGTGGTGATACAGCGCGAGAGTCCTCCAACATGTAGACGCCGATCACGAAACGGCGGAAACGATTTCTTCCGTCAAAGAGGAGCTTGATGAAGATATGAGCGTAGTGAATACCCTTACATTTGTCTCTAGCAGCATACCTTTGTTGAGCAGGAGAACCTGGACGAATCGTCATTCATTGGTGTCTTAGCGTTGCCAAAGAGCCTCAGGATCTCGATAGCCGCATCGAGCTTCTTGCCGGATGAGGTGAGTCCGCTTTGGTCCACCGCGGACGCGCAGATCTGTCGAATCCTGGTCGACTTGCCAGACCCTCTGACAGGTAGTTCAGTCGCGCAACGTCAGGTGTAGGCGTGGGCTATGTACTTACGACTCCCCAGTGAACAGAAGCGTCACCTGACCATCTTCGGATGTCTCTGCGATTCTGTAGACAGTATCTAGGAGATCATTAGGGGTTATACCGCTTGCCAGCGGTGGAGCACTATCCTGACCGCCGCCAGTGTGAAGAGATATCTGAGAATCCAGAAAAAGAGTAGATCCTGTCAGCCTGTGGGACGCGGCCGGCTTGATGGAGGATCACAAGGCTCACGTAGTCTAGTCCCATCTCCATCATGTACGAGCTGTTTTGCCCTTCTTGACAGACTGCCTTCAGCTGCCTCACCACCTGCGACAACCCTCGGGCCATGGATGAGGCTTTGGTATCGGACACTAACCAGTCAGCGGAAGCGAACTGCACCTTGTATAAGCACAAGAGCTGTGCACACTCACCCTCTGCACCGTCCATGGTATCGAGCCCCATGCCGAGGACCGAGGTGGATATCAAGCAACGTCGGAAAGAACTGATCCGCAGTATGGAGAAGTGACCTGCCGGGATGATGTCGTAGTGAATGGTGAGTTTGCTGACTTTGCTGAGTTTGCTGAGTTTGATGACTTCGCTGAGTGTACGGTGAGCTCTTGGCTCATTTGATTCCGTGTCTGGACCGGTTCCGCGGTGCAAGACAGCAGTGCATGTATACGACGCTATGGTATAACGACAACAGAAATGGATGCGCAGCGGTCCGTGTCTCTTCAGAGCAAGGAGCCGATAGATAGCCTGGCCGGAACTGCTCCAGATGAATTGCGCGGTCCACAAACAACTAAACCTGGCTTAGAGCAGCTTCTCCACCTCGATCAGATCACATAAAACATCGGCAATACGTGCTTCATCGAGGATCGGCTGTACGATCGCCTGAACCGCCTCTCGAGGATGTCCAGCTGGTATGTATTGAAGGTACTGTCGTGAAGGTCAGCGAGGTCTGCTTGCGGAACCCACTTCTGCAATGGCTGCATGGTACTGCTTGACCGCAGGTGACTGGAGCAGTGTGATGACCGCGTGCTGCATGAGGACCAAAGCGCCCGACGATTGGGAAGGCTGAGAGGTGTTCATGTCGGTAGTGAAAGAAGATGGTCGTGAATAGGAGGAGAAGGCGTGATACAAAGATCAATGGACCGCGGAAAGTACAACAAGCTAATTTGACTTGGATTCGTTTCATCAAGCGTCAACAGCCCCTCTCTGCGTTTCCTCCTCTTCATCTTCGTCTGCACCGTCAAGCTTGCTCGTTTACCTAACCCGCTGCCATGAGCTCTGGCATATGCTTATTGCATCCTGAGTTGTTCCAGCCGGACCAGCTTGCAGTCCTTCGCAGAGCACTGACGGTAAGTGACCACCCTCATTGTCTCCTGGTCTTGATATTGCCGAGAGAAGGCATGTACATCCCATCCGGGCTCTCGGCTATCGTATCGTGCTGCACGGGCTGGGACCCTACTCCAACCCACACGCCAGGCAAGGGCAGAGACCGGTCTGTACCACATCCATCTGTAACCATTCTCCTCCCTACTCGAGTCGGACCGCCCGATCTCGAAGCATTGTTCCAGACTTGCGTCAGCCTAGGAGTATTCCACCTTCGGTCCTGCATTGAGAAGAGTGATTTAATGATATAACACTGGAGACTGACCGCACCTAAGAACACCGGTTACCATGTCAATCCATACGGTACTCAGTCGCTGGGCGTCTATCCCCCTTCCGCCTTCCTGATCTTACCCACGGAGCAATCCTGTCACCCATCGGCCTTGTTCAGCGCCATCCTCCATGACAACCATCGAGTTCTACAAGCTGCACCACACATGACAAGAGTCCCAGAAGAGCTAGTCACTCGCTGGTTGACTCAGATCGATCCGGAACACCGTGCTTTCGGGTCGAACGGCATCCATTCCTCCCATGGAGAACAAGAGAGTCTAGAGGGTGACTTGATCCGGGATATGGTAAACATGGACTCGGACGGTCGCCAAGGTTCTCAAACTGAGCGCCCAATTGGTAAGCGTCTCCCACTGTAATACACCGATCGCACCCAAGCAGTCAAGCCTGTTCCTGTTTCGGAGAAAGGGCGGCGGGCTGATCACTTTTCGTATACTAGGCGAGAACCATTCTTCGCCGCACGTCCCCGTGACAGGTCGTCGTCAGCCGTTGCATGCTGGTGGGTGCGGAAAGAGAGACTCGGGAGGTCCAGAGCGTTACTGATCGAGAGAGCGGGCACAGATGCATGCGGTAGCGAGGAAAGCGTATCAGGCGATGCGCAGACTGCATTGCGAGATGGACAGGGTGATCAGGCTGGCTCTGAGCCTTCCTCGACGAGCCAGGACGTCACACTAGAACAGCCTGCTCATCAAAGGCCTACCGGGTGGACCCATCTGGCGGGCCGAGAGGGTGAGCAGGATGGGCGGTTCGACGTCGTCAAAGAGTGTGTAGAGGAATACAATTGGATAGGCGGTACGATCAACGGGTTTTGCCGGTGGTTCGAATCCTTGGTAAGTCGAGTCGAAACACCATCCTGATGCAAGGTAGCCTCTGTAGCACACCCGTTGCTCAGCCGCTGAATCCTCTGGCTCGGCTAGCATCCGGATCGCGGCTTCAGCATTCGTCATTACCTGAGGGTTCATCGGGACCAGCTAGAAGCGGCTTCGCCCCGTTTCTACGCTCGAAACAATCGGCGTCGAGCACACAACGAGCCCAAACGCGAGCAGTCAGAGAGTGCCAGCTCTCCGTCGGACCTGCCCGAGTCTGGTACGCTCTCCGACATGGACGAGACCGAGGTATTGCTTGATCTGTGACACGGGAATGGGAGATGTACGTGAGATGGGCGGACTGGGCTGTGGTAGGGCTTGGTGTCTTACGTAAATGAACCCTCCCTGCGTCGCCTGGCTTTCATCGCCCCATTCTCCCCTTGCCAAGGTTGTCCCTCTTGCTGTTGTTGCATACTCTCTCTGCGTCTCGACATTCGTCAGATTTGATTTTGAGCTTGTGAGCTCGTTCAGCGCCGCGGCGATTGTCGAAGCGAAACCGATCGACCGGCGCCTTTGCAATCTCGACCACCCGCTTTGTGTGTCGCCGGTTTGAGCGATCACAGGGACAGCCAAAGCTCCAGTCAGCGAGTGGTGAGTTGAAATAGTACTGGGAAGGGCGAAGCCGCTGTGCTCTAGGAAGCCGCTGAGCGATCAGCTTACGTCCTGGCCGCTTCGTAGGGGTTTCTAGGCCGTTTACTCCGGGCTCGAGGGCGACGCTGTCCGGTGATCACTCCGCATCTGAGCGGTACAAGATAGGCGGCGACGTTCTTAACGGCGACATCAACGGCTGGTTGACTTCCATCCCAACCACTGTCTCATTGTTCGACTGCAGACGTCGGTGTCTCCAACTTATGCCTGGTGTCATCCACCGGCTGAAGTGCGTCCTCAATACGCAATTACGCGGCGATCAGTCCACTTTACGCCTGCGGTAGATCAGCCGTATCGCCTTTCATATCCTTATACGTGGAAGCCCTGCTACTGCCTTGATCGCGACATCCGTTATACATGCCGGTCGCAAGGGGCATCAGGAGGATCACGCCGTCAGTTCATCGACAAAGATAAAATGCGTGCTCGCATCAACGAGCGATCTGCGGTACAGAGAGTCGGCAGCGTCGATGTCGACCCACACTTCGAGCACCTTCGCGCTGCAAGCGTCTCGCTTACCCATGAATCCATCCAGCATGACGCAAAAAGCGGGTCAGCGGCACAGGACAGTCATATCCTACACGACGATCACCATGACCACCGCAAACAGCATCAGCAGGACCTTAACGCTGCCGTCTCACGAGGCTGCTCTAGCGCGTTAACCGCAGCTTCGACTCCTACATCCGACCGATCTTTCTCGTCCTTAGTGGGCCTGAACGATAGCCCGCGCCCTATAACATATGTGCGGTCAAGGTCAATCACTCCATTATCGGCTTATAGACTTGATGCGGAACGGTACCGTGCTGCTTCCCCCGTTGAAGCTGAGCCGGGATCGCCAAGCGATACCTCACAAACGCTCACTTCGCCGAAGACGCTTCCGCCTGGACTGGCACCTACCGAGTCGACTGCAACCGATATGACCTTGATGGCTCTGGGCGAGCCATCAGCAGCAATGGCACCGGAATTGGACACCATGGACGATCTTCTGGTATCGCCGAGGCTATTCGCTGGCAGAACATTCGTGCTCTCGCGTGACCTCTTGTCGCCAGAGACTATGGCTATCTTCAAAAATGCACTCTGGGTGAGCGTCCGCTGCATCCTCCCCGCGACCAAAAGTCTCGCCAACGCCTGCCCAAGCCCACCTGGGCTGGTTCATATCCATATTGAGGACATTTGTGATTAGGCTGACCAAGCAACGTTAACCACTGCACGCGCCAACAATTTCGATTGCCCTTTCCATCACTCATCCACAATGCATGGCTAATGCCTTGTAGCATATGTGCGACAAGATAGTCGATCGCTTGTGTCCCATCCCATCTTCCTCGGTATCTTCTAGTTCTTTCCCTGATCGGTCACAACTTCTAGTCGTACCTTCCGCAACGGATGCCAACGTCAACCTGACGACGATCAAGATGGAAGATATCCTGCAAGAGGCAGAGAGGATGGGATATACGCTCGTGCCCTTAGGTTGGGTGAAGAAGTGCATGGGCGTGGAAAGAATCTTGGACCTGCCTAGCGAATGGGACGTGTACGAGCCGATCGTCGCGAGACAAGAGGGCTCGAAAACGGGGCGTCTGGTCAACAAGAGCGAGCCGCTGTCCACGAATCCGTCAAGCCAATGCGCGAAACCGGACATGAACTCTGTTATCAAGTCGAAACCCTCGAATGGATCCGTGAAACCGAAAACCAAAAATCTTACCTTCGACGAGGTACAACCTCAGCACTTGTCTCTGTACGAGACGCTGCGCACGGCAGTGGAAGATCATGATTGGTCGGAAAGAGGAGCACTGGCGCGATTCAACGCAAAGTACAGCGGGAACGGACGCCTGGTAAGTGATGAGCGGACTACAATGACGCGAAGGACGCACCTGTGATGCGCACTCATGCGATGGACGACGCTTTGGGGCTTACTCGTGCTTGTTTTCCAGCCAGGGTTCAAAAAGGCACCAAATGCTTTCTTTCGCAAGTATCGACCAGTTCTGGAAAGGGACGTGCCTGCACTACGTCAGCTCAAGGCGGAGCCACTGCTCACAGTTAGTATCGAAGGGCGAGCCACCTTATCACGAGCGGATACAAACCCTGCTGGTCCCTCGGAAACGACTCGTACCGATGTGGTCACCAAAATCTCGCGGGGATCCGCTTGTGACACTGCCGTGAACAGGTCGCGCCCGCCTGATCCGCCCGCAGTACGCAGACTGCCATCGAGCAAGCGCAGCGCTGTGAAGGAGACGGACCGTAACATCGGGTGTGTGACTCGAGACGCCCTCGACTCTTCCTCTACCTCGGGACCTACGCACCTGAGTCACTCCAAAAGCGATCCCTCATCGGAACCATTACATTATACGCGGCTTGCGACCAACGATACGGCATTGAGCTCGACGCCTGGTCATACTCGCCAATGGCAAAGCTATACGGGCTTAGACTTCCTGTTGGATGCGGCGCTCTCTGAGACCGCTGATTCAAGGACCGTTGGCCCCGCATATGTACTTCACTCGGTCTCCTCCGACGACGCCGGACCTTCCGAACGGCGTGTTTCACCCTCCCAACCTATTCAGACCTCCTCGCCTGGCGACGATGCACAAACAGAACATCGTCTCTCTACAGAGCGTGTGGGTCCGCCCGTGGACATACCTCCAATCCGCGATCGCAAACGCCTCCGATCAGATAGCCCGAAGCTGGAGCCACGGAGGTCGCGGAAGCAGGCGGATCCAGTACGGACGGTGGGGGACAAAATCAAGGCGACTGACGGATGGACTGCAAGACTGTCGACTTGGCTACGGTGGTCAGAAGGATGACCACGATGCAATACGGATGCTATCAAAACGGGGAGTTCTGAAGCGATGGGACGGACTATAGCTGTCACAAAGCAGACTAGATGCATCATGTCCCCTAGAGTATCATGCGTTCGCGGTATCATTCCGTAAGTCGACCGCACAGTTGTGTTACCGTCCGTCAACCGTGCCATTGTGTCACTAGCAAAAGACCGCGAGCTCAGATCAGTCCTCGGGCTGCCGCACGGACGTTGAACTCGGTTGATAGTGCAGGATTATCGGGAGCCAATCGCGCCAGCAGCATCTTGGTAGCGGCGACCGTGACGACGGGGTCATTGATTAGGGCTTCCTTCGCGGGCGAAGTGGTAGCTTGAGATGCCGGAGGGTCGGGAGCCAGGATGCCTGGGGAGCTGCTGTGAAAGCTCTCTTGGCGAATAGCCTCCATCATATCCTGTACGACAAAGCTCACAAAGCAGACAGCGGACGGAGAGGGCTGGACAGCGGTGATCATGCGCCTGTGAGAGACCACCACCTGGTGAGACTCTTCGAACAGCATTACACCGGCGATCACTCACAACGCTTCTGGCAAGTTATCCAAGCAGTGCTCCTCGGCGTCCCTGGCCTCCCTTCTCCACACATCGTACTCGTAGGTTATCCTTGTCCAGTCATCTAGGCCGATGTCAGAGCGTAGTAGGATCGTCGGCGCCGGATCCAGTACGCACTGAGCAGTATGATGTCAATGGATGGACCACCGTTTGCCTGAAGCTAGCCCAAGGCATCAGTCCGGGCAGAGAGACTTTGGTCGAACACTACGCACCCTCACAGTCCATAGATCCGTCCCATGACGATTCTCGAGGTCGTTTAGAACCCTCTCAGTGGTCTTCCTGCCCTTGCTCGGGAGCTGAAGATGAGCGCTCGCTTCTGGCCGATAGATTGAAGGTGAGCAGTGTGCGAGGTTCTTATAGCCTGGGTCAACGCGTGTAGTCTCTTGTGCATGGCGCGGGAGTGGATGAAGCAGCGCGGAGATCACGGTCGTCAGAGGCGGAGCAGACTCGGGAAGGCGTAAAATGTAAACGTAGTGATCGCTAACAGCCGCTTTGTCTGGCGCGTTGTCAGCTGAGGTCACCGCTTTACAGGTATTCAGTGACCTACTGTCTAGGTGAGGAACGACAAGCTCATGCCATACCGAGGCCGTGTCTGCATGATCGGTCATCGGCAGGTCCAGGCGGACTGAGGTGGGTCAGCCAACGCTCGGATCGCGAGAAGGGGGGGGAGGGGGGGGGGGGGACGGAGGGCTTTGCACACATGTTGAGGTTCATCTGGGACCTCGAGAGGCAGGACTTACTGCTAGCCACCTTCATAATGGTCCCCCAGGTCGAGTAAGCAGTACAACAGTCATCCAAGATGAGGCATAACAGAATGATGAGATATACGCAAGTTGAAAGGAATGTAAAGGTGATTGATGGTTGAAGGGGACGACCTTTTCCACATAGGCACAAAGTGGAGGTCAGCTACCGCTTATCACAAACAGACGAGCTGCACCCGATATCTTGCGGATGTATTCGGCAGCTACTAGTCTGTCCAGTGCTTTCAGTCTATCTACTGATCTGTTCGAAGCCGCCAGTGGATGTCAAACTGAGTTGTACCAGTATGGAATGAATAAGTAGCTATTCCGTTTTGCCCGACATATGGTAGAACTGCCGTTCGGCAGTTGCTTGGCTGTATCTTTGGTGATATGACACTTGATGCGCTCTGGTATCCGAAAGTGGGTCCGCCTGGTTATAATGGCTGGGCATTGGAGGTAGCAAACAGCCGGGAATACGACTGCGCCGAGCGCGGAACGACGGAAACAACCGATCCGTCGATCATTGGATATGGCAACTGCGATGTCCACCATCATCTTGACGCGTCACACGCCGTACGTCACTGTCAACAGCAGCCAGGATTGCTGAGCTTACCACGTTATACATGTACCAGGCGTGGTCACAGGAAGACGAACGTTCAGGAAGCGGCCCATTGGAATGTAAATCAGCTCTATAAGCGGCGTCGTGCGAAGGGTCTCGGACAGCAAATCTTGACAATGTCGACCAAAAGCTTGTGAGACACCTATGTTGTAGTTTGGTACCCATTTTATTGTATCCGAAGGGAATTTAAACAGCTTTTGCGTAAGATTGAGCTGTTCCGATATCTCCGAAATAGAGAGAATAAAGACGGCTCACCCCCTGGTATACCGTTTCTCACTTTCTCGCTCAGACCGGCGGTAAGCGTAGCAAGAGACAATCACTGCAAACTCAGTCTGAAATCTCCCACAAGCCCCAATACAGATACAAGAAACCCTATGAAGCGGGGAGCTGTGGAGACCACGGTACGCTCGCCCTGCAACTAGACCGGGAACACCACTGCGATGATGAAGGGTTGACTGAGCTCAACGCTTCTGTCCCGCATGAGAGCCAATGTGCTGGGGTTCAAGCTGCGCAAGGTGCAGGTGACACCTGTAGTCAGACCGAACGACCGCATTTCGACCGACGGAGACTCAGTGCGAGAACGAAATGATGAAGGTAACAGGATGAACCAAGTGGTTGACCTCCACTTTTCCCCTCTTTTTGGTCCCGCGTCGGAATCAAGGTCTGCACGGGGGAGTTTGTGAAGTATTGATCTGCCGCCGGGCAGAGGCAGAAGGGCGAATTGGGGGCCTACGCCATCGAGACACAGTGGTGCAGGAAGTAAGATAGACCGTGACGTCCGCATACAGGCTGCATACGGGACTGGTAAGAAGCCGGAGAGGTGGATTTTCTCTGATTCCAACCTGCTATTCGACGCAGTACAAGCTGCGCCTCCCACAAGGAGGCGATGGTAGTTGCACTGGTTCTGAGCTGAACGACATCTGATGGGAATGACAGACAGCTGAAGACCGACCCCCTCCCCTCCCAATTAGCAGGATACTCTCCCTACCGCTCCTTGATATCCAGAAAAGAGACACCTCATTGTTGAAGGCGGCCTTCCTTGAGCCAATCTTCACCCTGTATCTGTTTTGATTCGATCCCAAAGTAGTTGTTGATGGACCCTCACGTGAGGAAGGGTTGATGATGCTCTTTCACTCCCCCTGTGATACTCACAGCACGGCAGCTATCACCTTCATTCGTTGCCATTGAATCATCAATCTTGCTGTCTAATTCTTCATTCAAACGCGCAACTCTGTATAGAGACTGGCAAGGGACCCAATCAGCACGTCTACATCTACTCGCGACGATTCGAACAGCGGTATGCAGAGGCTTTTGAGACAGGATATCAGTTGCGGTACAGGCGACTTCAGCGAGCTCGCAGCTGCTAGCAGGCGGTATCGAGTTATTTTCAACAAGGAAGAGATACGCCGAAGAGGGCGACTATGACCCTTTTGGAAGACGATACTCAAGCCGCCCTCGCTACCCTATCCCCTGTTTGAAGACGTAACTACAGCACGAGATTGTGCTTGCTCACATCAGCACGTGCACATGCATAAGGCACTGCTTAAGGGCAAAGACAGCTGACACGAAAGCGAATGATATGATGCTGACGAACATGAACACTCAGGCGAAAGGGACGGGTGGGTTCCAGGTTTCCGAGACATCGGATCACATCTGTTTCCCGTATCCAGCAGGGGTCTAAGGATAATTTGTTGTCTGGATCGTGAAATAAACATGCTTCTAAGCACAAGCAAACCCGCGGAGAAAAGACGGCCATTCATTCCGAGCTCCCCGGCCCAGGTAAGGACAGCCGATCGGCTCTAGTGTAACTTATTGTCTCGAGAATGAAGGGCAAGTAGCATTCTCCATTCGTTGGGGATACAGTTCTGGGGATGCAAGCTGGATCTGGGCAAATTCTTCCTGCTGGAGAAGTAGAGAAGGTCGAAAACAGTCATATACGCCTGGATCGCAAGCAGACAACGATGGGAGCCCTTCAAAGTGATTACTAGCTGACAGCGGTACAATTACGAAACGCTCAGTCAGTGTTTGGGGCTGCTCGAGAGTTCACGTCTAGTCAAAGGCAGAAGTGCCAGCTGCTTCGATCTGGACAGCGTAGTGTGTTAAAGATCAGGTTTGGACACGCAGGATCTCTAGATTCTTCTATTTCGCCAGCTGCTTCCGGCATTTCCCGTTTAGCACAGCCTTAACTGGGCCATCAGGCAATAAGCGTTAGCTGTCATGCAAGAAGCCTACAGGCACACATTATACTCGTCTGGAGAACGAGTGATGTTCTACCGAAGTGAATAGAAGCAGGTGCGAACAGGAATCCCTCCGACCAGCGGGTCCGGGGTCAGGTTCTGGCCTTTGCAAGTCATGAGATGTGCGGTTTGGAATCTGCAGTTCGATCGAACTCTTTTGGGCAGAAAAGCTGCGAACCCTCAATGGTCGAAGCTATGATTGAGTCCGGTGGACCGGCTAGCTAGTCAGAGCCCGACGTATCACAACCAGCTCAGGCCTGATCTGACCGGACACCTTATATAGCTGTAGGGTGTGCTACGGTGGCTTAGGGTTATGGGGTGGAGTAAATGTCATGTGGCCCGTCTTCACAAAACAACCGGCTTGGGCTATGTGATGGACCGGAAAACGAGGAGCGTTTGAGACACCCGCAACCGGACAGGCAATACCTGCAGGCGGCGCAAGTTGACCATGCAATGAGACCTTCGGGTCTGCTTCCATAAGATCGGAAGATGCAGAACACCTTGCACGGTACACGCGCCGATGCATATAGCAAGCGCACCTGACAACGCACAGGTCCATTGGGAAGCGCGGGTGGAGGCACTTGACCGCTAAGTACAACTGGCGGCTTCTGACTGCGGCCAGGGCGGAAACTCTAGTCGATGTACTGGGCATGTCCTCATAATGACTGTTGGTGCAAGACATAGCTGTTCCGAACGCTTCCGAGCTCTTCAAACCATTCACTGGCAGTCCGGATGCCGGATAGGCGAAATCGCATAGGCAGTAATCTTCCGTAGTATCGCTACACGCATCTTAAGCAAGAAGAGAGAAGCTCGTGGAGTGTGGGGAACAGAGGGATAGTTCGTTCATGGCTCGATGAACGCTGATGCTTATGTAACAAATTGATTTGACTGTATCCCGTCGACCAACGAGACCTTGGCCTGTCTGACGGTATAAACGCCTCCTGACTGCTCACTCGATCTCTGGGGACACTGGTAGTGTCTGAAACAGACTATCCTGGTCATAGCTCGCCATAGCTAACCTACGATGCGAATGACGGCCATGCAACTGTCGACCATTTCTCACTTGCCTAAGAGAGAAGAGTAAGCGGTCACAACCCCCCTTCTCCTCTCTTTGTCAGCTCGGCGCTGGTTGGTCATGTTTGAGATCTCCCAAAACCAGCACACTCTATCTTGAGAAAGAAACTAACAGAGACTCGTAGGTTCCGGTGAACCCGAATTATGCCGGGATGAGCCGGTCAAACATGTTCTTGTCGACAGCTGCTGTCAAGTCCAGTACGGAGCCTCGATGGATGTAGAGCAAAAAGAGCGCTATATCTCAGGACATTGGGATCACTGAAGACGTCTGCATCGATCGTGCAAGCATTGTACATCGAAATCGAATGAAATCGATGTTTGGGATCACTTCAGTCATCGGGAACTGGGACAATCTTCGGCGCTGGTCTGTGAGATCTACAGAGGGGGTGGACGGCCTTTCCAGGGCATCCCAGCGATCCTTATCACTCTATCAGACATATTCGAAGGATCTGACCAGCTTGATGCTAGGCTGATGCGAAGACCAAATCCAATCCCTTTATATACGAGTGGAGATGAGTTGAGTTGAGCGAGGTGGACGACCTCCACTTTTCATTTTGCTTCCGTCCTATGATATTTTCCCATCGGCAATCGCGCGTTTACGTCCCTCATAATGAGCACTCATCTCGGCGCACCGATCGCATGGTGTGGACCGCTCTTCGTATGTATGCCCATCAGGCTGACCTAAGTGAGCTCCATAGAGTGAAAAATGGCGGCGGACCAAACAGCACCAAAGGGCTGCAATGTGGACCGGATGCTCGCTTGCACACGATAGGTGAAAGTAAAGGTCTTCGAGAGCCATCCGCATGGGGGGGAGGGGGGATACGAAGCTTGTCAGTGAAATCATTCGCCCGGCTCTCTACATCACTGTTCCGAGAGTGATTGCTCTTTGTTCGGCATCGGCTGTACGTGAAGCGGAGAGTCGCAAAAGGAAGCAGTTCTTGTCGAATCATAAGATGGCCCGAACTCGCCAGCCGCCGTTGGTCTGGCCAGCTGCTTGCCTCTGACGTGTGTATCATCTGCTCGATTCTTGCCGTGCCGCGAACAACTACTTCTGAGATCTGCAGAAATCTCCGTTTGGCGATGTGCGTCTTTCAGCCTTTGGAGGAGGATCTAGACTATCTATCAAGCATGAAGCTTGATATCGATAGTGCTCTATATTGGTCACCTGTTACCAAACCGCTGTAGAGGCATTAAATTGCAAACTATGCATGTTATCGCCATTCCGGTTGACCCGAGCATCCCCTAGCACCAAGAGTCCCCAACTGTATGGTCACTCCCCGTCACAGGTGATCCTCAGCGCTGATTGTGGCCCAATAGGCTTTCCGAGGGACCCAGGGATCTATGTAAGCTGGCAAGGCTACGTCCTCTGGGCAGTGTGGCCCGAAACGGGTCAAATCACTTCGACCGGGAACTGCGGGTCCTGCAGCCATGCCATTGGCAGTAAGCTGACGAGCTTGAGTCTGACAGGGTCGTTTGTGCCTTGAGAAGGCAGAACTTATGATCCACGTCCTACAGTCGGCCCAGAGACACTCTTTCACTTGCTCCTCGCTGTCATACGCCTTGGTATAGAAGCCCCTAGATACTGGCAGACAGTTCAGATCACGAGAGTTTGCGCCAGCGTGGAGCGGTCAGCCTCCACCTCAAATTTGCTCCCGTCTGTTTCTGCCTGATATCCGCTTTCTTCTGGCCATCGGAAATCGTGCAGTTTCGCGCAACACGACTTCATAGCATCTAAATAGGAATTTGAACCCTCGCGTTCGGCAAGAGCCGACGTACCTAGAGGTAGCAAGACGCACAGGCTCACACGCGTGTAATGACTGGTGGGCCCGTTAGCGCTGTTATCTGGAACCCGTTTCAAGGAGCAAGCACGAGGGCTAGCAGTCATAACTAGGTACAGATCGTTCGGAACTTTCGACTACACAGCCTTGAGCTGCCGCTCATACAATTGGCAAGGTAATCGAGTGAACCGTAGTGTGTCGAGTGAACCGTAGTGTGAACAAGGTTCAAAATAGGCAGGAAGGATTTGTAGCCTTTTTCACCTATAACGCTGTAACCGTTGACCTTGGGAGAACGACTAGCATCCCAGGGGAGTTCCGAGGGGACACAAGAGTCGGAGCAGCTGGACAGCTGGTCCGTGCTACCCGAATGTGGACCTGTTATGGCCAACCGTTGGGCTTCACAGCGGGTACCAGTCACTGAATCCAATGTACAGTCCAGCGGTGATGCGAACCACTACTAGCCCTTTCGCTGGGCTGATACGCCAGCTCATAAGAGTAAGTTGCATAGAGCGCGAGTTTAGAATCTAATGACGGGGCTGGTCAGAACCCGCTGTAGGATAGCTATGACCACAGGGTAAGATTTGGGTATAGCTCAGAATCAGCTGATCTTCGAAGGGCATACAGTGGGATGATTCGTGGCCGTTGGCAGATCAGAGCCAGAGCGTAAGGGAGCAAGACATGCAGCTTGGAAGAGCTGTGGTTGGTATGGCTCGCCTAGCCTAGCGCTGTCATTGTCAGCATGAGTGCCTGGATGGGCGGACCAGGGAGTTGACAAGCGTCAGTTCTGTCCCAGGTTGTCCCGGGTGGGATGAACGAAAAGAACGACCATCACATTGTCAGGCCCATTGACCGCTTTCAGCCTGGATCTGCTTCTCTAAAAACAAGGATTGTATTAGAGATCGTTGCTAGCTGGCTTCTGACGAGACAGGCTGGCCCAAAGGAGGGTGTTTGGTGCAGTGTATGTTGACTACATTGCCTTCACTTGACAAGTCTATCCTTGAGTGCACGGCTGCTTGTTTTTGCGATTGCTCCGTTCATCCACTCGTTCAATGGTGCTTCTCCCTCGAAGTGCGAAAGAAACAGCAACACCGTTGCGCCAATATGATTTCTGGGACAGATGATCATGAGTATACGATCATCAGCGTTATACCGAATAACTTGCTACAACGAATATACAAAGGGATGCTTAGACAGCGTGTTGACCTTTCGATCTCATCTGCAAGAGTGCATCATAAAGCCAACTTTGACGGTCCGCCAGGCCAGCGACCGCTTATCCATACCTCTGCGAGTTCTGCTCGCTCTTTCCGAGGCGATGTGACCACATGCGGTCAAGGAGTCCAACGTTGGGAAGGACGTCAAGGGTTAAGGATTTCGCTGTGAGACTTCTTCAGCTGTGCGCAGCACCAGTACAAGGTGCCAGGATCAATCCCTCTCTCGCAGGTCAGACGGCCGATACCAGCTGCATCGCCTGCAAGCGGGAACACCCCGTTCCCGGACTGTTACGCCGCCGTCGGCGAAGATCTTCTGCCGCGTTTGGGTTGTGTGAAGGGGGATTGGCCTTTTCTTGATCCGAAAACAGTTCGTGAGGTCCTTCCTGAGAGCTATGGTCGCACAGACAGAAGGAGCCAAGATGAGAGGGATGTGACATCGCACCGCTTGGCAAGATTGAAGACCAAGGAATGACTATTGGGATCATGGTCAGGCTGGTGCTTCATTGGTCGCGAAATGACGAATGCCTATTTGTCAAAGTCCTTGATCAAAGCAAGCCAAGCGAACACACACTTGTCGACACTTCTGGCTACCGAGACCGCTACTTCTTGCATCATCTGTTCCTTTTCCGCTCCAGCTTGGCAGAACAGGCTTATCCGCTGTATTCCAAATGATCACTCCGTAAGACAGCCACGAGATACAAGGCATCTGAGGAAAGAGAGATAGTCTTTGCACTTCAGATCTTCGGGTAGCCCAATAGCGCTGTGTGGTCTCGCTTCCGTAAGAGGCTGTAAAAGCATCGCACACTGCCTTATTTGACGTCTATCTAGTTAATACAGCCCTACTGACGTCCGGAATAGGGAACCCGTGGCAGAAGATGCCTCAATACCTGACCAGGGCGCACTCATGGGGTCATGCTGGGTAGTCATGGCCCCTACGACCGCCTGCATACCGCTAAGTATAGGCGCAGCGGAACGAAACGGGGTAGCAGGCTGCGTACATGACTAACTCTGTTCGAGCAGTACGGGGTCCACGGGAGCCATAGCAACATGTATCCGAAGCATAATTTACCTTTGAACAAACGCAAAGATCAAGTAAATTTGACCTTGAAGTAATTTAAAGAGTATTTGTGACAAGATGTGCTGTTCCGATGAGCCCGAACGGTATAGGTATCTCCATTGTTCCGCTCACTACTGTATACGACAATCACATGGCTTTGGACAGCCGGGGCTTTGGTGCGTGAACTCTCATATCTACCCAGACACAGTATCACATAGGCTGAGTGTTCTAAACATCTGTGTGGAGTCAAAGAGGTGTAGAACGAGGGTGGATGCATATCGAGTCCCGACAGCCGCACAATGTGCACCAGTAGTCTGGAGCAGGACAGGATAGGGATCAGGCGTCGACCTCCGAGAAGGCAGTGGGTACGACTGTGCCTGTCAAGCGACAGTAGCGCTTGACATGATCACCCTGACGGCGAATGTTACGTCGCATGCATCAGTATAGTGTTTGACCCGACGCGATGCGTGAACTAGTTCGCAAAGAATGTGTGAAGCTGAGGTGGACGACCTCCACCCTGCAGATTTGCTTCCGTCCTGTACCTGACGTAATCTCATGGTCACTCAGAGGCAGCCGTTGTCTGGTCAACGATAAGTATCGTATATACATACACGTTCATTCCAAGTTTCATGCTCAACAGTGATGATCCTTGACCCAAAACTCTCTGTCGAATGACCTCGGCCCGATTATAGCTCGACATAAGGCGTAGTGATGGCACAACGCCGGCGATAAACGATAGAGCGAGAACAGCCGGTGTGGGATGTGACGCATGAAAGGGAGGATTCTCGCGGGGCTTTGGCGCACACGTGTCGTGGCATGAGCAAGCTTTTACTGACACACCTGTGAAGACAACACCCGCCCTGTGTAGGAGGCGTGAGGGAACGAGTTCTCAGAGACAGCCTTCTACATCCTGTTATGTCGCCTCCCTTTCAGGCCCCTCGGCGAAGATCGGTTGCCATGTCGCCTAGTCCCGCTTTGTGGACTGTTCCAGCCATGTGGTCGACGCAGTCTCGCC
The DNA here is from genome assembly GCA_036428645.1 of Kwoniella sp. DSM 27419. Lineage (NCBI taxonomy): Eukaryota > Fungi > Basidiomycota > Tremellomycetes > Tremellales > Cryptococcaceae > Kwoniella > Kwoniella sp. DSM 27419. The sequence goes on along the minus strand of CP144085.1, from coordinate 11,417 downwards.
TCTAGCTGAAGAAGATGCCCTTGAAGGTCCGATCTCTCGTATTCACAGGTCATCTTGCTGGCTACAAACTCCGTGAGTCCGGTCACATTTGTACGAGATGGTAAAGCGAACTCGCCACGCAGCCTCTGCTGCCCATCGATCTGCACCTAGGACCCTACCGACTATCTTCGACACACAAGCGGTCGGTTTACAAGCGGCTCATCAATCACCCTTTGCATGGTAGATGAGTTCCCAGATTTCACCCAGGATTGCAGATCGCTGAATGCACAGTCGAGTTGGCATAAAACGATATGAAGCAGCACGAAACCACGAGTTCGCCGCGGATTGCGTTGCGATGCCCACATTCGAGTTTTGCTCCCAGCAAGCTCTCATTACCCCTTGTTGATGCACCGCAATGCAGAAAGCGTGTCTCCCTTCCAATCAGCTTCAGAATAGCCCTGAGTCGTTAGCTTCGCAGAGCTGCCCCAAGCTTCATGCACGATTCCGATCCCCACGCCGCTTCTCAGCTAGGACCTTGGAGCACCTCGAATCATGACAGCGTCCGCGTTAAGACATGTCAGTGTCCGCGTTAAGACGATCGACAAATATCAATGCCTCTCCGTCCTGCATAGACTCGACCGCGCATGTTCTGACGACTCCAAAACTGCCTGACTCATCGCGGGTGTCACATTATCGGTGTCATGGTCAAGCGGGGGCCCTGCCCGTATCGGTCAGGCAGCGTCAATAGAGCGGCTCCTTCTTGCTTCCGAGTGATCGGCTGACAGGTCTTCATTGGTGGTCGGAAATCGAATCGTGTCGGAATGCGGACGTGGCTCATGGCCACGGGTAGCTCACAGGTCCGCAACAACGAGTCCTTTATCCCGTCAGTGGGCGCTTCTCACCGCGACGATCGTCGGGAGCGGCGCCATGTTCATACGGCAGATCTTGGCGGTCGCTGCCACTACTTCAGAGGCTGATCAAATGTTTCGTGGCATCAGGTAACAGTGTCCCGGATCGGACCTGGATCATCAGTCAAAGCCACTCAAACATCCGCCGTCGGCCTTATATTCTCATTCACCATTCTGCATAACCTTTGACTGCACAGACGCGAGCTGTGCAGAGTATCGAGCGGTTGATATTGCAATAGGCCAACGCATTAGCGGATCAAAGGTCGCACGGAATCGGACCAGGTGCTTACGCATGTACACCTGTCAATAATGAGCGAAAAGGCTGATCCGAAATGGACCTGCCGTTGCGAGCAGTCACACGAACGCGACAATCATAACATCCATGTGGAAAAGTCCTTGGTCGACCAGAAGCCGATAGCAGCGAATAGGGTACAAGGCGGCACCGTTTCGGAAGTTGTCAACGGAAAGAGCCCTTCGAATCCCTTTTTGGTTAAGACAAAGCGGGTTTGCGGCACCACATGCGATCGGGTACAAGTGCAAGAATGCCAATCCACCCGACCGAGCGCCGGTCAACCGCAAAATGACATCCCAATCTACGTTTACCCCGGCTTTTCAAGACTCACCATTATACCGGCCCGGAATTGCTATGATCTCACTGGATACTCAGCGAATCGTACTCTCTGAGATGACTGAGGTGGAGCGGGAAGCAAATATCGTCACTAGTCGTCAGCGCCAAAATCCGAATGGCTTACCGATTGCTGCTTCCTCCGAATATCGGCTGTACAGGTAGCCATACTCAGACGCTTACTACAACGTCGATTCTCCTTCACCCTTGTGTCAGGCGCCCCACAAGGTATCGATCGGCCTTGGTCGGCGCTGAAAACATCATTTACCGATCCCAATATAATGGGGCTCGAGTCGCATCCACACTTCGGCCGTATATATGCTGAATCTTTCCGGCCCTTCCACTCGTCAGCGACTGGCGATTGCAGGAAGGTGATGAGCTCGAGGAGAACATAAGCAGGGCCTTCGCTTCCGAGCGTTCTCGGTGATGCATAAAAGTCTACCTACAACCACAAACCCTTTCCATCATGTGAATACCACGCCATCACATTCAGTGTGTCCCCTTTGAAAACCCTCCCGACTCTCCTAGGACTACCACGCAGCCATGATCCATAATGACAGGCGGTAAACGCTTCCAGCACCAGCCGGGCTAGTATGTGTACCGGAAGTGAGGATTCTCCATGTCGGTCATATCGTTCTCGCCATTGACCTTGCCCGCTTGTAGCATCTCCTCTTTGGTGAGGCCCGTCACTGCAGCGGCTTCGTCACGTTTAGCGTTGGCCCACATGTAATAGAAGCGCAGAGCCAAAATGACGAAGAAGGTGAGGCCGAAGCAGACGGCGGAGGCGATCAGTCCTGGTCGATAGAGCGGCGCGTCCTTGGCGAGATACTAGCCGTCAGCAAGAATCGCATCAAGGCAACTTACCAATTGTGAGCCGACCATGTTGCCCGCGCAGTACCCAACGAATGATGCCGTCGACTGTTTTACTGCATAAGTTGCTGTCCGTTTGTGGGGAGAACAAGAGAAGACTTACGACTACCGACTTCTTGGTTCGACCTAAACGCGTCAGCATAGTTCAGCCTCGTTTCACTCACCGGCAACATTTGAAGGGATCATAGACCAGCTCATGAACACAGCCGTGGAGTAGATCGACATCATCAGGAGACCACCCCACTTGGTCCACCGCCACGAGTGCTTCTGGGGTAGCAGGGCGGCCATCAATAGCCCGGCCGTGCCTGCCACCATAGAGAACGCCATAAAATAGGTGCGAGTGTTGGAAATTCTCGACGATATGTACCCAGAGAGTACGTTGAAACTACCACCAATTGCACCTCCAGGCATATTGAGGAGGATAACCTGTAGAGACGTGAAGCCGAAAGACTAACAGGTCAGCGGTGGTCTGACGCCCGACTCACCTTAGTCACGATACCGCCAAAGATTCCGTAGCCACCGTTCGGGACGTCGGCCAGGAACGCAATAAGGAAGTATGCGTAGACTTGGGGATCGCGAAGACATTCCAGTACCTGGTACCTCTTCCACTCGCTCTGACCACCGCCCGAGCTTTGGTTGGATACGATCCTCGCCGCCGCTTGTTTCTTCTGCTCAGGAGTGAGCCATCGCACCTCATCTGGTGTACCGATGAAGAGGAACAAGACAATCGCCCATGCGGAGGTCATGCCACCAAGGAAGAGGTTGATCGCTCTCCATGCGGCGATACTGCCTGCACGCTGCGTCGCACTGCCGATACCGTAGGTGATGACGCCGGTGAAGACTACGCTGTCAGCGCGGCCTATTTGGACGAGACCTACTCGCGAAGAACCCGTTCTGGGCCATCCAGATCATCGATCGCATGCCGTGCTCCTCCCGCTTGTACCAGGACGCCACGATCATGAGGAATCCAGGAGAGATGCAAGATCTGTGCCTGGATGAGTCTTGAGCCTTATCGTATACACTCACTCAAATCCGCCGATCAAGGTACGGAGGATCATCAAGCCCGTCCAGTTGTGACAAACGGCAATGAGCATGACAAAGCCTCCCCAGACAAAGACTGCGATGGATAAGAAACGACCGAGGCGGACCTTCTGCATGACATAGTTCATGGGGAACTCGCTGAGGCGTTAGCGGGCTCTGGAGCGTGGACTCACAAGACCAAGTACGAGAGGTAGAAGATGGTCGACAGCCATGCGGTCTGCTGACTGAGGAAATGAGCTTAGCCGGACGTTCTCGTACTCACCCATGTAGGTTCGTGTCCTTGGCAATGCCGAACAAGGTGGAGTTGGAGATGGACTGCTTGTCGGCGTACTGAATACCACTGGACCAGGTCAGACGATATATAAAAGGCTTGACGTACTAAGTGATCGCCATAACTATCCGGTCAGTGACATTCGCAGTGCTCCGTACTCACTGGGCATCAACATCCAATCGATCTTTCTTAGCAGGAGCTTGTTCTGCTCCTCAGTATACTCAGACTCGGCATCTACGGCCGAGACGCCCAGGGGGTCAAAGGCGGGACCCTTCTCGTCAATCGGCGTGTCCATGGCAGCTTTGTCTTGGTATTGCGACATGTTGACTGGTGGAGTGTGCTGTACGGATCATCCGCCCCATCCGTCGCTCTTTATACCCTTCAGACCCCGGGATGGTGGCCCGCAAGGCATATCAACAGATCGGAGTAAGCGATGTAAAAGCGAAAGCAGGTCCAGGGATTCAGCCGCAGGTGTGAGGCGAATATCTTCGGGATGGCCCGGCTTCGGAATACGCGATGGTCACCTGATAAGGACGAAAGGGCACATCGGAGTTAGCGACGCCAAGTCTCCCTAGGTCGGTGCTCTCGTGCTTTCACTTCGGGAGAGCCCGATCAATACACCAAGTATCGATTCAGCCCCTGTCAGGCTTTCATGGTATAACGGGGCCAGGATGAGCGCCCGACATGTCTTCCACAAGCATCGTACTGGATTTCCACCATGCCCGTAGCCATTCGAAAGGACGTTGCTCCGGTCAAGACAAGGCAGCAGCTGGATGTGGAACGAACGCTCGCCCAGCTCACCCTTCCGGAGAAAGTCTCACTGCTGTCTGGCAAAGGTGAGCCTCGACATGGAACACAGGCTGAGGGTTTGCAGACAATTGGCATACCAGGGACATACCCAGGCTGGACATACCATCACTGCGAGTGGGTGCAAAGGACCGTACACGGCTGACCTATAGCTTTCCGATGGCCCGAACGGGTGCCGAGGTACCAAGTTCTTTGAGGGTGTACCCTCCGCGTGCTTCCCGTGCGCTACAGGCCTAGCCAGCTCGTGGGATCTCGACTTGCTGGAACGTGTCGGGGAGGCTATTGGGAACGAGTGCCGGGCGAAAGGTTGGTACAGACTCCTGATTGAGCTGACTGCTAGGCGTTCATGTGCTTCTGGCGCCGACGGTCAATATGCACCGAACTCCGCTGAATGGCAGGGGATTTGAGAGCTTCTCGGAGGATCCCTTGCTGAGCGGAAAGCTCGCAGCGAGCTTTATACGAGGGTGCCAGTCGACCGGAGTGGCCGCAACGTTGAAACATCTGGTCGCCAATGATCAAGAAACGCAAAGGGTGAGCAGTCTGCCTGATCGCGGGTAAGGAAAGCGCTGATTTGCGAGTAGTATTCAATCAGCGGTAAGTGCCATATGTGGGTCTTCCTGGGCCACGACTGATCACGCCTCAGCCGAGGTTGACGAGCGTGCGCTCCGAGAGATCTATCTCAAGCCCTTCGAGCTCGCCATCCGCGAATCCAATCCTTGGGTAGTCATGATGAGCTATAACAGGCTTAATGGTAAACACACCTCGGAGCGGAAAGACCTGATACAGGGCATCTTGCGACACGAATGGGGGTTTGAAGGTGAGAGTTTAGCCCCTGGCATCTCGGCTGACATGAGCAGGCATGACCGTTTCAGACTGGTAAGGTCCTTGTATGTCGAGTCGCTCTGACATGACAGGCACGGCACATATTCTACCGACGAGGCCCTCCAGGCTGGTCTAGATCTCGAAATGCCTGGACCGTCTATCATAAGGGGTGCAGCGCTACAACGGATGATGACTTGTGGCAAGGTGAAGGAAGGGGACATTGACTTGAGAGTCAAGCAGGTGTGTACATCGGTAGACTGCCGAGTGACTCATCAATCACCAGGTACTAGGTCTGATAAATCGCCTTGCACCATCCGGAATTCCCAGCCAAGGTGTGGAACGTCAGAATCCGTTCCCGGCGACCCAGGTCTTGCGACAGTCCGCAGCGGTGCGTATGGTCAGACCTTCCTCAGCTGATAACGTAGGATGCAGTCGTCCTGCTTAAGAACCACGAGGACATTTTACCCATCAAGCCTTCCACTGGTCGGATCGCCGTCATCGGACCGAACGCCGGATACGCGCACATCTCTGGCGGAGGCAGCGCATTTCTTCGTCCGACATATGCTGTGACCCTACTGGACGGTATCAGAGCAGCCGCAGGGTCAGCCGAAGTGACGTACACCGCCGGGTGCGACTCGCACAAGTTGACTCCCTTGATTGTAAGTCAGAATCATGGGTAGCAAAGCTGATCAATAGGGCGAAGCCCTTCGGAACGCTCAAGGGGAACCCGGTTTCGACATAGCCTTCTTTAACGAGCCGCCTGGCGCTCAAGCGGAGCCCATACACTACCTTACAACTACGCACTCTAACATGTTCTTTAACGACAACTTGCCCGGCGAACTGGACAAGTCGTGCTACGCTACGGCCACTGCGACCTTCACTCCCGGCCGGAGCGGTGTCTACGAGTTCGGGATCGGAGCATTAGGTGCTGCGGATCTATATCTGGATGGGAGGTGAGTGCCTCTGACAGTCATACATCATGAAGCTGATCGATCCAGCCTTTTGATCGACAACTCCACTTGTCCTGTCCCGGGCGAGCTGTTTTTCGGTAAAGGTTCACGAGAGGAAACTGCCGAAGTATACCTGAAGCACGGCGTCTCTTATGACATAAGGGCGGAATACACTTCCCCCTCTGCCTCAAATGGCTTTGTGGGGCCACTGGCGTTGACATCAAGGGGCGGCCTGAGAATCGGCGGGTATCACAAGCTCTCGCTTGGGGACCACATTCAGGAGGCAGTTGAATTGGCAAGGGCTGCTGATGTAGCTATAGTCGTTGTTGGCTTGAACTCTGGTAGGTGAACACGAAACGGTGCGTGCTGATGTTCCAGAGTACGAAACGGAAGGATTCGATCGACAGGACATGCGACTGCCTCCAGCGAGTATCGAATTGATAGAGGCTGTGCTAGCCGTTCGGCCCGACGCTGTCATATGTGTGCAAAGTGGTACACCGGTTGTAATGCCATTCGCCAACCAGGCCAAGGCTCTGGTACACTTCTTCTACAACGGCAACGAAACCGGAAACGGTTTAGCAGACGTGCTATTCGGAGCGGTCAACCCATCCGCAAAGTTACCGTATACCTCTCCCAATCAGCTCTCCGATTATGCCAGCCATTCGACGGAGTCATCGTATCCAGGCGTTGATGGGAAGGTGAGCTCGTTGCGTGGGGTTTTGCTAACAAAATTAGGTCCACTACAACGAAGGAGTATTTGTCGGCTACAGACAATTCTCTTCTGTAGGACCACAGCCGGCATTCGCTTTCGGGCATGGTCTCAGGTAGGTTCAAGCGATGGATACTGAGCTGATCGGAAAGTTATACGTCTTTCCTGTACGTCGACTGCTCAGTCACCAAAACGCCTACTGCGGATGCGATAGTCGTCCGGTGCACTATCAGGAATGTCGGTCGAGTTGCAGGTCGCGAGATAGTACAGGTTTATGTCTCCCCACCTCCGAACGGGCTGCGCCGGCCAACTATTGAGTTGCGCTCTTTCGCCAAAACTAGATCACTTGAACCTGAGGAAGAAGAGGTTGTCGAAATCTGCTTACATCGCGAGGCATTTGCCCATTGGGATAAGGGGTGGGCTGTCTCTCAGGGAGAATATCGAGTTTCCTGTGGTTCGTCGAGCGTGGATATTAGGTACGAAGCGTCCATAGAGCTAGAAGGATCTACGTAGCACAGTGACTATGTATTGTCTTGTAAAGCGATGGCCGTTTCTGCCGGTACCGAGTCGATCGCGAACAGGCCGGAGAAATCTACGCCATGATCTATGGTCCACGCGTCGTCGAAGGGCAGATCCCACAGCAGATCAACAGCGCCCTCCGTCGTCACATCGGTGGTGGACCCGATGGCTTCGCTGAGCATAGCGTTTGGTGCAGGATCTTGGTGCTCAGCCTGGTATTGGCTAGAGTTCATCAGGCTGCGACGAGTCAGACGAATGGTCGTTTGAGGTGCCCGTTACTCACACAGCTACGTCCTCTCTGAGTCCGGGAAGTAGCTCCCCCATGATGTCAAGCCTACCGGACCACACCGTCGCAGGCGGTACCCCAGACATCGTTTCGTTATCCGTTTCTCGGTCTTCGTAAGCCCTGACAAGGTCTTCAAAGCAGTCTAAGTATGGCCCGGCAGTAGGAAACTGCTGCGCATAGAGGAACACTGAGGGTGATCAGCGTGTATCGCTGGATCATTGACTCACGGCAAGTAGAGCAAGCTCGCAACGCCCTCGATACGGTCGAGGGTGGGAGCGTGCTTGGCCGGGACCAGGTCACGTGGAGCAGAGTTAAACCGCTAGAGGTCGTCAGCAGGAGATTGGGCTGTTCGTGCATGAATGCACCTCATGAAGATCTTGCATAGCACCCAGGTAGCCAGGTTCTTCGAGTCGTGGCGAAGCAGGCGACATTCGATCTGGTCCAATCAGCAAAGTCTCTCGGACATCACTCACGTCCAACACCGCAGCAGCACTCTGCGCACACAGGTAAGGGAAGTTGCCGCGTGTATCAGACTTTACAGCGAGCGGGCGCAAGAGGATCTGAACAGACTGGCACAATCAGCCTTGCGTTTACAAAATTGACTCACGTTGTGATATTCCACCTCGAAGAAGTCGAAGGAACATGCTGGCAAACGACTGTCCAGCTGACGGGGGTACACATTACGCCAGGCTTCCAGCTCGATCAAAAGCGTGTTGATCGCAACGGTGTCTGGCTCTGAAGCAGCTGGTTGAGCGACGGTGTAGATCACATCGTGAATCTTGGATTTGAGCTGATTGAGCCGTATTGTGTGAATGAACGAGGTCATCTGGATTGTCAGCGATACCTCTCATATGCGACCTCTTACAGTAGAGAAGCAGCCATAGCCTCTGGCGTACTCGTCTCCCGGTCTGCTTCCATCAGGTAGACCCGCTTGAGCAGAGAGGAGACTTTGAAGCGAGGCGCTGTCCGCTATGTTCGCATCGAGGTTGAGGGGTAGTTCGATGTCGATGTCCCGGTCTTGACAAGCGAAAGGTCGGCCGAACTGGATGGCGATCATACTGCTGATAAGCTAGGCATCGCATTACAACTCACCGGTCCAGGATGTACGCGCCCCACCAGACCCTTTGACGCATGCAGTACGCGCGAGGATCCCGGCTTCTCTCCACTTGGGACCGCACCCTTCGATGCAGACCCAGCTCGATGGCTGACCTGACTGCTGTACCGCCTATATGCCAGAGGCTCAGGCCGGAAGAGGTGTGCCGGAAGGTGTACACGATCAGCAGCAGGAGTGCTTGTACAGTTGCGATCGACTTGATGGTAGATAGCGGCGCGAAGAGGCGAAGTGCCGTGTCATAGTATGTCTGCTGTCAGCTAGGTCATCGTGTAAAAAACTCACTTCGTGAGACAGCGCAGAAGGGTCGTCCTTCTCACAGAGCTTGGCCCCTAAGCCGTACAGCAGCCACAAGAAGAAGGCGCCGTAATAGTCCTGGACACGTTCGTGCGTGAGCGGGCCGCTGTCATCGCCGACGTCAATGGGCTGCATCGAGCACAGCTCGGTCGCCCTGGCTTGCCAAGCTTGAACAGCGATCCAGTCCAAGAAGCCATACCGCGCTTGGATACGGTAGTAGACCGTCGAGATGTACCGGTTGCCCAGTGCCTCGGACGGTATGGTGGGCAGAAAGATATATGACGGCGGAGTGTGCGTTGTGCGAGATCGCAGCGGCGTGTCCTGTCGTGTGAGATGTGGAGCGGTATTCGCCTTCGTTTTGAGGGAACTATCACAGGTCAGCACGCGTGTCGTGACTCTACGCTCACGACATCATGATCCTCGCCCACCCAACCCCCGAACTTCCTCCAAGATACAGGGGTTCCGCTCCGCCCTACCAGTCGTAAGCAAAACCGCCCCGATGGTTGACACTCCCACTCACACTCAGGCTCAGAAACCCAACTCCAGTCGCCAGGTTGTCGCTCCCGCCTTCCTCCCGGTCGGAGTGCTGGACATGCGGCAACGATCCATTTCGATCGGCGGACGGGGGAGATCGCGGAACGCAGTTGACGTTCTCGACACTGGCGGCCGTAACTACCGCTTGAAGTCGGTCCACTTGGTCCTGAAGCGCCGTAACCTGGCTATACGCCATGTTAGGCCACTTCTTAGACGATGTACCCACCTCTCCAGGTATACCTCGCGAGACGACTTCTCGAGAAACTCGCATGGGACGTCTGCCTTGTGACAATTTCTACAGCGACTCCCGCTTCCGGGAAGACCTTTGCGGGTGTGAGCGATGACGAAGCTCGGAACAAGTGTACAACTTACATTTTTGCTTTCTGATCCGGCACCGTTCGCATGCTAAGCCTCGACGTCGACGAGGAAGAGGAGAGCCTGATGAGCGAGACCTATCTGACATGAGAGCAGGGATGTTGAATGTAAGCAGTATCGACGTGAGGTTGTTGACTGGGTCCTCGGATCGGAAGGGAACGCCGATGCCAACGATTGGCTACGTAATCCAACGCTATCAGCCAATCGCAATTCAGGAGGTTCTTATATGAATAAGTGGGTCTAATACCTTTCAAGCTGTTCCTTTTCCTATGCAACTTAAGATGCATGTCAACAAGGCTAACTGAGTCCATGAGCATAAGACCAGTAACGCTGTGTACCTCTGCTTAATCAATCCACTTTCAGCACTATTTGGCTGCAAGTGTCATGTTGGATCCCCGCCACGACACCAATAGCCATAAGTCTCTTACAAGCAGGTTATCATGATGCCTATTTGTGGCTCCAGCTGATTTAGACAACTAGTAATCCGTCAAGGACACTTAGATGACTTAGATACTAGCTCGTCGAAGATATCTAATTTCCTATAGCTTCATGGACTTGAACTGGGCTTGAAGAGTATAGGAACCGTAGTAGCCATACTCTGGCTGGAGTCGTGAGTAGCTCATATGAACTGGGTATGATATTCAATCGAGGGATCACTAGAGAGAGGCTAGCTAAAATTGACGAGAGTTGACTACTATATACTCATGCCCATTCTCCAGTATTGCTCCCCTTGTAATGTCTCCTGGTACGTCCTCCTCTAGGTGGCTCGTCAACAAAGTAGTGAGACGGCTGGATTGACGACAGCCAATCGAGACATATCACCTTTCCTCGGGTTTCAATGAATCATCGATTGCCGATATCTATGCACCTTTGTCTGTCCTGTCCCAACACGGCGCTTGCCCCGTTTGACAATTGTTCCGTCTGTTTTCACCGGCTATTGTCGAGTAAGCGGATGCTCCGCTTGCAGCGCGGCGCTATGCTGTAGCACAAGTAGGCTCTGAGCCCATGTAATGTCCCTAGACAGTGCTACCCAATTCCCGACGCGTGGGAAGTCCGTCGGAGGTTCAGTTGAACCTTTCTCAAAGTACCTCTCTAGAGGTGTTACAGAGCTTCTTTAGGGGGTTACAAGGGACTCCAGGGGTGGGGGACTTTTTTTTTGAGAACCCCAGAAAGCCCCTGGGGGTTACAGGGCCGTCCCCCATTGGGGGTTTTGCTGTGTGCCACTTAGGGGTTAGGGGTTAGGGGTTAGGGGGTTAGGGGTTAGGGGTTAGGGGTTAGGGGTTAGGGGTTAGGGGTTAGGGGTTAGGGGGTTA
>CP144084.1:0-76152 GCA_036428645.1 Kwoniella sp. DSM 27419 | reverse complement strand
CCCCTAACCCCTAACCCCTAACCCCCTAACCCCTAACCCCTAACCCCCTAACCCCTAACCCCTAACCCCTAACCCCTAACCCCTAACCCCCTAACCCCTAACTAACCCTAACCCCTAACCCCTAACCCCTAACCCCTAACCCCTAACCCCTAACCCCTAACCCCTAACCCCTAACCCCTAACCCCTAACCCCTAACCCCTAACCCCTAACCCCTAACCCCTAACCCCTAACCCCCTAACCCCTAACCCCTAACCCCTAACCCCTAACCCCTAACCCCTAACCCCTAACCCCTAACCCCTAACCCTAGAGATTTGCCGAACCCATCGGCGGGCTTAACCGAGATACCGGATTTCACCTGGAACTCCGTGCTTGGGGACAATAAGAAAGCCATCAACGCCGAATCGAACTATACCTCGCCCATTGTCGAGAGTGTATTGTTCTCACTCAGCCACGGAACGAACGGCTCAGGACGCTGCTAGTCGATCCTAGTTGACCCAGGAATCAGCCTAGACGATCTTTAACCGAAGAATACCCGAAGTTCTGCCACGCTAAGGGTAACGCGGTAGCCGACGACGTGAAGTCCTATTGTTCTTCGACGCCACGGTCAAGTCTACTACCGAGTGCGGCGACGGTCGACGTTCTTCGGCGAAACACATCCTGAAGAAGAGGTTCACACGCTCACAACTCAACAGGGACTCGGCGAATCTAGGCGACGACGTTGAGAGAAGCTAGAGCAGGGTATGAGGAGGTATAAAAGAGGAGGCCTGTCACGGAATCATATCGATCATCTGGGAATCCCGTCATACTCGACTATCTCTGATCACTTCTCGCCGACATCTACCATCTCTCGCCGACATTCTCCATCATACGGCCGACAATGCTCTATCGCGACGCCGTTATACCCGAGATCCAGCTACTCCCAGATCGGGCTACTTCGAATGACTTCTATTGTTCTCGGCGAACAATAAGAACCTTATTCGACATGATCTTATTGTTCTCCGAGCTCGGCAATCGAAGCCTTATTGTTCTCATAACTTGGCACTCGAAGGCTTATTGTTCTCGAGTAAAGGAACCACATGGTCACCGAGCTGGACGCATGGGACCATTGGATTTAGTAGAATATATAAGGAGCTCGTCGAGGTTCGAATAAAACCTCAGCGATCTCTGATTGTTGTCTATCCATAGTATTCTATCTTCACATAGTACCGATACATACAATCATTGCTTGCCACACATCCTTGCTGCTACCTCGACCGACACTTGACTTAGCGGAACTTCACTTCCCTTAAGTCATTTTAGCCTATTTATCGACGAGGTATTTCAACCTCCGCGAGGTCGGCCTATCTCGGGCGATATTCTAGAGTTGGACGTCGACACCTATCGTTGGTCGACGTAGCCTAGTGACAGTATCAGAGATCGCTCATCATCCTCGTCCAACTCCTCTTGCTTTACACACCACTCTTCTACCTCTATCGTCATGTCACAACCCCATTCCTCTTCCGGCATGTCCAGGACTCGATCCGGTTGAAACCTTGGAACCGAAGATACCCCCGATCCTATTGCCCGAACACCTTCACCTAACAACGGTAATCTCGAGGACCATGGACCCAACCTCGCCGAGAATATTCTACCTCCGCCGAACATCAATGCACCTATCGACCCGGCAACCTTCCAACAGCAAATGATGGCCATGATGAACCTCCTTACGCAGTCTATCGCCGGGCAAAATCGACAAGCCACAACCCCCGCTCCGTCTAAGCCCCAGGAGCCTAAGGTCAAGGACCCGGAGACCTTCCATGGCCAACGCGATTCGCTCAACGCCTTCATTACCGAATGCGAGCTCGTATTCGAGCTTCAGCCCTCTAGGTTTGGGGACGATCGAACTAAGGTCAGCTACATGATCTCCCTTCTTCGAGGTACCCCGCTTCTTGCCGTACGACCCCTGCTATCCTTCGAGCCCCGACCTTACATGCTCGACGATCATCAAACTTTTGTCGCATACCTTCAGACCAATTATGGGGATCCCGACGAGAAAGGCACAGCTAGGCGAAAGTTAAAGGCCTTACGACAAAATGGCCCAGCCTCAAGTTACTTCGCCGAGCTCCAACAGTATATCGCCATACTCGGATGGAAGGATCAAGACCCCATCATTGATCGAGCTATAGATGGACTCAAGCCTTATCTTAAGGACGAAGTTGCTCGAGCAGGACACCGACCACAGAGCCTTTCAGAGCTCATCGCCTTCATTGTTCCTCTCGACAATCGATTGTACGAACGCGAACAGGAGAAGAGTACGAGAATCGAAATGCAGTTGTGCGTCCTATCGCCACTATGAGACCGACTCAGCCGAACAGTAGTATGGCCACGGTCACCTCGGCTACCTTTACTCCGAGGTCGGCGAACTTATCCGACACCAAGCCCAATACTTCCCCTTATAGTCGACCTTCTGGTAACATTCCTCGAGGTCCACTCCCGGAAGCCGAGAAGCAGCGACGAAGGGATAACAATCTCTGTCTTTACTGCGGCGGACAAGGACACACCGCCATCGATTGCCCTCTAACTCAATCTCGAGCCGGAACTACTGCCCAAGTCAAATTCGAGACTCGAAGGGAACCTCAACGACAAGCTCCTCCCTCGGGAAACGCCCAAGGCTCGACCAGTTAGACGGGCCACGTCGAGCCTCTTCGTATTTCCTGTCTGCTATACCCGTTTCGTCGCATGTATCCGATCCTACACCGTCTTCAACCTTGCCTATACCCTACGAGACGTTATCCGTCTCATTCATCCCGAATCAATCATGTCCAGTATCGTTCTCGACTATTGGCAACGATACCACCAACCTCCGAACTTTATGGGACACCGGCGCGTCCGAATCCTACATCAGTCCCACCGTTTTGCCTACTATACCCGATCAACCGTTGCCCTATCCGACCCCAGTCGACCTTCGCCTATTCGACGGTGAACCTTCTTCTGCTGGCCAAATCACACATTATGTCGACACACATATTACGATTTCGCCGACATTTAGCCCACTTCCTATTCGACTCAACATAACCACTTTATGTGAGGCCGACCTTGTCTTAGGTTCGACTTGGATGTCCAATGCTGGCGCCACTATCGACCTTCGAAACTCCCTTGTTACCTTGAGCAATTCTGCTACACCACCTGCAAATCCAGTACTACGAGCCTCTACGATAAAGAGGAACCCTTGCACCTTCGAACAATATCACCTTAGGAGCCCGAGCTCCGGTGATTTCCAGTTACCACCATGGGTGATCGAACCGAATCGATCACGCCTGTCTTAGAAACGATAGATCAGCAAGAGCCGACTATCACCGCTTCAGATAACCGATCTCACTCGGATGTATCTGCCTTTGAACCAACCTTGCCGAGCCTCGCCAACACCGCCATCTTGCGATCCACCTCAGTCGACACATCGCCGAGTGTCGACGAAGAATATTATAATCAGCCGCAGTTATCCAAGGAGGATTATGCCGAGCTGATCACCTCCGAGCCCCAGTTCTATGAGCCTATCGAGACCAGTGAGGACGATAAGGAAACGCAAGAACTACTTCAACAAGTACCCGATTACTGCCACGACTTCCTTGACATCTTCAGACAGAAGCAAGGAACCCGGACACTACCACCGCCCCGCGAATATGACATGCGCATAGATCTTCGACCTTCGGCGAAACTCAGCCCAGCCAAACTATATCAACTTACGGAAGACCAACGGCAAACCTTGTTGGAAACACTCGACCGAGAAGTTACCGCAGGTCGAATAAGACCAAGTAAGGCTTCCTATGGGTCGCCAATGTTCTTTGTACCCAAGAAAGACGGCCGATCACGTATGGTTGTCGACTATCGAAAAATCAATGAGGAAACCATCCCCGACGTCTATCCGCTACCGCTCATCAGCCAGATCACCAATGACCTTAGTAAGGCTAAGATCTTCACCAAGCTCGATCTTACCGGAGCATACCAGCTCCTCCGCATGGCCGAGGACATGAGCACCTTACCGCCTTCCGCACCCAATACGGCATGTTCGAGTCGCTAGTCGTGCGAGACGGCCTTCGAAATGCACCTGCAGTCTTTCAACATTTCCTCAACGACGTCTTCAAGGAAGTGCTAGGACGTGGAGTTACCATCTACATCGACGATATCCTCATATATGCGTCAGATGTCGAGGAACTTCGCCGACTTACTCGAAAGGTATTTGAGATTACCCGAAAGGCCTCTCTATACCTCAAGGCATCGAAATGCGAATTCGAAGTTACTTCTATGACCTTCTTGGGTTACGTCGTCTCGAATAAGGGAATCGAAACCGACCCCGCTAAGGTCGCTGCTGTGCAGGACTTCCCGCGACCCACCAACCTACGCGAATCTCGATCGTTCATTGGACTCACCAGCTATTACCGCCGCTTTGTCCCCAACTTCTCAAAGATCGCGAGTCCCATCACCTCCTTGACGCAGAAGGGCCGAGACTTTGAGTGGGGCGAATCCCAGGAGAGAGCCTTTACCGAATTAAAGCTTCTCCTTACCAAAGCGCCAATACTTGCGCATTTCGACCCGTCAAGGAAACGATAATTCAGACCGACGCCTCTCACTTCGGCTGGGGTTTCATAATCTCGCAGATCGATAAATTATCTCGCCGAGAACATCCTATCGCTATAGAATCTGGTCGATTTGTTGGCGCACAAATCAATTATACGACTACGGAAAAGGAATTTATGGCCATAGTCGAAGCATTCAAGCGGAGTCGACATATGTTACTCCAGGTCGACAGTACAGTTGTCACGGACCACCTCAATCTGACATATTGGATGGAACCTCGACAACTGTCGCCCCGACAAGCTCGCTGGGTAGAGCTACTCTCTAGCTTCCGTTTCAAAATCGTCTATCGCCCAGGGACATACGCTACGATGCCCGATGCTCTATCAAGGCGATCGGACTATCACCCAGGCAAAGGATCTACAGTCGACAATGAATACAACTTCATACAAGCCCTTCCGACCATTAGTAAGGATAACCGAACCTTACCGAGTCCCGTCAACTCTGGACCGATCCTACGGGCGCTCCAACGCGTCATGCCCATCGATCGCGACTACTTCATCGACGACGAGGATCTACGTGCCGGCTACTCTCAAGATCACGATATCAAGGACGTGATAGAAGAAATGAAATCCCTAGTACTCCCCGAGACTAGCGTCATTTTACCTCCGGAACTTAAAAGTGTTACCACACTTCGCCGAACTTCGCGTAACCCCAACATTATCCTTCCAAGTTGGACAAAACGACAATTCCTCGCCTTCAACAATAGGGTATATGTGCCGAATCACAACATCAGTCGCCTCAAGATACTTCGAGCTAGACACGACTCGCCAATCGCAGGTCATCCAGGGATCGTCAAAACCATTGAGTTGATCTCACGCGATTACATATGGATTGGATTACGAAATGATGTCGAGGCGTACATCAATGGATGCGCTGTCTGCCAACGAACCAAGGGTACGAACCGATTACCTACTGGGACGCTCAAAACCCTTGAGGTACCTACAAGGCCATGGTCGGAAATCAGCATGGACTTCGTCGAACAGTTACCGAAATCGAATAAGTTTGACTCGATCCTCGTAATTGTCGACCGACTTACCAAATGGGCTATCTTCATTCCGACTACCACATCGCTCACCTCCTCTGGTCTCGCCGAACTAATTCTAGATCGACTCATTAGTCAACACGGCCTTCCAAACGCAATCGTTTCCGACCGAGGGTCTAAATTCACGTCCAAGCTCTGGAGATACCTTACCGCACGACTGGGTATCAATCTCCGCCTATCGACCGCTTTCCATCCTCAAACGGACGGTCAGACCGAGCGCGTAAACCAAGTATTAGAGCAATACCTGCGAATCTTCACCTCCTACAACCAAGACGACTGGTCGACGTTATTACCACAAGCTTCGCTGGCCTATAACAACTCTATCCACTCTGCGACCAAGTCCACCCCGTTCTACTCCAACTTCGGCTACCATCCAAGATGGGTCGACGAGCTCGTATCAACAAATACGACCGAAATCCCGGAAGGAGCTCGCATTGCCGAATCCTTGGTCGCCTTACACCAACATTGTTCGAATAACATCGCCGAAGCCAACAAACTTTACGCTCAGTCATACGATAAAAGGCGCATAGCTCACCCACCTTACCGAAAGGGAGATTAAGTCATGCTATCAATGGAGAACATTCGGACACTTCGACCAATGAAGAAACTGGATCTACGACAATCCGGACCCTTCACCATTCTCGAGGAGATTGGTAGCCTCGCGTACCGACTCGACCTTCCAGAGTCAATGAAAGTTCACAACGTCTTTCATGCAACCCTACTGCGGCCCTACACCGCTCCGAGTTATCCTGGCCAAGCCATGGAACCACCTCCGCCAATTGAGACGGCCGACAATGTCCTCGAGTACGAAGTCGCAGCGATCATCGATTCAAGAAACAACAATCGCACAGGTCGATTGGAATACCTAGTGGGATGGCTAGGCTATGAAGGAACCGACGAACATGTAGGATGGGAGCCTAGGGAAAACTTAGCTGGATCAGAAGAGCTGATTCTCGAATTCCACAATGCTTATCCCGACAAACCTTCGTCGACAATATCGAGATCTCGCCGAAAATATAGGAAACGGACCTAACTACTGTCCGAATCACTACAAAATCACAAGTCTATTCCGACACAATGGAAACCACTCCTATTCATACACGACCTATACACACCTCTACTATCTACAACGACAACCCTCTCAAATCCGCCACACATGCCACCAACACCTTCCTCCTCTCACTATCTCCCTCCGTCACCGCCAACGCCTCCAACCTACCCACCACCTCCATCACCACTGGGGACGGGCCAGCCTTCGGCGTCGTCGGCTTCGTAAAGGAATAGTATCCAGTACTACAGGAAGCGCACTTTTTAGATGCGCCACGCTTCTTGTAGCACGGGAGACCCTCCTCACTACATCATCAGCCATACTTCGCCTAACCTCGCCGAGACTCGTCGATATCGTATGAACTCGACTTACCTACACCGAACACACGCACGCGTACCGTCACGGAGCTCGTACTCAGCGTTTTCACCGAAGTGAGCCTATATTGTCAGCCACCAATCAGTACGAATCAATACGTACGTTCAGGTATTCCTTGCTCCGCAAAGCATTACGGGGCCTCTTTGGAGAACGCCCGGCACCTTCCTCCTGACTAGGACTGGGCGACTTACTTCTACCGCCGTCGTCGTCGTTGTTTTGGTTGTTACCGGGACCACCGAGGTTGTTGTCGATACCGGAACCACCGGCGGGAGCGAATCGGCCATCTGGGCCACCTACACGTCAGCGACGAAAGAAACATTGATGAACTACGATACCTGGGCGCCAAAATCGATACTCACGGGCTGGAGAAGGCATAATGATATGAAGTATAAGAGAACAATCTCGACGACACGACACCGTACTTATACTACTTCGACATCTCGTCAGCCATCACCAAGTAACACGACGTATCCAAGACAACGTGTAAGATCTATGACGAAATGGTGAATCAGGAACAATGTGTCCGCGACAATCATTGGTTACCCCTGTTACAAAGGCTACCTTTCCGACGCGTCTTAATCCGCACACACACACGAATGCCGAATGGCCAAAGAAATGCTCGCAAGGACGCTTCGCAGTGAGAAGGAGCCGACTGTCACGGAATCATATCGATCATCTAGGGAATCCCGTCATACTTGACTATCTCTGATCACTTCTCGCCGACATCTACCATCTCTCGCCGACATTCTCCATCATACGGCCGACTATGCTCTATCGCGACGCCGTTATACCCGAGATCCAGCTACTCCCACATCAGGCTACTTCGAATGACTTCTATTGTTCTCGGCGAACAATAAGAACCTTATTCTCGGGCTACTTCGAATGACTTCTATTGTTCTCGGCAAACAATAAGAACCTTATTCGACATGATCTTATTGTTCTCCGAGCTCGGCAATCGAAGCCTTATTGTTCTCATAACTTGGCACTCGAAGGCTTATTGTTCTCGAGTAAAGGAACCACATGGTCACCGAGCTGGACGCATGGGACCATTGGACTTAGTA
The DNA here is from genome assembly GCA_036428645.1 of Kwoniella sp. DSM 27419. Classification (NCBI taxonomy): domain Eukaryota; kingdom Fungi; phylum Basidiomycota; class Tremellomycetes; order Tremellales; family Cryptococcaceae; genus Kwoniella; species Kwoniella sp. DSM 27419. The sequence goes on along the minus strand of CP144084.1, from coordinate 68,012 downwards.
GAATATATAAGGAGCTCGCCGAGGTTCGAATAAACCTCAGCGATCTCTGATTGTTGTCTATCCATAGTATTCTATCTTCACATAGTACCGATACATACAATCATTGCTTGCCACACATCCTTGCTGCTACCTCGACCGACACTTGACTTAGCGGAACTTCACTTCCCTTAAGTCATTCTAGCCTATTTATCGACGAGATATTTCAACCTCCGCGTGGTCGGTCTATCTCGGGCGATATTCTAGAGTTGGACGTCGACACTTATCGTTGGTCGACGTAGCCTAGTGACAGTTTTCCTAAGTGTGCGCCAAAGGGTCACTCCCCCACCATAGCTCCATTTTCTATGTTGCTGCATAGGGTGTGAAACAAAGCCTTTGCTGCAAACTTTCACATGTTAGGAGCCGGTGGACCCGTCGCACCCTTTACGCCCACTCAGGGGTGTCCCTTCATTCCGTCCCCCTGATTGACTCTTACCTGTTCCTCCCTTTCCCCTTATCCTGTCCGTTGTCCTGCCCGTCTCATTGTCCGCATGAACTCCATCGGCTGCGTTGTTTCCATCGTCAGCATCGTGTCCATCGTCATATTTGCCTCACTGGTCTGTTCGGTCGGGGTCGTTCCGACCATCCCCTGATCCCATGTCTTCCTTCCGTTTCACTCTTTTCATCCGCTCCGTTGCACTCGTTAACTTTTTCCACCAGGTTCGCTCGTTCCAGCCGTCCGCTCGTCCCGTTCCTTCCGGTCACGCTCTCACCTCCTCGTCTGCCGCGCCTGCCAATCTGTCCACCCGTTCCTCACGTGTACTCGTTGACCGCTGACTCGCTACGCCGTTGCGGTGATACTAATAACTGAGCTCGTTCTGTCCAAACGCGCTTGAACCATGCCGCCATCTTTCCCTGCCCGTATCCGCTTATCCCCGTTGCCACCTTTCCCTTCAGCCTGGTCACTCAGTCGACTGAATTGACTTTCACCGGTTGCCCCTGTTTCCCCTTCTTTTGGTCCTTTGAGCTACTCGTCTCACTCCAATCCCCCGCGTCCCGTTCGCCGTCCTGCTCTTCCTCGTCGTTTCCATTGTCCCTCTCGTCTGCATCATCCCTCTCATCCCACTCAATCACTCGTCACTCGCACCGGTCCCCATTTCTCCTTTCAATCACGCAATCCATCTCGCTGCGTTCGCCGTACGTATCACAGCATCAAAGCCGAAGCCTTTGCGTCTGTCGCAGCTGCTGGCGGGCCCTCTCTTCAACTCAGTTCGCTCTTCCCACTCGTCTCACTGGTGCTGTCTGGCCAATAGTCACACTTTTCCCGCCAATCCTGCTCGTTTCGGTCGTTCAGCTCATTTACCTGCACCTGCTGCACCGTTACTGCTTGTTGACAGCCCCCTATCCTGCATGACCGACCCGCCATCACATGTCCTGAGTCCATCGCACGCCGTCTTACCTCTCCTACCCGTTCCGGCCCTCCAGATATGCATCTCATGCACCCGCTCATTGGCTGACCAGCTGCACTGCCGCACTATTGCGTTATCATACCTGTTCCACCTGTTGTAACAGTCGCATGCAATCTTTGATGATGACTACATCCGCTGCTACCGTTGCCTTGGATAAGAGCCATATTCGTCGCATCGATTGCAGCTGGAGCAACTGCTCCGTCGATCCTGTCCACCTGATTGACTCCCCTGGGTTTCATCCGGTCCATCCGTTTCCTATTCGTTCGGTTGAGCATTCAGATCGCCCTACATTCGTCTTACTGGCTGCATCCACTTGAGCGCTTGCGCGTTGCCAACCTGCGCCGCCCGTGAATGCACTGGCTGCATTTGTTTGACCCGTTCCATCGGTCCATCCCTAATCTTTCGCTCTATACGCTAACTCGTTACACCCGCTCCTATCATCCCACCCGCTTCATGCGCTAATCCCGTTTATCCTGTGCTTGCTAACAAGGTGGTGCAGTGGGACGCGATCGTCCCTATTTGAGCCAGCTACACATCAGTTAAACAGCCATCCTTGTCTTTCTTGTTCCCCCGACAGGTCGTCCGTTCGCGGATACCCGGTATACCCGCGGACCTACCGTCGTCTCGCTGACTTCTGGTTTCCACACCTGTTTCGGTCTTACCACCTGTTTCGTCCTGATCTCGTTCAATGTCATGTCTATTCCATCTGGTCAGTACCGTCGCCGCCGTCTACACGACCATTGCTCCGGCTGGCTGAAGATGGCTCAATCTGCCCAACCCATTCTACACCACTCGGGACACTTGCTAAACCCGACTCAGCACCACCGTCCTGTCCGACTTGCCTGGTCAAGCACTCGCTCCTTCGTTATCTGTATGTTCCGCATATCTAGCTCGGTTGCATGCCTGCTTACTGTCGCCGTTGCCATAACTCCCGGCTCGAACGTTCATTACGCTGCATACAGGCCCCGGCATAATTGAATATCAATAGGACTATAGGATTGGACAGCGCTTTGATTAGAAATTATGCCGGTACCACTGGTCACATTAGAAAATATGCCGGTCCCCCTCTCGCCGGGGGAATGCATGACCGCATCTTTGGTTAAAACCTAGACTGATCATTGACTACATACTACGAAAGCGCCTGCGTAGGATCGATTCATCTGCCCGCACAAGTGTGTCCTCACCCGAGACTGATCTGACGTGCAAGCCCGCTCGGTCATGCGGTTGTTCGGTATGTTCGCGCGTATTTCGCGCGTTGTTCGCGCTTTATTCGCCCCGTTCGCACTTTTTTCGCGCGCAGTTCATACTTTTCGTACTTTTCGCACGCGGTTCACGTCTCCCTTACTGAAAAGCGCATAGCTGCGACTCGTATCTGACTCTGCACGATGCGTCTTCGACGGAACCACATTTACCACTCAGTGGGCCTGACACAGTACATCGTGCTGAGCTGCTCAGGCCTCAAGGCGCATCATTCCGGCTTTCGCTCCACGAAGTGATCAAGCTGCTCCGCTGCGCATCATACAGCGTCATAACTGTGCGTTTGCCTGCATCTGCCACTTGCAAGTACGGCGAAATGTGCCGCTGCATTGTCTGCATTATCTGAGCAAGGATACCACGCGGTCGCAGCGCCATGGATTGGCCGGAGAGCGGCAGGTTCAGATCATTCCAGCCTGTATGGTCTGGTCCAACCTTGAAACCGAGGACTTCAAGCGTGCTCTACAAACCCGGGGGATTGTTCATGTCATAGTTTAGCCTCTCTGACGGGTCCCCGATATGAGCGGCGGACAGGGCGGGCTGCCATATTGGGTATCTTGGCGAGCTGCCGGATGTGAGGGCGTCTGTAGTGGGGCATTTGGGCCGGAGGTGTCGGTCAACGTCACACGTGCGTATAGGTCATACACCGATGTCTGTATTGGGCATATATGTCGAAAGGCTAAGACAAGCGCGGGTTCAGCCTCGGGCTCAGAATACCAAGTGCCTTTGAAAGAGAAAACACATCAAGGTCGCCGAGATGAGTTCACGGACGAGTTAGCGGTAGCTGAAAAGTCCGCTGCAGGGGCCTGGAAGGGTCATTCGGTCGAGCCACTGTGTGTCGCGTTGCTGCTCATCCCAAGTCGTGCAGCGCGCTCCACCTATGTGGAGGTCTTCACTCCTCTTCTGAAGCCATGCACCGGCTTCGGCGATGCCTGGCACGGGGACAATGATGCTGTTCGGCAACAAACAGAGTGTGACATGAGCCGCAATTGATGAGGCACGGTCTTTGATAGTCGCCCCCGGTCGGTCATACGAGGCATTGTAAGCGGAAGCTGGCCGCTGGTGAATGATCGAGGCTGAAGTCTCGCTCGTGCGAACAATGTTGCTAAATCTCGACGACAAAGGTCTCCACCTACATACACCTCGATACAATGTATATACAACGCTCTGGAACCGCATCAAGCGGAAGGTCGCTCAGGCAATATGCCATTCACCTCAAGCTCTACGTACGTGTTTCTGGTAGACATCCAGGCATCCGCCCTTCCCTCGCCAGCCCATGGAGATCCCCTCCGGTAGCTTTCCTTTACCGCCTGCCTGAGCGTAGTCGACAAGCTTTCCCAGTGTCTCCATCACTTTGACTACTTCTTCAGCTGCCATTGAGCCCGGACGGAGCAGGCCTTCATATACCCTGAACCACCCAAGGCAGATATCGTATGAGCGAGCTTTGATGTTCGTGTGGTGGAAGCCGCGTCGATCCCCAGTCACTCGCCATTCTACATTCAGTGGTATCGTCAGTCCACGAACGCAAACGGGACAGATAACAGCGTACCTTTCAGCTGTTCGACACTCTTCCTTGACAGTGTCCAGCAAGCATCGACAAGACGGTCCCATTCAGCTCCGTCCTGCCTTCGGAACGCTTCGATGAGACTACGGCACTTGATGAACCATTTCCGATACTGATTCGTCACTCAGGATGTTAGCCTATCCGACAGTGATCGGTGTCGCCCCAATCGCCTCACGGGGAGTGGCACAACTCACTATGCTGATCTGCATATCCCTTCTCGCTGCCGACGTAGCCGAGCTCGACTTCCTCTGACCGGTGTCCGGTCTCTGCAACCGCGACCCGATCAGCGACGGGAGTAAAGACCGTTTAGACTTACGCTTCGAACCTCATCATTCGGCGTTTGTACTGCATTCGGAATGGTAGCTTCCAGCTGACCATCGCCTGAGGCCTGGTGGTCAATAGCCAGGTCGAACGAGCCATTGGTCCCGACTTCTTGGTCTGCATCATCAAAAGGGATATGCCGTTCCAGGCTCTGCCGACGATGCTGGACGACCGGGGTGACAAAGCGAGAAAGGCCGTTGAGAGCTGAACAGGATTCAATGGATACGACTTGATGTTGAATGGAAAACTAGGTCCAACGAGTCAACAGAGTGACGTCGCTGGAGTAGAAGCGGATTGACTTACATTGCTCGAGCTCGGGTCGTCCATCTCTGAATCCGTGTATTCGGGCCTGTGATGGATATCGGCATCCACAGTTCAGAGGAATCCTACAAGCCAAGCAGGGCTCACCAGTTCGTCGAAAAGGACAAAATGTCCGTCATATACTGCAGATTCTGCGCAGCCTGGATTTGACGGCTGGCTTCGGCTGGAGATGCATCTCTCTCCCGCTCTTTGAAGGATCGCTAGAATTGCCGTTACATTAGGTCATCTGTTCTGACTATGTTTGCAATCGTCATCGACTGGTACTTACCCTTCCACGTCTAACGGAGACAGGCGTAAGATCCGCGCCATGCCCTTGAGCCAATGGACTCAAACCTCCGCCTTCGACAGCAACAACGGAGGTGGATCTCTCGTCGGCCCGAACTATCGAACGATTGTTAACGTTGTCTTCCTGTCGGGACCAGTTCGGCGAGCGCGCCAGGTCGAGGGATTGTCTTGGTTGATTGTAGCCTCCAGTCAGAGACGCTCGACGGCCGTATCTGCTGATATCATTGCAGTGAATGATGCTAGTATACGGCGACACGCGAGTAGTAGAGTGTGAATGAGTGGCTCGTTGATATGGTGGCATGGCACGGTGTCATGAGTCAATCAACCTGGGTCTCTCCCAGAACGCCCGTACCACGCAGATGGCTGTTGAGGAGTATGCGGTCAATCGCGATGATAGGTTGTAGCGAGACTCGATGTGGATATTGCGGCAGGCGGTTCTGATTTCGTTTTTAGGGTTGAAAGGAAAGTAAGACAATGGTTGCGATGATGGTGGATTATGGTCCGGTATGTTTTGAATTCGCCTGAATCTGTCGAACTCTTCGCGAAACCTCTGATTCTCGCCAGATCTCCGATATGTGGCAGCTTATTTGATCCCGCTAATTTGATCCCGCCCGTTTTCCTTCTTTGTAGCATCAGACGCCTCGTCAAAGCCGCGTAGGGCAGGCTTGATCAGAAGTCATTCGCAACCTACAGGCCTTCCATGCATGTCAACAACTTCGTATACGCTTCGTCATGCCGGTAGAATGAGATTGATGGAGTCACAGGATGCTCAAGCGATGTTCGAACAGGTGAGTAGGCGTGGCATGTCTGCGGTCGTCGATCTGTCATCTTTCTGTTTTGCTTTGCGATATATTTCAACGGGTTAACAGAACAAACTATACTTTTGACCTAGTTTTAGAGTAACTAACCATGTTGCAAAAGTAGTCAAATACCTTGAAATACCAAAGAGAACACGCAATATGTTCAGTCACACTTGCAATATCCTTGCTACCGTCGATACGATTCGAATGCGAAGCAAGCTCACTTTCTTCCACGGCTGGCTCACTTATCACACACATGTCTAGTGAAGATACTTCCACGACGCCTTACTTCCGCTGGGAGTGTTGTTGATCGTCTTGATGCTTCGCTGTCGGTTGCAGAACAGAAAGCAGGCTCTGGCCGGGGAGGCGACACCAGTTTAGGGAGGGTCAAGGTTAGCAGTTCGCTGCCGAAGTGAGACATCTGGAAATGCTGGTGTCTATCGGCTCTGGACAATATGCGTACAACCACTCGCAAGCAGATTCTACTCAAATTTGGCGAAAGTACCTGAGAAGCTGGAGCAGCAATCCTCAATCTTATCAGGTCGCTGCGAGCCCAAGGTAACCACATCCGGCCTTGAAATTGCAAACTCTGTCACGCTGAGGACGCTCGACTAAGACATGCGGTACTGGCTGTATCTAGCGTATGCCGTGGTTCCAATTACCAGCAAAGGCTGGTTTGCGTTGCACAGGATATTGATAACTCCGGTCTCCCCTCCATCGTCTTCCGTAGCTGACGTTTTCTATTTTACTCGATGCCCTCAATGTAGTCAAGTCGTACAGCACCTACCAAGCAAGCAGCCTAGGCTACAGCCGGGCTTTGACGGCTCAGGCATGCTTCAGGTGTCGTTGTACATGCGGCGATGTATCCCAATGATCCTCGTTGACCGAGTATAGGGCTTGTAGAGGAAAGCACTACCGGAGTCAGGATCATGCATATCGGAGAGATCAATTGCTGGAAGGTGCGACAGGGTACAGCAAGGTGCTCTAAGATGCTGTAAGGTGTTGTATACTACTTCTGTTCGGCACGGTGTGGTTCATTCATCTCTGGATGAGAGAGCTGTTACGCGATTGGAGCATGATGGAACGGGACTAGTCACTCATAAAACCATGGACTCTCCTGTTATCCTTCGATACGGTCGCAAAGTGCCGGTGGACCTCCGCTCACAGATTGAAACAGTCTATCTTGCATTTGGACCGAGCACAACATTGTCAGCGCGATCATAGAGACACTGCACTTATGAGAGCCGGAACGTGAATCCGAGCGCAAGGAGTACAAAATTCCGAGACTTGGCAAAGGTTGTAAGGATCGACACATGAGCCGACAATGTATGCGGTAGAAGCGTTCAAGTAGGGCACACCGAGGTTCTCACCAGCACCGGCAGCGCGCGTGTTCATTTTGTGATGTCTGTACGTAGGAGTACGATGCCATGCCGGTCTCCGAGAAATACTAAATACGCAGCGACCCCTCCGATGAGGAAGATCTCGGTGGGGGGGCAGGTAATTCGGGTCGCTAGTGACATAGCCGATAGATTGACCTAGAAGTATGCATGTGTGCAGAACGAACACCGGCATACGCCCGGTACCACGACATGTGTGACATCCATTGAATCAAGCAGACTCCGTGCGTCTGGCCTTGATTGCACTGCAGGGCATCAGCCGGCTGATGAATGAGCACTTACCACCGAATAGCTTCTCGATGCCTGAGTTGCCACGTGTTCGCGGCAGAAGGCTCTCTTCCGGCTACATCCGAAGTGAGGCGTCAGTTTCCCACTCTCGCCAGAACCCTACAACAGCATGGTTGATCGTTCTGAACGTGATCGACCATCATGTCTTTCGGGTTTCGGTACTGGCTCGCTAAGTAGTCAATGCCGTTTCAGGCCCCGTGAGGTCAAGACTGAGACACGATCGTCGGTCCTGGTATGGCGCTTATCAATACCGCTATCCACACCTGTATGGCCGCAAGCAATTCTGATGAAGGATATGTATGTAGCCATTCGTGCCGGGCAGTAACCGTGGTAAGCTGAGGCTATGTATGACTGTTTACGGTCGAGTCATCCCTGGGCCGTGATCGTCCACATTGCTACAAGGGGACTGACTGGTTTACTGTGAAAAGAGTCCAGCCTTGTTGTCAAAGGAGTCCAGCGCGTGTCCGATATTACGTTTCTCGGGACTCTTTCTTAGTACCGAGGGAAGTGGAGGTCGAAGATTAAAAGCGTCCATCCGTCTCGCCTAAAGAGTCCGAGGATAGCTCTGATGGGCTTGGTTTTTGGACTCTTCTTGCTTTAGCCATGTGTCGACCATGCGGAGGATCGTTTGATTCTGATGAGAACCGCACGCTTCCAAACCATCCACTGAGCTACAGGTCATCACGTTTACAGTGTTCACTTTCGTGAGCATACTGAACAACTCGTCCTGCACTCGCTGTCAATCAACACAAGCATCAAAACCCGGTGCATGCAAGAAGAAGGTAGCTTCATAAAGCTACAGCAGACGGGGATCTACACCTCCCTTGCGGCCACTTCCCTCTACAGAACACTGTCTCGGAGACTAGCATATATCGCAGGGGGACGCTGGTCGATCTGGACTTCGTTCCACCAAGCTACCGGTAGACCAACATCAGAATACGTTCTGGGAGGTACCGACAGGAACCCACTATCGATGACCTCGACACTATGCCTCGCAAAGGCTTTCCACTGTACATGGGAGCGTTTGTCGGATTCCAGCCTGCTTCCGACCGTCTCGGCCAGCTTGCAGCATACATCGCGAATGCAGTCTTGCTGGTCAAGGCGTCTAGCCCATTCGGTCATGTATCGGAAGAGGCCTGCCACTTCCTTGACTCGACGGCGGACTCGAGCTTGAGATTCGTCTGGCAGCGCTTCGGGAAAGAGGATGGTCGTGATCTGCTCATAGAGGTGGTCACTCATGTTCATCACAACCAGTTTGTGGATTCTTGTCGGCCATTCGAGATCGCAGACAAGCTTGTCCGGGCCACACAGATGGTTGATGGCGGCCAGACAAGTGAGAGTGGAGCGGCACTCCCCCTTGTTGCGCTTAGCCTGTGGACTTGCTGATCAGTGTTGTGAACAAGCCGGAATCTGATCGGACCACTTACTAGAAGGCGCTCCTCGAAAGCGGATTGCAACGATGGCACGATAGTCGAATCAAGGTGAGAACAGAGATCGATAATCTCGTTGACACTTGGAGTGGCTTCTCCCTTTACCGTGTCTATCTTGAAAGATCGGATCAGAGTGAACAAAGCGTCCCAGTATCTCTTGGCAAAGTCCTCTCGGTGCATTCGTAACCTTCCGTTATCTGCTTGAGAGTGCCGTAGTGTCTCCTGAATTGATGCCATCTGCAAGTGCAAGGCCTCGTTCTCCGAGCTGAGCTCTTCGATCTGTCGCTTTTGGTCCTCGATGATACGCTGTCTATCCTGGATGTCCTCGTGTCCATCCTGAGCACGAGCAGTCTCTGCCCTTAAAGCGAAGGCCCTAGTATCGTCCTCGTATAGCGATTCTTCTTCATCGCCCGAACTACCGTCGCTGGATGTCGTGAAGTGCGGCGAGAGCTTTGCTCTTTTCTTCAAGTGTACGAGATCACCGAAAACTCCGGGAGTCATATACGGCGACGGTAGCGGCCTTCGCTTGACGGGCGTAGTGTGCTCGAGAATAAGCTCACTTCCGAATGTCGGCGTAAGAGACATGTCAGAGAGGCCGTTTTCCACGTGAGCATTCACGGCGTCTGCGACGAGTTACCCAGGTCAGAGGGTCAAGCTTATGAGGACTTACCGGAAGCGACAGCTTCGCGTAGCTCTCCCTTAGCAGTCTCCAATTTCTCGGTCACGTCTTGCTTGATGAAAACTTTCTCGCAGTTAACGTGAAAGGAGCGCAAGTCCACCCGAGCTGCTCGCATAATGGCGTGTATCACCCTCGAACGGTCCTTGTCTTTGTGGACAGAGTCCTCCAATAGCTCAGAGTACCTATAGTGTTTGTCTGGTCATTAGTGGCCATCTCCTAGCGATTCGAGTCGCTCACCTTCCAATCAGGTCGTCAACATCGAAGCCGCGACTCCAGCCTGCCACCCCGCTGGCGCTCAGTATCTCGACACCGCATGATGCTAATTGCGCCTGAAAAAACTGTGGATTCCACCCCGCACCAAAGCCGTCGTTCTGGCTACTCCAGGGCCTGAGGCACATTATCCAGTAGGCGTGGTGTTCGGCCGCAGTGAGCTTTGCTTTGATTTTGAGCACGTCAGCATTGTTGGCCTCAAGCAACGGTCGTCGGCTTGATACCTTGACACTGGTGTTGCCGTACGTGACTATAGACTTCAGGGTGCAAGATTGGAGCAGAACAGTAACTTCGATGAAGCTCTTGTGTAGGTTCTTCTCGGTCATCCCCGACAAATCGTATGTTACTGAGCCAATGTGATGCTGGAGGTCGGTCATGGGAAAGGCCCTGCTGCCACTCGGATTGACTGACTTGATCATGTCGTGTAGCTTCTCCACAGGAAGTCTGCTATTGGTAGCATGATTGATCTTCTCGCTGACCATGGTGAGGCAGTCGAGAGGTTCTCGCTTGCTGGTGAAATCGACATCGCGGTCGATCACGCCGTGATCAACGAGCTCCCGTAGTCGATTCTGTATGATTGTACGGTCTATCAGCTAGCTTGCCTCGCTACGGACGGGGTCCTGATGAAGGTACGCTTACCTTGATCTGATTTCCTTCGTGCTGTCGAAGAGAGTCAATGATCTGTCGTACGTCCGAAGGCGGGAATGTACCCACAATGGCCATGAAGTGCGCGTGCGTCAGATTAACACCCAACTGTTCCAGAGAGTTCCGGATGGTGCGCGACGAATGTTCAGTCGGGCTTGTGTCCACATTTAGGTCCTCCATGCCAAACTTTCCACATAATCAGGGCTCAATCCTCCTCATGAACCACGACAAGTACTCACCACGTCGACAAGATCGATGCTGGCCACATCCTTGACGCTCTGGACGGCTGCAAGTCCACAGTTGATCTTCATTTCCAGCCACTGATATGGTGGGTAAGCTCGATACCAGTACATTGCCTTCGGGTCCTCGACTGCTTACCTGCCAAAGACCACGATACACATCCTTCAGCAAGCAGCCTAAGGTTGCACCGGTGTCGGCTTCCGATTTGGGCTGAACGTCACGGGCAATGACTCGCTTGGTCAAGGTCGTAAGAAGAAGATCGAAGTCTTGCCCAATCAGCACTGACGCCGTTTTGACGTATCTGAGCATGTTGGCGTCGTTACGATGAAGATCCCTTGGGCGGATGTTGCCGAGGTAGAGTATGGCAAGCAGAGTCTTGATCACGTTGGCACGCTCATCCGCATTGCAGAAGCACTTCAACGCTTCAAGAGTACCGGAAATGTCGTCGGAGGAGTGATCATCGGCGCTGGTCAAGCAGAAAACTTCTGCGGATACGGCAGAGCTGGGGCCAAAGAGTGCTGTGGGCCAGAAAGCCTGCGATCTAGCAAGTTGATGCAGAACGCGGAACGTGGATGGCTGACGGAGTGATCGACTCATATCGAAGACATTGTACGGCGTTCGAAGGAGGGTAATGGGGATCAATCGGCTCAACTCGAGGAACTTGGTTTCCACCGCCGTACCGATATAACGAGAGGTTTCGGCTTCATAGGAAAACTGTCAATGCAAAAGATAAGCTGTTGTTTTGCGGGAATGGTATGCTGAAGTATGTGCGCGAAGCTGGTACCGACCTTTGTGATCTTGACAAAGCGCGACGAGTCCGGGTTGTTCATTGTACTGGCGTTCCCGAAAGCGCTAAGGATCTTGTGGACCGCCGCCAGCTTGATGGCAAGGTCTGCAGGTCGCTGACTGGCAGGAGCGAGTTTGTCGACCAGTAGGCAGGAGTTATGGGTCTTTCCAGAGCCACTGATTTGAAGGGCGACTCAGCAAACAGCATATGGGGTCTCAGACAGTGTTGTAAGCGACGAAGACTCGAGGACGTACCTGATGCCAAGGAGAATGATTGTCTGCTCCTTGCGACCCATCCGCAGGCCTTGAAGAGCTGCTGTCGCGATGTCGTGTGGATGAGGTTGGTTGTCGGCTCTAGTATACTTGTCAGACGGCGAGTCGCGCCGAGCGGGGGTGTCGACATCGAAGGGTCGTACGGCGAGCTATAGTAGCAGGTATGAGGGGGGGCGGATCTCATTTAGGGGTTGATCCGCGTACCAGAGTGGGACCCAGCATAGTATATGCTTGACCTTGACTGTGACGAGCGGTCAAGATCTCGTATGCTGTAGAAGTTGGTCGGTGTCAGTCTATCACTGGTTCGCTGTAGTCTTGGATTGATACGTGTCTGCATGCGAACCTCACCTCTTTCCTGAGTCACAAAGGGGACTTTGGCAAGATCTGAGTTGTCAAGCATGAAGGGCGCGGGGCTCGGGGATCGACTCCAGTGGTACGTCCAGGTCGGAGTCGGGTATGTTCACTTTGCGTGCAAAGAACAGCGTAGGTAGATGGGTTGGCGCAGTGAATGCCGCGGAAGAGAAGGTTGAAAGAAAAGGGGTGGTATGACGGATAAAGTAGATTCTTCTCGATTCTTTAAGTATCCGCTGAGGTCTAATCACCCCACGACTACGCGGCCTCGGTCGATCTGTGAAAGGTTCGGAGGGGATATAGGCCAAGTGTTCGGTCACGTATAGCTTGTGGAAGTCTGGGCCGGTCCCGGTTGTGTTCTGATGACCCCTCGTACACCCCGCTTCACATCATCGAATCTGGATCGGTACCTGCCTTTCAGATCTCGAGTAGTCCAGGGGATTACCGAGGCAGTGCTGCTCGAACAGGTCTTCGGTCGCAGTGGGGGCCTGCAGCGCTCCTCCGCGACCGTTTCAAGGGAACAGCGCATTTTGTACAGTGAGATCTCTGAAAAGAGATCGAAAGGACCCATCCGTTTTCCCTGGAAATTTTCGAAGAGTGGTGCGATTCTCCATGTACCGGTGGAGATCTGATATTCGCAACACACAGACCTGATGTGTGATTCGCACGTATGCCGAGGAGTCCACCCAGAATCTCAACCGGCGGTGCTAGATCACCAGAGCGATCTCTAGGGTCAAAGCATCGATGAAACGAAGCCGGTGTCTTTGGTCCTTCGCTATCTTGTGATCCCCTCGGAAGCAGACTTGAGGCCTGTCCATGTAATATGCGTTTCAGATCGCCGGCACCCCACAAAGACTGGCCAGACCTCGCCAGATCTTGTGTCTGTGTGCGATTGAGCCTGCGCCCTACATGCCATGTCACTGTCAGCACGAGTCGTCGGAGTCATACTCACTCCTGGTCCCGTTTCCCTCATTGTTCATACATATATCGGCTGCTTTCCCCCTCACTCAGCGTATCCTATACGCTCTTCCTACAGTCACTCCCTTCGATGCTGGCCTGCTGCGCCCTCGAGAAGAACCTCCTTGCTTGACGTTGACCCGCTCGATATACTACCCTCTGGCTGAGCCCTGCTTCATCGATCCCACCTCGCACTCTTCGACTTGCTATCACAACCTTGCAGGACAACCGATCAGATCGAGCCGTACCGAGCGAGTTGCCTTGCCCGTGGAAGGGTTGAACTTCGGTAGACGCCTTGCTGAAATCTGGCCGCATTGTCTCAGAGCCAATACAGAAGAACGAACATGGCCGACCAGACGAACGATCAAGAGCGCGAGCGGGTCTGTTGGGCCATAGCGCAGACCAACTCGAGACGAAAGAAAGCTGCTGAGCTGGAGCTAGTGGGTTGAATCGTCGTACGCAATGGGCAAGCTTGTATGGCAACTCACCCTGCACATATGATTGCAGCTCCAGGCATTCAGTTGTTCCGTTTCCTGCTTCTTCCAACGTGACGGGGACGAGCCTATAGACATCGCCATGCAGCAGCTGCACCGACACACTCGGGAGACTGTCCGCAAGCTGCGCGGTGAGTGCCATGTAAGCCCCGCTGCGGTTACTCACTGATCGGTTCCATCAGACTTGCGACCCAAAAAACAAGGACAACGGGTTCACAATCGCTCGCATTTCTTCCTCAACCTCCCAATCGCCTTTCTCATATACTTCGGGCCCACTTGGTTGTTCTCTCCCATGGCGCAGGACATCGCCGAGCAAGATGTTCACCTCAGAAGGCTCGACATCCTCAACAGGTTAAACGAGAAGGCGTTCGAGTATCGAGATGGCTGCGATGTGAGTATTTCTCAGTAGCCCACAACAGAGCACTGCTGACAGTCTACACCGCTGCAGAACCGACAAAGGGAGGCGTGGATGGAGCACAAGGACATCTACTGGTTCAAGGACGCTATGCGAAAGACGATGAGCCGTGAGGACCAGGAAGAAGGAGAAGGAGAAGAAGGAGGGGATCAAGCGGACAACTTACTCAATGACATTGAGGACGTAGAAGATCCACTTGATCTCCACCTCGCATAGCCTGGCGCCCTTCTACCTTTCGCATGGAGCTGCAGCGATGTATTACATGAGTGATACAGCACGACAGTCGAAAGGCGATCAGGTCGAGGTTCGATGAACAGGGATGACTGATATCGGCGTAAATTCGAAGCCGAGCAGACCGTGCATCGGTGCGCCCATGCCTACGCAGCTGGAGTAGCCTGAATCAGATGTAATCATTGATTGACAAGGGATGTACTGTCGATCTTCTGTATCTCTATCCTCCGCTTCTGTTTGTCCCAGTTGACGTGGAAGAGCGGGAACCACCGACATCCAGAAATTCACCGAGATCCATCTGCAGTAAGTCTCACGTCGTTCATAGGAACGGAAGGAGAGCTTGTGACGTAACGTGACCTACACTTGCAGACCTGCGCAGATCTTGCAACTGTTTCCGATTAAATCTAGGCAGATTTTGGTACGCGATGCACCGCAATCGAAGTTGCCCGTGAGCGATCTTCAGCCCGAGCGAAACCGTCCGGGGTGAAGCACAATCATGACCATGAGCCTATACCTGCGGCGAAACATGCTGCATACATCAAGTTTGCCGGGTTCCCGACCCGGCGCAACCGTGACGGTGCTTGCGCGAATGGCGGTGCAATACTACATCTCTGGAACACAACTAGCATATTGCTCGACCGTTTGCAGGTCTCGCAGAACCTCAATCAAGGGCCAACTCTCCTATTACCGTGCGGACTAACAAGGTCTAACATCTTAGCTCTTCAAAAGTATAGGTGGACTCTTGAGGTGAGGCGACACAGCCCGAAAGCGAACGACGCATTTAATTGAGCTGATATTTGGGACGCCCAAACAAGTTGTTTCCCGTGTAAACGAAACTTCCCCTCTCGGAAGGATATCAAGGCTCTGCACACCTGCTATCCGTTTTATTGGTCGACCGCTGGCTGAAATTTGAGGGAAAGCGCGGACGGAGAGGGAGGGGATCTCCGAAGCCTCCTCTTCGCACCTAAGGCCGCAACTATGCGATCACCATGTCCTGGAAGTCACCAATCTAGGGAGCATTCATGATGAAATACCCATTCCCTGAGTTGATGCCTCAGCGTCTTACTAGGCTACTCAACTGATTTGCACGCGGGACTTTGAATAATGGGCATATCGGAGCATCAGGACGGCCAAAGTCCCCAGGAGAACGCAACAACGATCATCTCATGCAGACGTAGGCGGAGACGATCTGAACAATTGACTACTTCCGAGCTGTTCATATGCCTGCTTATGAGAACAATTTAGCTCAATAGCGCTTGGCGAAAGACAAGTAGCAGCACATACCACTGGACATGCCACTCAGACGTCGCTGCCTTAGGAGTGGTCGGCGACCGCCGACTACGCGCTGGACGTCTCGACTGTACTGTAACGCGGTCGGGTTGCGGACAACAGAGGTTTGATTGCATGCATGTGGGGGCACAACAGGCTCACACGTCCTTGCTGGGCATTCGCGGCTTGACGCGACCCGGTTCGAACATTTGCACCATAGCCTGCGTACTCATCGGCTTCAGGTTATAACAGCTACATGACTGTTGAACGGAACTGTCGCATGATCCGAAATACACTTCCGTCTATGCCTTACCAGCTCACATATGCTCTCAAATGCTGTGGACATTGAGGAGACGGGCTACTTCAGAAAGCATACGAGACCAGTTGACTGTTCTAGTCGGCTACCATCCTTAAGCCAGAGCTCTAACAAGGGCTTCTTTGCAATAAGCCTTTTGACGATACCTCATCGCCATGCACAAACCGCTCAGTGACTCGATTTGCGACCTGTGCTTGACCCTTCAGGGTACACACCTTCAGGGTACAAACCACACTCCGGCTGACAAAAGGACCAGGAGAAGCTATAGCTTGAGCATGGGCAGGGAGTCTTGACCTGTCTATACGCTCCAATGCGAACATCGGTATAGCTGAGCTGGATATGAAAGGCAGCTACAGCTCTCCGACAGAGCAGATACATTCATACCTAGAGCTGATGGTAACCGCCGGGAATCATAAGACGACAGTCGGACCCAGACCGGATAGTATGATCTCCGCTCACATCTGTCACCTCCTCGAAGGTCTGCACTCATATGTAGATGATCATGATCTAAAGTCGACAACGACATCGCTACACCCTTGCCTTCCTTGCGTGTATGACACCTTTGATGCGAGGCGAGGACGCTTTGCAACATGCCGATAGTTCCAAGCGTGCTTTCTTCAACCGGAATGGGCATGTACTCTTCCGGGTCACGGCGATGGGAGTAGAGGGGTGTTCACGGATCCCAGCCAAGCCCTCGTCATCTTTCTCTTAAGCGGAGCCAACTACACCGACTGCTCGCGGCACTTCAGTCCTCCAGGTATCAGATAGATCCCTAAAGCCCTCTACTACCTTTCCTGCCCATCCATGCACGTTGAGCTTAAGTTACCGGTAAACTCGGGCGAGAAGTGTCCATCATACTTCGGCGAGATATCCAATACTATATGCGCATGTGGGCTTCATCGGTAGAGTGATCAAGTTTTCTCAACAGACCTGACTCATACCTAAGTTGGTATACGACCATGTCGGCTGAAATTTGAGCTTTGCTCTCTTCGACTGCACCTCATCGTCATCCCAGCATGAAGTAGCTTGGTCAATCAGTAGGAAAGAGAATGAAATGAGATTTTTGGTCAGCATCTGAGCAGACCAGCATAAGGTCTGACTATGCGGTAGTCAGACATCTTGCTGGATAAGTGGTGGCTTCGTTTTCACTGAAAAGGCGAGCCTGGTACGGCTTTTCGACTTGCAATTCGCGCGGAGCCATCATCGCGGTCTAGCGCCTTCCGGTCACAGTACCAGGCTGCTGTATCACTCGCACCGTTGGAATACAGTACAGTTTGACTACATGTGACAAGATGAACACAATGCTATCCAGTTAGCCTGAGCCTAACACAGATGACAAATCGTTATCACTGTCGCACTAGGTATAAAGTGCAAAGATTGGCTGGACTCTGGCAAGACTCGTCCACATACTTCACCTCTCCCGCTGGTCTCTGTGTGCTGTCACCAGCGCTGTGATATACGTATTATGACTTGCACGTCGCTCATCTATGCGACGGCGGGGTATGCCCCAGCTGCCATGCCATTCCATAGTGATGTCGTAGCGAGATGATGGCCCCAAAGGTGTGGCGCTAGCAAGCTGCAAATAGTTCAGCAGTCAGTTGGCATGCATTCGGGCTTGAACACGTATATTCCGTGTATGAAGGAAGCCATACACCAATCACACAGAAAGTAATTGAAAACTTAATGATAAAGGGCGAGTGCTCGGAAGACTGGTGGCGCTGTCAGGCTTTTGACATCAAGGCCGATAACGGGACCTGCCAAACGTCACTACGAAGTCCCCCAGCAATACGACCGAGCCTCTGTGTTGTGGTAGTACCTACCACCTGCCAGACGGTTTACTTGCAGCCGTGTCACTAGAGATATATATTCTGCACTCAGCAGACAAAGCGAGATGGATCTGTGGCCCGTAAGTGTGAAAACGCAAAAGAGCTTGCAAATCTCAGTGTTATCATGTAATGGAAGAACCCACGCTACTATATAAGGGCAGGTAGACGATGAGTCCCCTTTACGGTCAGCTTGCACCTTATCGAGGTAAGAGCTGACGGTAATCCTGCAGAGCCTGAACGAATGGCACTTGGTATGACATGGTCCGATGCGCTTGGTACGCTGGAGGATAGTCCCTGGACATCCAGCATGAAATCTTCGCTAGGGACAAAGGGGTGATATAGATATGTCCCCACAGCAGACTCTAGCCCGTTTGTATACGTTCGAGAAACCATCGATAGACCTACACAATTTCCCGCACGTGGGGTCTGCCACATTCTTGCCTTCGACTTTTTCTACGCGGGCCAGGCCTGTATCTTTCACCGTTTCGATTATCCATTCCGCACTTCCCTGGGACGCCCGGCCGGTGGTGTGTTTCGCGCTTTTCACGTGTCACAGGCTTAGTCATCCCTATAGCCTCACACAAGCATCAGATGGCTCGATCATGCACTGGACCTGGCTCGGAGTCGGATCACTGACTGGGCAGTCTTCGTGAGGAGAGCAGAATAGGTTGAGGAACCGATAGCGTGACACGTTTCAGGCTTGCGAACAGCTTTATGAGTTGACCTGCATCACCAGGTGTAATGCGCATACACCCAGCCTCGTGTCTCTCGCACCACTTAGCTGAGCCTGCACCAAGGGAGCGGGCTCGCGCGGAGTAAAACCGCACCGATTGTTTCGTGCTGATGTCCGCTCCTCTTGTTGAAGCTATGCAAGCGCGGTCTGTAGCCACAGTCACCTGGTCGAGAGCTCAGTCGGTCGTTCAAAGATTGAGATAGGTGCAAAAACCAACCAAACGCACGGTTATATGAGCTGGAGCCATTGGTCGTTTTACGACGATACGTTCTCTTCACGCTACCTCGCCGTCTACTTTAGGTTTTGGCTTCCGTAACACTCACCTTCCAGTTTTGCTCTACCTTACCGACTCTCTTGCTGGGCTATCCTATCCAATGTATCGCAGTCTGACCGTTGTCGAGCAGTCGAAATCGTACGTGACGTCAAGCTCGCCGAGAGCAGCGAGACCGTCCACCTTGATAGCGATGTGCGCTAAGCCACTGTAAGTGGAACAAAAGGCATTCGTGCGTCGTTACCAAGCATTGGCACTCAGATCCCACCGCTCAGTGAGCCAGGGATGGATTCCCGCCGAAGCCACGGCGTCGTACCACGCGGAGCAGTGTGGCGCGGATGTATGTACAGGTGCTTCGTTCCGCCCGTTTCCAAGCCGCAACAGCGTTGACGCGCATCAGGTAGCCGTATTTCACCGCATGTCAGTGTCAAGTCTTATCGACAGGAATGCTCAACGCCAAGCGATCGTCAATAGCATCCAGAAGCGGATCGGTAGCTCGTGAAGTATCCGGCTTTGATCAGTGCCGACGTAATATGAAACGGGGCTCTTCGGAGACCCCGAAAGAGAGATTATCCGCAGATCGCGGCACTTCAGGCTCCCCCTGTTCAAGTCGTGAGAGCCGGCGAGAGTATCAGACCTGACAGGCAACCAATGGTCGATCAGGGTACAGCCCAAGCACTTGAGTAATGATAAGCCGGATTAGTCATATTCTGATACCGTGGTTTGAAATTTGAGTTGAGCATTGCCGACATGAGGCTCGACCGGGAGAGAGCTTCAGAAAGGGGGTGGAAGGGAGGGGGGACGGGGGAGGGGGAGATAGGCAGACTGGGGTGAACTCTGGGGGTCAAAGGAGAGGAGTATCCGGCGCTTCTGAACCTCATACGGGAATATCCGGCGCTTCTGAACCACCGTATGAGGGAGTGGAGAGCGGGGTCAAGAATGCGTGATCCTTGGGTCAGCGAGGAGCATCAGGAGGCGCGGCCCGAACGGTGGATCAAGGCCGTTGAGAATTTGCCTCGGCGATTAAGGCGATCGATAGAAGACAGCGAAAGAACGCAAGCAACCAGACATTTGAGTTGCCGGAGAGAGGTGAAAGCGTACGTTGGTTGTGAGCGATTCGCGGACGCGCGAGAGGGCAGGTACACACGGTGTAGTAGGTCAGACAGACCAGTGGGCAACGAGACACACCTGAGCAACCGTGTGTATACACGGCGTACAGTCCAGCCATCTTCTCGGTCGGCCTGAGCGGATGACATGGCAAAGTAGGTTCAGGTATCAACACAGCGACGTACCACCAGTTAGAGCTCTGAGACAGAGCCAAGCATAAAGAGACGGGGTAAAGGCTCGACTGTGAAGGATCATACATGGATATATGGTACCGAACAGGGACGGGGGAATTGCATTGATGAACAATATTCACCCGATATCATATCGCATCTCGGAGAGGACGTGGCGTAACAAGACGGTCAACGGACTGAGCAGGGACCGGTAGACCCAAATCGGCTTTTCGGTATTATTTGAGAGTGGCACGGATCCAGGGGACTTCCGAACCTGGCTATATCGTAAGACACCCATCAACATCCTTGTGCCAATGACAGGCAATGTCCATGACAAACGTCTATGAGTGTGGGTTACAGGAGGGGTACAGCCCACGATCCGGGTACATAGAGCTGAGCACTCTCGCGAGACCAAAGGCTTCACTGATCACGATACGCCGGTAATGACTCAGCGTGAGTGCATCCAGCGCATCGAGTGCTTCCTAGACGGTTCCTCCGTGCTTCAATGCACGAATGTGAAGTCTATTCACGATGAAGAGCATGGAACAAGTGAAGTACCACACAATACACATGTTATGCCGTTGCCAGGTTACAACTCTAGTACAGTATCGGGACATCTCCAAAACACCTGCCCTTCTAATCCTCGTTCCAGCAATGTGAGGCCGATGCCCATGATGCTGAGTACTCCTGAAAGTCGCATACGAAAGTAGTACGTCAGTGGTGTTGCACGACAAGTGAGAGAGAAGCGGTCGGATCTGGACCCGGTACTGATCTAGCAGGTTCTTCATTATGGCCTTGATTGTCATAGCCTTGGTCACCATGGCCTTGATCACAGTAGCGTCCGGCAGTCAATCGGATAAAGAGTGCTTACAAAGCACTGTGTCATGGACGCCCCCAACAACGGCAATCGACAAGAGGCGTCTACTTGTGTGTTCCGGTTATCAATGGATACTGCCGCCAGTCGATGAAGCCATTGTGAGATTGCGCAGCAGCTAGCGGTGTTCATGCGAGGACGAGGCAATTGGTCGCTTCTACGGTGACAATTCCGATGTTGAATGCAAGTTGTATGATAAGGCCGGTCGGTGTGTGCACCTCGCCGGTTGAGCCAAAGAAGGGCATTACGGATATAGGGCGAAGTCGGTCATTTGTGACTAGCTGTTACTACCCCTGACTTAAAGCGGCCGTACATCCTACGTGTGACGTCTGGACTTACCAACTCACCATGTTTGTACCTGTAGGGCATCGGATACTCAGCAGCCTCGTGCATGCATGTGATCTCTAACGTCTAGTGCGTATCACGGGGAACCTGAAGACCGCCACCCCTCGGTCCAATTTGGACAATTTGGCGGGCTCTCATTATGTTCCTCTCCGGAGGGTGTTCTGCTTGTAGAATGCGACGTTGCATATAGGAGAGTGACTATAGTCAGAGCGGCTAGGAAGAGTATTCTAGCGTAATGTCGCTCGACATAGAGCGATCCACGTGTCTCGAGGGTATTCTGATCGCTAGAACATTTACAGGGCGCACTTCATCGGTTCTGTCACTCGAGACAAGAGAAACGTGAGAGTCGGAGCATGGGTCTAGCAGCGACGTAAGCGTCTGTATGAGCATCGCTTTCAATGGTAGCTTCCTGATGCGGGAGTGCGAGCGAGACCTCCTCGGGCGAACGACTCTCACTCGGAGGGCTTGCGATCATGAGAGGATTGCAACGCGCCTTGTTGTATAGCGACTTGAGGATCTCTTTTATCGGTACAGGTCATTCGCTGCCGCTTCACCCGGCTTGAAGGAATGAACAAGAGGATCAATTGTCCGACACTCAGCGGTACGTAAGAGACCAGGGCACGGTAAAATTCATTCCGCTTGCAAGCTTTAATGGTCACTAGGCGACGATGGCTGTGAGTATCCGAAGTTACCAACATTCCGAACGTGCACACTCGCCGGACTTTTCGCTGACTTTTAGGTGAAGGGTCACAACGTGATCGTGTGATCTCGTTGGTCAGTTGTCTAGAAGGACCGCAACAGACTGATCTCGCCGGAGAAAGCACATTCGACGTCATGACACAGTCCGAACTATTGCAACTTTATCTCAGCTCCCGTGGAGCGGTCAAGGGTTGGCTTCAGGACTGATCGAAGACGTCCAGCGATCGGCCTTCAGCTTATTTGTTCACTTACCCTTCTCAAACTGTGCAGCAGACTAGCTACCTCTGCTTGACCTGTATTCCAGCACAGTCCGGAAACTCTGACTTACTCTCAGACTCCAGCTCAATATCTGCGCGCGAGCTCTCTCTGAGATGATATACCAACGATTGCACGCCGAGGGTATGGTCGTGATCACATACTCGACAGGGGTTGAGTATCTGATATCAAAATGGTCATAGCAAGGCAGAAGTTGTACGCTCAGGTTGTAGTTGCAATCGCGTCAAAAATTTCAGCATTGGTCGTGGACTCTTGATTTGCTGGAGAGCACAATTTGCAGCCATGCGCCTAATCTCGAACCTCCGTCACGCCTACATCTCATAAAACACACGTCACGGGCGCCTGGACTGATAACACGGGGCCAAAGATTAGGCGCCGGTATACGGCCATCCTGCGTCCAAGACGCGCCTTGTTAAAAAGGGAAGATGCTGAACAACCGTCACAAAATGCTCGAGCAACGATAGATTGACTCTGTGCATCCTGTCGTTCACTTGAAGCAGAGTCAGGTTCTCACACTCGCCGCAGGTCTAGGGCGATGACTCAGCAGCGACCAAATGGGCGCTTATGAATCGACGCGGCAAACTCTTAACGCAACCACCTGTTCTGGACATCGCTCCGAGTCTCGGCTATCAGGCAATGACCGCGAGTTCGTATTCAGCTCGCGGTGAATGATTCGTCAAAGACATACACGGACATCTGTGGGTGGTGTGGGCACTCGCGCATCGACCGAACGACCTCAGAGTATACGTCTCAAAGCCTTAAGGAAGGCCCGCAAGGAGGGCAAAATACAGCGGAGAAACCGACGTTCTGGAGGAATACGCTAGGCAGAGGATATAGGCAAGCCGTCTGGACGTACAAACATGTCTGAGTCATGTAAGTATGATGCTGACTGAAAAGCATATAGGCTGAACATAGGCTGACAACTTGTTGCTCGATGTTACAGCGAAGAGGCTGTGTTATATCTCACGCAGATCTCAGCCCTTCTTCTCAGCCTACAAGAGGCCACGGTCGAACGCCAAGCTCTGTGAGAACCCAATGTTGAGGGTGCGTGCGAGACGATACGCGAGGTCGCAAAGGCGGAAGCGAGAATCCACCGCTCGAGGCTGTGATGTGCGCGGAAACGACCGCGACCACCACGAAATCCCTCTCAGCCAGTCAGCTGACGAACAGCCAATGCACGAGTGGTAGAGGGAGCGAGACGGAGCACCGTTAGCGTTCCTTTCGCGGGGCGATCGATGGTGCCGTATTCTCGATAGCTGCGGATGTTCGGTGAGATCGAGGACACCACCCGCGACACCGATCCTACGATACAAATCGGGCAAATACCGCGAGCGAGATACGCGGCCCTGCTGAGCACGCGATAGCGACGCCAAGGCAGACGCGGACTGTCGCGCAGATTCGCTCAGCGTTGTTACATGGATCCGAGTTCTTGTAACGCTTTGATGGGGGACGATGCTGGATCCACGGGGACGGTGAGCCTTTCCTGCAAACGCTTGGGCGACTGAGGATGGTTGTACGGCCTGAGCCTCATGATGCTGACGAGCCCGCTGTAAGGTAGCGTTTGCTCACGACAGCGAGGTCACCAATTATCATAAAGTGTCTTCCGATGTCTTCCAATTTCAAATCGCAACGTCCGTTTTGGCTTTCTGAGTGTTCGTGACTCGGCTGTATCAAGCCGACCTTGACGCCGCCGGGCCGAACTATACAAAACGGCCT
Source organism: Kwoniella sp. DSM 27419 (assembly GCA_036428645.1). Taxonomy (NCBI): domain Eukaryota; kingdom Fungi; phylum Basidiomycota; class Tremellomycetes; order Tremellales; family Cryptococcaceae; genus Kwoniella; species Kwoniella sp. DSM 27419. The sequence continues at coordinate 43,964 of CP144084.1, read as the reverse complement.
GTCACCATCACGATTACTTGGACCCCCGCACGCTCAACCACGACCTGGCTAAACCATCGCTAAGCTGGGTTCGTCCTTCGACGGTTTGGACACGCAGGAGTCTTCACATCGCTATATCGCGGGGAAAATACGCTAGATCACGGCGTGTTTTGCTTTGGTTTTCGACCGCGGCGCGGATCGTCACTATAAACCGCCGTCCAGCAGAAAGCTGTTTTTGATACTTGGACAGTTCTTCCGAACTGTGCCGACCGCCCAGGTCGACATCTATCGAGTCCACGGTTCTGCTCGTTCGTAAACGTCAGCAGAGGATGCATTAATCGCCGAGGAATCAGACATCCAAGCGTGCAGTGAGGGTGCCGCTTGCACTGAGACTTGGACGCATGGATAGTCGTCGATAAACGCGAGTAAGGAGGTGAGGCGGACTGTTGAAGTTCATGGTTCTGGACACACGCATTTGTCACCCGCACCATAATATGGGCACGCCTGCCTAGCTTGCATGGTTCAAAGGTCCCCGCTATCCATTCTAGGTGACACATCGGCGGATTCGATCATCTTTGGGGATAAGGATGGACCGAAAGAGCAGTATCCGATCATGTTCACGGTCACAACCCGGTAACTTAGATCGCTAAGCGGAGCCTACGACAACAGCCGACAATGAAAGGCTTGCCATTGGCTCACCTCCAGTTCCTTTCGCTTATCACTGTCGCAAAGTACAGGCTATCCATAACGTTGGTTGCACGGAGCTCTTATATGTATCATGACCGGTCTTCTGAGCGGAGCTGAAGCAGGAGCATACTGATTGACCCTATCAGGTCGAAATATCTCCGCAATGACTGCACGTCGTTTTCAACTCTTCCTTGTCGTGCAGTATCGCTGTAAAGAGCGATGCCAGACCGCCAAAGTAACCGGGTGATCGCGCGTGACTCAGCTATGCTCTGTTTTGGTGAGGAAGGACTGTTAGTCGATTCCTGACACCCCAGACACGATTAGCTGACTGTTTCTTGATGAACAGCTGACTATCTCGCGAAATTTTTGTGCTCGATTTTACATGATCACCAGGTAGCATTCCGTTGCCTTAAGTTAGCGCCCAGTACAAGGGCTTTCGCAGGCACCCGTTCACGTTGCTCCTCACAGCCAGCGGACTGTCCATTAGCAGCAGTAAGTCTTCAGTCCGGCTTAAGAAACAGAAGGGACTAGCTGGTGTAACAGGCCGTGTCAATGAATCAGCCAAGGCGGAAGACCGGCAGAACCTGTCACGACAGGCCGCCACGCTTGTAGTCAATCGTTCTTGATAGTTCGAGGAGCGCAGGAATCGGCCAATGAAGCAATCAAGTCCGACTCCAGAATAGCTCTGTTGGGCTTGTAACCTTCTGCTGAGAATGTCCCAGTGATGAATCGCTGTCATGAAAGCGAGCCCCAAGGATGGCAGCATCATCGTTGAAGGTTTGTTGAAGTCAATGTCCTCCTCCGCTGATCCCGATGAATGCATTATATCCTAGTCGTTGATGCACTGTGTTCACGTGGGGCTTGGCTTGGCTGTTTTAGCTATTTGGTGAATGCATGAGCTGAGTGCCAGTCATCTTTGTATTATGTCTGTCACTAGGCTACATTGACCAGCAAGGTTTGATGCTCAACTGTTTTGCAAGTTCAAGAGTCCAAACTTAAGACAACCTTGACAAAGTTGTAAGAAGCTTAGGCAAACTGTGGCTGAGAATGGCTTAAGGACAAGTTGTTCAGCTAAGCCAATGCTGGTCAACGTAGCACCAAGGGTGTGTCTCTGTTCTTCAGATAGGCTCAAGGATGTATTGTTGATCTATGCGATAACAGATTCAGAGCTATCAGTATCTATAAGATGATAATGGCTAATAACAATCAATTGCTGAAGAAGTCAATCTCTATCCGCTTCTTTGCCTATCTCTTTGTACCTTCTCATATCGCCTGACATCTTGTCCTATTATCACGTTGCCTATTTGTGGCTCCAGTAAATTTAGATAACTAGTAATCCGTCAAGGATACTTAGATGACTTAGATACAAGCTTGTTGAGGATATCTAATCTCGTAGAGCTTCGTGGACTTGAACTTGGCTTGAAGAGTATAGGGACCGAAGTAGCTATACTCTGACTGGAGTTCGCAAGTAGATCGCATGAACTGGGTATGATATTCAATCGAGAGATCACTAGGGAAAAGGGCTATCTAAAGTCGACCAGAGTCGACCACTATATATACTCCTGTCCATTCTCCAGCGCTGCTCCCCTCACGATGTCTCCTGGTGCGTCCTTCTCTGGGTGGCTCGTCAATAAAATAGTGAGATGGCTGGATTGACGACAGTAAATAGAGACATATCATCTTTTGTTGGGTTTCGATAATTTGGAGATCACCGATATCTAAAACCACGTGTTCGAGGCTTTGCGGCTATCTGTGTCGTGGCGAGAGTCCAACATGACATTTATCTGTCCTGTTCTCCTTGCCGTTTCTTGCCTAGATTTGTTGAGTCCCTGTTGAGCAGTAAACGTGTGAACATCCCTCAGGATAGGTTTTGCCAAAGGATGTCGTCTGTTGCCAAGATCGGTAGTAGACTTCATTGTGGCGTCAAAGAACAATAGGATTGTCATATCGCTGGCTATCGCTTAGCCCTTGGGCGGCAGAACTTTGGGTATTCTTCGGCTAAGATCGGCTTGGCTGATTCCTGGGCTAGCTATGATTGACTAGCATCACCCTGAGTCGGTCGTTCCGTTGCGGAGCCGTGAGTCGGTGGATGTAAGCATGACACTCTAGGGAGCCTTCCCAGAGCCTATCTGGAAGCTTTCAGGGAAACTCTACGGAACCTCGTGGGAAGTTGAGCGGGAGGCCCGGCAAAGTATCTGAGAACCTTGCGGGAGAGCTGACGGAGATTGCCCCTGGAAGTATTAAGGAACCTTGTAGGAGAGTTGACGGAGTTCGCCGCCTCGGCGACTGATGCCGCCTGAACGTCCTTGGTATGTTGCGGGCAAAGGTGTCCGACTGGGATGTGGCTTCTTAGTAGTTAGACTGTAGATAGACTGTAGTTAGCCAGAGTCTTAGCGCAGAGCTTGAGTAGACACACAATCCATAGGCTGGTTAGGCAGTGACCTACCAAAACGATATATTACTACCCCAAAAGTACTATGGAACTGAGCCTCCGCCAACAGTCCACAACCTACCAGAGGAGTCGTACCGTGAGCCTTGCCCAGCGAACCTTCCTCGAACCGACAAGGAAGTTCATAGAGAGGTAGTCAACCCTGTGAAGCCTTCCAGTAGGCTCTCAGCAAGTTCAGTAGAGCTATCTCGCAGGAAGCTCCGTGACACCTCTAGAGAGGTACTTTGAAAGGTTCAACCAAACCTCCAACGGAAATCCCACGTGTCGGGAATCGGGTAGCACTGTCTAGGGACCTTACGTGGGCTCAGGGCCTACTTCTGCTACACTGTGGCTGAGCAAGAACAATGCACGCTCGATGAAGTATAGTTTGATTTGGCGGTGATGGCGTTCTTATTGTCCTCGGACAGAGTTCTAATCAAAGTCCGGTGGTACTTGGCTAAGCTTGCCAATGGATTTGGCAGATCTTGACCTTGAGCTTGCATGACACAGTGGGAGACTTGCTAACGCATAAATACCATGGGAAAGTATCCTTGAGTCCTGGGCCCAAATGCAGACGTTCACCTCAGTTTGGCAAGACTCAACTAGGATTGCTATGTATGTTGCGTTCAATTGTACTAGGGTATGTGTGTTTTGTTCAGTTATCAACATAGCTCGGTGCCCGTCAAATTGATTCTGGCGCCCATAGGATCTGACCAGTATAGTCTCATGACGATGGCCACAAACGAAGAAATGCATGCATTATTGCAATTGCAACTTGGCTGACCTGTACTTGTAGATTGCGCAGGCCTTTCAGCATATGCAGTCAATTTTCACACTTGAAACAGGTTTGACTGAATGTCACTATGATCACTGTGTCCAAAGACGGAATTGTGACCTTGCCTAACTAAGTGATTGTCCCAGAAATCCATTACGTTCCCCTACAGCCACAACGTAGTAACATTTTGCTAATGAATATTTTGTCGGAGATATCCGTTTGTGCAACGGTGCATATGATAGATCTGGCGACGTAGTCCCGCTCGTGAAGCAGCGATCTGCCGCTGTGCAATACTGTAGCTCAAGACAAGGACAAGTCGAAAGGCATAATCGCGGCTCCCTAACTCTATTATGATCATTGTCAAAATATTTTGACCAATGTCATGTTGACCTGACAGTGGTGCTAATAATCTTTATTTGTATTGATTGCCCATGAGATGTATCAAATAGATCCTGACTGCGCTAGAATCAAGGGTCGCTACTTGCTACTACTGAAACATAACAAGCTCGACATGGCTTGCAAACAGTCCCATGCACTAAATACGTTATCATAAGGAAGCGTAAACATCGTTCTTCACAAGTATATATGCACATCTTGTGATCATCCCCGGGCAATTCGTCTTGAGACCACCACAAGTCAGTCGCGATACCCTTTTGCATCTCGTATGGAAGCTGGTCGTTTCAGTGTAAGTAGAGGATCAAACATCGGCAGGTCCCCCGTGTATGCGGCTGTACATGGTTCATGATGACAGATACCCGAGGCTTGCACAACGATAATGGCTGGTCAGCATAACCGCTCCGCGGGAGAGTGATTAGCCAAGTAGCACACAAGCTGTCTGCCTTTTCGGAGTCTGCTGATCCGGCGTTGTTTTCAAATGATCTTGTTGCTTGTCCTCGTTGTGTCAAGACCGCCGTATCAATGTTACTAGTCATATGGTGAACGCACGTCAGATACTGGGTACCGAAACTCGGGCGGAGCGGAACCAGACCGGCAATGCTTGTTCATCGTCGCGTAGCTCGCAGAACTGTTGTGATAATCCCATGATGTCCGCGAGATAGTCGCTCCGTTGTTTGCAAATGGCTCGCTCAATGACAACGAAGCTAAACGTACAATGGATTTGCAGCTCACGAGGAGGGCTTTGTCGCCCTTGGTGCAGGCAGCGCCATTCCATCCAAAGTTGGTGGCATTTGAGCGGATTATGATCGAAACCTCGATGACACCCATATGTACCAAGCAATACATAACAACGGCCAGAGGCCGCCGAATAAGAGCAATCGCTGTCCGAGTGCTGCTTAGCTATCACGCTTGGATCTAATGATCATCTGTATCAATATGTCATCGACATCGCCCAGATGTTTCTGATTGCGACTGACAAGCAAGGAATGTGATCAACAGCAAAAGTTTCGGCAAGGCCGCGGGGATCATGACATACTTTGGTAGATTACAGACAATTTCGCGATATAAGCTTCAGGCTCAGCCAAAGCAAGCTGAAAACAATTAGCATACACCTACATACACCTACTCACGTTGCATTGTCTTCGGCAGCATTACGCATTGTGACAGTATATGAGGATAGATCTAAAGCTATCGGTAGCTATAAGGTCAAAAACAACGACAAGACAATTGCCATCAGAGATTGCGGGAGAGGGTCGATCTTCATCCGTCTCTTGTCTATCTCTCTATCCTTCCGACAGCCTGTCCTACCTGTCATGTATCCTTCGCTATCCATCGCTTAGTTTCGCCGAGTTTCTGTTGAGCGGCAAGCCTGAAGTAAGTCAGCTTGTCAGTTAATCAGTAAGGGTCAAGACTTGCTTGCCAGGACGTGGTCCGTTTCGCCGTATTGTCAATTATCGCGTACGCCTTGATGGAATTTGTGGCAGAACTTTGGATAATCTTTGGCTAGCATCGACTTGGATTGGCTAAAATCGACTTAGGTGATTCGTGGGCCGGCTAAGATCAACTAGCATTGTCCTGAGCGTTACCGAGGTTCAGTGAGAACAGTGAACACTCGACAAGCTATAGTTTGGCTTGGTCATTATGGCACTCTCCTTGTTCTTAGCCGCAGTGCTGGGCGCAGTCCGGTGGTACTCGGTCAGCTCGCCAAATCTCGGCTTCAAGCTCGAGGGATACTGTGCGAGATGGGCTAGCAATCAAACGAAATTACAAAGTAGCCTTGTAGCGTAAGGCTGAGCATCAATGTTCAACTCACGCCGCCAAGTCTTGACTATGGTCGGTATGCTGTGCGATGATGACTGGGGTCCACGTGTCTCGTTTATATGTCAACGTGGTTTGGCGGCCGCCGACTCGAATAAGCGCCTGTGCGCTCCGACCAGTATAGTCTCGTGGCTGATACACTGGTAATGATCGATGCAGAACAGGAGTGACACATTCAATAGACATACGTTTTGTCCCGATTGGATAGGCCTACACCGTTCACCGTCCATTGTGGCAAGCCAAGACCTGATGTCCGAACAAGGCGCAGCGCTCACAATAAAGATTATACACGGCTTGCTAGATGCTAGAGTAAGATTTGCAAATGCCGCATTGGTAATTTGATACCGTTTTTGCGGTTGTTGACTTACGTCAATTTAATGGCAGTGGCTTCCGTCGCCACTTGATGACAGTCAAATTAATTTGACACACATCAAGAACTGGTCTGCCAGACTGTCCGATGGGCCGGACATTGCATCTTTCTGACTTTCTGCGTTGACCGGTCTTCTGCCTAGACCAGTCCTGCTTCTTTCATCCACTATTGCAATCTATTGTCCAGAACACTGGTCGAGTTCTGCTTGCAACATGTCCACTCGTTTGTAGTCGTGGCAGGGGGAATTGCTAGACTCATCAAAGCGCATCAAGCGATGCGGGATTCCGCTTTCGGGTAGACCAAGAAAGATCACTGATATGACTGAACAGACGTGCGACAGGGTGCGCAACATGGAGCTCGCTGTTGTTGACTTGCAGGGAGATCCAACCTGACTGCAAATCCGTGCTCTTTGTAACGCATGTTAGCATGTGTGCGCGACAGTAGGCTTCCCAGCCATATGGGGCGGGCGGATGCAGACTGTTGGGGTTCAGGCATCCGAATAGGGTCAATAAAGGTTGAAATTGGGGACAGACAAGATAAGACGCGTATTGCTGATTAGTTTTGACGAAAGAAGATGGAGCATACTCCTGGTGGTTCGGGCAGAAAGCTATGACACCATTGCGTGTATAATCTTTATACTAACTAGGATCTTTCACAGTGAAGCTGTATCTCGTCACATGCCCTTGGTACTACTGTCACTAGGCTACGTCGACCAGCGAGGGTCGACGCTCAACTCTTTTGCAAATTCAAGACTTGAGACAACCTCGACGAACACCTCAGTTCGGCGAGACTCGACTACGATCGATACAGTTGTTGCGTTGAATGATACTGGGGTACGTGTGTTTCGTTCAGCCGTCAACATAGCTCGGCGCTCGTCGACTCGATTTTGGCGCCCATAGGCTCTGACCAGTATAGTTTCATGACAACTACGTTGCGCAAAGCTAAACGTATCTGCGACGGCCGTAACGGAAATCTGCTTGGCTTCATCCGTCTAGCCGAACTACAACACTATGTGAGTTGCGTCGGTCCAGCCGATCCGAAGCTGAACGTCAATGCAAAGCAGCATAACAGCGTAGGCCTGTCTCAAAGCCCATAGAGTACATCGCCTGAGTTTGCAATGCATCATTGCTCTCAAATCGGTCGTATAGTCGAACAAAATTAGCAAATAAATGCAAATCTGCAAATCTTGCGCTGGCAGTACGCGGAAGCAAAAATATACCTGTAGCAAGTGTAAGAAACGGTTGGTCGTCGTTAAATCCAGTTTGCAAGGATGAGAGGGAAATTCTCAATGCCGTCACACTTTCCATCAGACAAGTACGTATGCACGAAGAGCAATTCGCCTAGTCGACGGGTCCAGGACCTTGTGCGTAAGGCGAACTGTGCTCGTTCCGTTCACCGGAAGAAGGACGAATGCGCGACACCACTGATTGACATCCGCCCAAAGCGCGATCATCCGCATTTCGACAGAGGGATGTGGTGTACAATGCCAGCCTGCGTTGACATTCAGCTAAAACCATTACCTCAAGACACGGGTCGAAACTCACTTGCTTATGTCCTTTATCTGTGCTGTTCTGACTGTACCGATTTCATTTACTCCTCCTAAGCCTTCGCATCATGCCCATTCCAGGCAAACCCGTCCTTCCGGGCAAAGGCCTCATTTCCCCTTGAGCCTTGACCTGCCGCGAGGCTGTTATAATCGTCGCATTGCCCGCACTCTGCTATCGTTCGGCATGGCCTCCATACTGCATCATGCGATACTGAGACAAAGCTTTCCCGGATGTGGCAGCTCGTCTACGCCCATGACAGCTTTTGTGGATGAAGCAAGTCTGTCGTACCAGAGGTATACCGGCCAGTCGCGAAGCACAATGATGCACGACAGGCGTTCATAGCCAATGTGATTTCTCCCGCACCGAGCTGTGGCGACGATCAGCAGGGGCGCGTACTGAGGTAGGGGATTGATGTTGAACCGATTTCGCCGCCAACGACCGGCATGAAAGAAGTTATCCGGCTATCGGCCTGCATGGCGTTACCGGACGGACGACTACGTGCAGGGACAAATCGCCGGTAGTGTACTGTCTGATGAAGTCGGAAGAGGGAAGGTACACCTTCTCCGAGAATCGGACAATGTCCGCGCTCTGGACTGAAGACCTCATCAGCACAATTCTCACTGCCCAACAGTCCGAACAGTATCTAAACTCACCTGATCCACTTGTGCTTGCTAGATGGATGAATGGCCATCGGCCGGCCGCCAGCGCCATGAACCGGAGGTGGTAATAAGCACCCATGCTGTATGGCGGCGCGGGTGCCATCGGGCCCTTGTCTCGCTTGCGCGGGAATTTGCCGCCGTTTATGGGCTTCTTAACCTGCTAGCATCACACAGTGAACCAGCTGGTTGGAGGATGGTGTGACTTTGAGGGTGGGAAGGGACGTGATCATGTGCTCAAGCAGATGATGGGCTTTGAAGAAGGCGATCGTCTCACCCGTCCGATGAACGTCTCCATATCCAGCCTTGCATGAGGCTTCCTAACCTTCGCGACTGAAGGCATTCGAATCGTCCGGCCAATGGGAGCTTTGCATCCTGCGTCATGTAACCTTAGCATCAGCAATAATCCAGCACTACAACTGCCTAGTGACAAGCACCGTGAATCGAGACGTACAGTGTGTGATTGAAGCTCCTGATTGCGAACCGTCAAGACGCGAGGCCGCTAAACTTGTGTCTGTAACGGGGAGCCACGGCATACGGCCTGGAAACGGTCGATAATCACACACCCGAAGATCGCATATTGCAGGGAGGTTTGTTGAAGCACAAAGGCTAACCTATTCGGCCACCGCTCACCATTATCGCCAGCACGTACTCACCATTTCCGCTTCTCTATAAGGCACCGGTTACCTCTTGCCTGATATTCTTGCTCCTTCGACTCCGGTTACCCTCTGCAGGCACAGCTCGCAACGGACGCTCCGTGTGGTCCAGTCAATGAAGGCCGTAGACGTGTGACCTCCCATTCGACGTCACTGTCATATAAGTCCTGGAAGCTGTTTCTTTTCAATCCGCGCAGTACCCTAACGATCAGCTGGACGTGTTGCGATCGGTCTTTGCTGGCAAACGAATTCAAGAAGAAAGAATGGGGTCAAACGCGACGAAGAGTCCACCCTGTTGAATGCTGAGTCAAGCTGAAAAGCGAGATGATGACGTGTCTTTCCCGGACCCTGACCTTTTGCGCGACGCGTCGGTCATGTTTCGGTGTTACGTAACCGGGTCTCTTTTGCTCACGTCGTCTCCATCACCCGCAGACTCGGGTCGTTTTGCTCCTTCTTTCCGTCTTTATAGCGTTAGATTGTGACATCTGCGATTCTATTCACATGACCGCAGCCGTTTCACCACCGCATGCTTACCATCGTTGACTCTGCTGGATGGTGACCACCTCGCCGCTCACCATTCCCTGTTGGTCGCGATTGAAACCGCACAAAGCTTCCGCCGCTTGACCTCCTTTCACATGCTTGAACGGGTGAAACTACGCACTCGTCGCATTGATCATCCGCATGATGCGCAACGGCCGTTCTCACTCGCCTCCGCCCGGCGCAACGACCCCGGACTTAACTCTCGGACAGATGAACGGACAATCCGCTTTGCGTGGATACGCATTTTACGTACAAACCGACCTATTTAAACCCGAGATGGCCGAGTTCATCAAAACACAGATATCGGTTAGTGTCGTTCGGCATTATTGCATCTTGCATCGATGACGTGCGGTCCCACCGTAGACTCGCTCAGCTTACTTGTGTGCCAGGCTCATGGAGGTATCGTCCTTCCCCACAACTACCTGATCCAACATCCCATTGTGATCCCGTCCCTGTTACACTGCCGATCGAATGACCAAATGATAAGAATCGCAAGCAACGTCGAGCCCATCAAAGATCTACTGCCACATCAATACGTTGTGACAAGCCATTGGCTCGCGCTCGTGCTTTCTGCGAGCCCCACGAGGTCGGGTCCTCATAGCATTCCGATAGAAGAGGGCTGGAGCGAAGATGGGATGCCCTTCCGACTCGTCACCCGGTCCGCCTCGGCATTGTGTCATCGCACAAGCAGAGTTCGAGGACTTTGCGCTCTTGAGGAACGCGATCGAGAGCGGTTTGAGGTCATGATGGGGTTCATCCAGACCTATGGATGGGATAAAAGGGAAGCTGTCGTAAAGGGCTGTACAGCTATGCTGCCGCCGAGATGGCAAAGGTGAGCACTGTGTGAAGACTGCTGAATGAAACAGAGTTCTAGCTAAGAATCTGAATCGATGCTTATCTCTTCTCCCCTGTTCGCGCTATGCTCGTCTATGCTTTGTCAACGACCCGTATCTTTGCCCCTTTCGTACTTTCAACCTACACTTCTATCGATTTCGACGCTTCCCTATGCTTGTCGCCCGACCATCGTGTAGGATAAGGCTTGGCAAGCGAAGCCCGCCTGCCGATGGACGACCAATTCGGTCGCCTCCTGGAAGACCTTTTATCGAAAATACCAGTCACTGTTCGACGCGCGGATCCCCCAATCAGCTCAAGTAGACATCAACGTATCCCAACGTCGCGCCCGGATGCTTCCAACGAAGCCCGAACATACAGCAACATCTGGGATACGACATGGCTCGCTCCAGACAAAGGTTGTCCACGGTTTTCAAGATGACACTCAATCGTTGACCAGCGAGACAGTGGCTCTGCTGCCTGTAGTGCCGCATATCAGAAGGGCGGTGACGGATGATGGTGACGACCTGGGCTCGGCGATTGAGGCCGACGCTGAGCCTCCTCAGCTGATTGCGGTACCAGACAAACAGGCCACGTTTGGGAGATCGTTCGATCACAATCTCGTACGTCATTCGCACATTCCAGATGAACAATGTCAGAGTAGATAGGCATGGTTGAGGATATCCAACATGTCTTCCAGTGACACATGACTAAGCGAGTACCTCGAATCCGGCCTTTCGGGTAAGCTACAAGAGGAGAATGGCCGTCCACCGGGGCCGCTCATAGCGCGTTATAGATGTTCGTGACGCGAAAAGATAGTCACATCCGTAGACAGTATGACTGAATGCCGTGTGACTGGATATTGACCTTGGGTAGTTCACAAACCCGTTGCTCGTGCCTTTCTCTGTGGACAGAAGGCGAGGTGAAAGCTTTGTCCGTTCGCTGAGCTTGAACTAGTTGAGACCTAAGGAGCGGCTAGAAATCGGAGCTACAACGCCAGGTCATTTTGGGCAGTCGTGCGGGCTTCTACCGCGACCATGGGTGATGATCAACAACGCAGCCTGTTCTGATTACTGTCTGACAAGCTTGCAATTCGCCACGTGGTACCGTTCTGTTATGTCCAAGAAGGGTCTTAACACATGAAGCGTTGCGAGGCTGTCATACTGTAGTCGGAAAGTTTGTAAGCTGCCGCATCATAGAATAACGGTGGTTCACTTGCAGTGGATCTTCTGTAAGCCAGTCACTGTGCTTCTTACGTCGTTGCCTACAGACACTTCCTCGCTCAAGGTTGCAGCTCCGGTCGTGCCGGTGGCCATCAGACCTGAGCCCGGACTTTCAGTTACAGGAGGGCTATGGTCCGAATGGCAAGCACTGTAGAACGAGCTCCAGATCGCACAACTGCTCTTGTTCTACGAGGCCCCGTGGGGGGAGTGATTACTGGCTGAAGGGTTACCGAAGCCCGCTTGCTTCTGAACCCGATGAATCGCTCATTGATAGCAGGCTCGAAACCCCTTCGGACAGCTCACAGCGGTATCCCATATGGCGTAGCGCACCAAAGCCGGTGCCGAGTGAGCGAAGGATATCGATGTATGTGCGGTAATCATAATCGCTGCTGAGCCCTGCTGGTCAGAACCAGCTAGGCACACTGCTGGGGGGTTATCATTCAGACAGCCTATCGAAGGTCTACAGAAACAACACAGTCGAAAATCGACTTTTCAGGAGTTTCAAATAAAGTGGAGGTAAATCGTCGCCCGGCTGCATCACTGCGCAGCGAGTACACAAAATAGCTCTGGCTCTGACTACCCAACCGGTTTCTAAGGTTGACTACTTTGATGAAGTCCTGAGTTAAGAACCGCTGCCCTATATAGGTCCTCACGGTTATGCGACAGGGGGGTCGCTCGGTATACTATGGCTCTTGCTCCCTAGCTGAAAGTTACCGGACAAAGCGCAATGCCGAACCTGATTCTGGGCTCGAACTCTCCAAGGTTATCCTCTGGAGCCTGTGCATGACGGCAAGCGCAGCGGTGCGAGCAGTACAGGTAGATGTAACGATGTTTTTCCTCTCTTACGGAAAAGCCACGAAGTTTGCGATTGGCAAGATTGTGTTACCTTCTGTTCAGGTCTATGACTTGCGTGTCATCATCATCTTGCTTGCTATCCTCGTCAGCCCTTCTGCAGCCAATGATCATTCTCTTAAGCACTCCCCGTGGGCAGATTGCCAAAGGACGCCTTGAGGATTTGCATACGGTATTTACTATGGCCCATCCTCCTATCCTTACATCCACATTTTAACCACTGACTATCACAAGCCGGGGACGATGGAAAGCTCACACAGTCTGGAGGACTGTGTCTGCTTAGCTCTCCTGGATATCAGGAGCTCTATGCATTTCAAGGGATTGAGTATGCAATACGGGATCGATAAACGGGAATATCATCGGGTTTGCCTCGATAGGCTAGGCCGAGGGAAGTCCGTCAATGAGGAGAATGCACTTTTCCCCGTATACGCGCCACATAGTGAGAGATGAAGCTTGATGAACACGAGATGCCGGTCTTCACACTCACCAGGAATCCGTGAAATTGAGACCCTTAAAGTATATCACTTGTGCCTGCTTCCCTTGGTTACGACTCCTCGAGTTGCTCACAGGAGCAAGTCGCTCGTCACCTGGCGCATGCTGTTCCGAAATTTGTGTAACATCCGTGTCCGGATTGGAAGTCTACGAAGTAGACAGAGAGGGGTAGAACCAGTGACCAAAGGCGGTCACGCGACGGAATGACATGATCAAGGCGGCTGGATCAGCCAACGCAGGTCTGGGCCAATCATCGTGTGAGTTACAACTTCTGACCGCAATGATACTCAACGTACGCTTTGGATGAGCACGCGGGGACTGTACGTCATAGGTCAAGGTGAACGGTATATACGCCTTAGGCCATTGTTTTTCAGCCCAGATAGCGCCTGGTAACACAAACCTTACAGGCTCTCATAGACACCCCTGTTCTCCCTGTTCTCATCTGGATGACGATCGTGGACGATGGTGTGCTGAGCAAAGACAGATGTCCCAGGTCAATACGTTAGATGCGGACTCTTTGAACATTCATCAGTAGCGAACGTGTAAGGGTTACCGCTCCAGTGACGCTCTTTGCAGCTTAAGTCAAGCCCAGGAAGCGATGACTGAACCAGGGAAAGCTACCATACTCCAGCGATCTGTCTGCTATGCTAAAGAACCTGTTATAACCAGGCTGCTGGCAATACATACAAAGGTCAAAACCGGTCCCTTCACGTCACAGCACCGTAGCAGTCTGCCATGAGCTATGCGCTTGCAGTCCAGCAGGGCCGTAGGTGCTAATTCTCACTGGGATCGAGGGGGAACAATATGGCACACACTATGGCAGAGACTTTGTCAGTGCTACTACTGCCTGAAGATCGTCCATCTGTCCTGCCCACCGTATCACCGCCTATCACAAGTCGTGGGTGGACTCGTAGGCGAAGTCCGAAGGGCAGCGACGGAAGTGATGAACTCACATGCAGCACTGAAGAGACTCGGTTTATCGCCTGTCAACGGTAGGGCAGAACCCTCGTTGTCCCACCTGCCTGACGCGATCGCGAGTGTCTCGTGTTTGTAGGTAGATAATCGATGTAGGCAGGAACTGATGAATCAGACTAGGCGCGATGTGATATCGATGTGGATGGTGCGTCGACATCATGGAGGATTGTGGTCCGAGCCGGAAAGATCGGACGAATCCCCTAGCTTTATTTTCCGTCGTTTCGTTCGCAAAGCCTCAAGCAGTTGTTCGTACTCGTCATCCACCCTGCACAGTTCTTCTGTGCGCTGCAGCACGGTCGGCGTTCACCTTGAGATAAGCCACATCCTGAGGGCCGTAGATGGATCAGAACTCACAGCCACTGCTCTCTCCCTTTCATCTTGCGCTTCTTTAGCCTTCCGCGTCACTTCTGCTACTTGAATCTCCAATGCTGCTCTGGCTTCCTGTAACGATCTATACTTTGTGTCATTGGCCGCATCATTCCTCCGCTTCTCCGCTGCTAGGTTGGAGAAGGCTTGATCTTTGGTCTGAAGCTCTCTTTCGAGGGCTGCAACACGGCTCGAGGTTTCGGTGGACTCCGATTCCAGCTGGGCGATACGAGCTTGGTCGCGTATTTTTGCCTAAAATGCGATCAGCCTGGACATTGTTGACGGTATGGAGCTCAGATCTATAGATGGGACATGTAGTCAAAGGATCGGATAGCAAAATTGAAACGAACCTGTGAATCATAGTGCTGCATGTTCCTTTTCAGCCTGTTCAACCCTTCGGCGAATTGTTCCATTTTGCCACGATCATACCCGGTCAAGACGGCGTCCGCCAGAGCATCCACCGCTCTGACGGCCTGGTTATGAGTCTCGTTGAAGTCAATGAGGGGTGGAGCCATCGGGGCAGACGAGACCATGCTGATTGTTGAAATCCAGATGTAGACATGGGTGATGGCGAACACCGCTTTTGGGCGATCGATCACCAGTCTCGGAGCCGGAAGCCGTCCGTCGTCAAGCTGTCAGTCGTTCAGGGGATGAGTTGGTCACTCCTCGTCAAGTCGCGGTAATTGTCAATCTATTACAATCAGCAAGGGTCAAAGAAGACGCAGCGATATGAGAGCTACAGAGCGATTCCACGAAAACGACAGTTCCACGGACATCGACCTCTTTTGATTCCGCTCGAATCCAGGTTACGTAAATGACGCGTCACCCGCTAACCCCCGCGTCCAGTTCAATCTTGCATCCAAAGACCTCCCTACAAAGCCATATATCCGCCTACTTGATAGGGAATCATCATATCGCTCGCGCCCGAAGATTAGCGTCCATATGGCATCTGAATCGCATGATGACCTTGACCAGGCTCGTGCGGGCCCTTCTACGAGGGGACGCCATTTGTCACATTATCCACGCGGAGGTCGGCCACGTCGTCCCGAAGGCGTAAGCGAGTGGGAGCGAATGGCAACGCGCAGCCGGGAAAAGGACGCCTCCATGGAAGCCTCAAAAACCAAGTCTATCCGCTGGAATGGAGGGGCCCGAAAGGATTTGAGAAGGAA
Organism: Kwoniella sp. DSM 27419; assembly: GCA_036428645.1. NCBI lineage: Eukaryota > Fungi > Basidiomycota > Tremellomycetes > Tremellales > Cryptococcaceae > Kwoniella > Kwoniella sp. DSM 27419. Next base: position 28,204 of record CP144084.1, on the reverse strand, counting down.
GTGGAAGGGAAAAGGGGTGAGTATAAACGTTCTGTCTGGCCTATTCCCTCTACCCAGAAGTGATCATCCTTACTACCGCTAAGACATGTACATGCTTAACAGCGTCAGACGTCCGGTGTAACGTCGGTGGTGCCGGTTCCGAATAGTAATTCACGAGATGACTACCACGCCAGCGATCCGAACGTAAGCGCCTCTCTTGATAACGAGCTAGGAGGAGCGATCAGATCACGGTGCGGGTGCGCGCCCGGGGGGGAGGGGGGGGGGGGCAAGGGGCCGGCCGCTCTTGCGAATCCGAATAACGACTTACGCCACTTTCATAGTTGGATACTGGACTATCCTTTGAGCTCAGTCGTATGCACGGAGAGGGAAGCAGATCGACAGAGCCAGCAAATGATGGACCCTGGGGAAGCAGTGCTGATGGGGACTCCGACACCGGCGCTTCAGTGGAAGCAGGAAGAAACAGAGATGACCATCAACATGCGAGAGGACTGGACTTTCATTTCGATCAGCAACTAGGACTTGACGCACATCCAGAGATGCTTGACGAGTGGGATGCGGATCCAGACGGTGTAGAGAAGAACACTCTAGACGGTGTGAACCTGGTCAACCTTTCCAATAGCAATTCAGAAGCGGTATGTTTGAATCCTTCCCGCCAATACCGTTCATCTATTCTGACACGTTGTTCTGCTTCTTGCAGTCGGGAGGGGCGGTTGCGCGCAGCGCAGCCTTTCTTAACACTGACGATCCGCCGCCTCATCCTCCTCATCAGCCCGACCAAGTAACCGCGGTCAAATCGAGTACAGTGACTGCGGTCAGGACATCGCCAAGCTACGCCTGGGAGTTTTGGGGGATCTGATTCAAAGTTCGTAGTACTACCATGACGCGTAAGGCATAGTGCTTGTACCTGTACCTGAGAGCGGTATGACTTGCCACTTGACGTTGTCCTCTGATCATACCTCCATCTCGCGATGCGGGGGTGCTACTGACAGCCGGAATGTATGTTCTTACCAAGTACAGGATCTATCGATCACCGCATGGTCACTGCCGCCTAAGTGACAGCTGTTTGACCCGGTCTTGTCCTAACTTGAGGGCCATGACGCGTCCGATACGTATATGGGCGGCATCCTTTGATGGCATGAGACTTCAGCAGTTTGCACGATCTGGTCAATCCTCACAGAGAACACGCGCGCGTAAGATAGTTTTGGAAGCCTGAGCCTTTTAGTGATGACGAAGTGCCATGCGCCTTGGTGTCAATGGTATGCCAATCCGACTTGACGCTCACATCGAGGCCCACGGTCATCGGTTTCATCGCTCGCGTCGAGCCACAGCAATTGCGACTAACGATGCGCTCTGCGATAGCTTTCTACCCCGACTGTGCTTGACACATAATATAGCCATCTCGTGTGCATAGGTCATGTCTAAAAGTTGTCAAACCGTCAAGTTGCCGTTACCTCACCAGAGCCCTTGGCCACTTGCCCTGATCCCTTAAATAGGCATGTCCCTGAACGAGGCTTCGTAGCACCTTCGCTAATTTCAGACGACTGTCAATCGTTTGTAGCGGCATCTCTTCAATTTATCACGTACCTGCTCCCCCCTCTGGTTCCAGTCATCGGCACAAACTTACTCATGTATTTCACCCCGGCCCAACGTTCCACCTCACTTGGCGTCGATGTACTGGCATGTCTCAAGCAGGTTCGCATCCGGATGTCAATGCTGTGTAGCGGCGCGAGGATTGGAGGCTGATTTTCCAGCTCTGAGAGCTGCGAACTTCTTCTCTAGCTCAGATTCCTCCACGAGGACGCTTCTAGAAGGCTTTGGTAGGTCTGCAGAAACCTTTGAGCTCGACTTGTCCAAATGCTGCCTTGAAGGCGGAGCCCGAAGGTGAGAATGCCACTGCACATCGTTCCGATTGGCGTGTGGTTCTGTATGGATAGTAGGCACGATGGACTTATGGATTCTCCTCGTCTTCATGTCTTGGAATTTCTTGCTTAACTCAGTATCCTCTGCGCTCTCCCCTTCACGAGACCGATGGAGCCTGCGATCAGACTCCGTTTTCAGCGACCATTCCCCCTTTTGTCGAGCTTCATTGACGGCTTTCAGCTCCTTGATCATATCAGTACCCAGTGCCGAGAAGTTTGCTCTGTGCGTAGTCACCTGATGGCCGAAAGCAGGTACGGTCGGATATGAAGGTGGCTGAGTCGTCGGTGGCGGTGGTGGGGGTGGTGGGGGCGGTGGGGGCGGAGGCGGAGGCGATAGCGATGGCCGTCGCTGAGTGGGCGGCGCGCTGTTCGTCAAATCACAAAACGGCCTTTTGGCCTTTGCATGTTGTGGGTCAGTATCAGCTTAACAGACTAGTACGATGACATACCTGATGTACGTGTTTGATACTTGTGTGATGGATTTGACGAGACCGGTTGATGTGCCGGGAACTGTCGTACACGTTGGTGATTTGACCTTCATGCTTGGTAACATTGGTGTTCTGGTTGATGATGTGATAGTGATTGATCACCGGAGCGTATACGAAGGTAGAAGAGGGCGCTGAGCTTTCGGTTGAATTGGTTAGGTGACTTTGGCGGACTCCTCGGGGGCTGGGAGCACATTCAGGCTGAGATGCCGCTGATGAGGCGATGTCGACGGTGGTGTACCTCGGATCGCCCTCCTGTAGATCAGCGGCTGTCCTATGGATCTCCGGGGTTTGTCGAACGTCAGAGTTGGCGAGGAGCACAGACGGTCTGTGGACCAGGGGTCGGGTGGGCCTATCCTCCGGGCCCCCATAGTTCCGTGTCACACTGCTGTGATCTCTTTGGGACTCAGGTCTGAAGTCTCGCTCATCGTCGATAGCGGCTGTATGGGCTGAAAGGCGCAAGCCTCTAGATCCCAAGACTTCGTGAGGAGTGCCCAAGGCGGCGTGAGGTGAGTGTGCGTCGAAGCCTATTTGGATCGGCAGGATAGGGATTTTGATACCTGACTCCGTCCGGTGATCCGCAAGCTCTGTTGCTGTTGTGAGAGTGCAGGCGTTGGGTGCACACGAGGACCGAGGAGGGAGGGGAGTGAATCCAATCTGGATGGCTAGAAGGGGAATGTCCATCGGAACTGTAAATCACCTGATCGTTTGTTATCGTTTTCCCGAACAAGAGGATGATCGTTGTCGAAGGTCGAGAGAAGCGTGGAAAGTTGGAACGCCAACAATAGAGAAGGTATGAGCCGTTGATGACAGGCCGACATGACGCGGTGTTTCCTCGGTCTACCTTGACTGCCAACCAGTACGGTCTTTCGGGCATAGTCAAAAAAAAAAGAAAAACGCCCAAAACTCCACCAAAGTCGTCAGATATGGCACTATGTCTCCCAGAGCCAGTCAAACTAATCGGCATTGGCACCACTGTTAGTGACAAAGTCTCAATACTCAACCATATCGTCGATACATCCCCATACATCTTTAAGAAGGCACAACATCACTTGATCAAGATGTCTGTTGCCATTCGGGCTGACAGCGCCAGGAACCCCAATCTAGTGATTGAGTGAGTCTCCTGCTAGATGTCCTGGAGGCCTCAGCCGTCCAGTACCACATGAAGAGCAGATCGTACAGAGCGCGTTCGTGGCGCGCGAAGTTGCGAGGGCTGATGAGGATCGTAGATGCCGAGAGACCGACAGCCTCGAGCGCCAACAAATCAATGATGCCACATACCGGCTTTGTACGTTTCGCTTGCCTCGAGAGCCTGTGGACTTGTGCACTAAAGCGAACAGCTCCATTGGTCGAGTTTCAAACTTCCAGCGAGTACATGGTGATCGAAGCCATTCGCTCTCTCAATCACGAACACAAATCCGGTCAGTCCCTAAAACCCATCCCGATGGGATTACGCAGATAAGCGCTGATCTGAACCCTGTCATCTCGGCATCCCTGGATTACATACTAACAGCGGACGTCGCCAATCTTGTCCTGGTGTTCTGCCTGCCAGAGCATTGCATGCCTTCCGCCGTTCAAGCTTCTCTTCTCTTGCAGTCCTCATGGGCTGACCACCATACAGCAAGCGTTACTCAGTTTCTTACGTCTCACCCTGATGGCTCCTCGAAGTGGACTCCTGGCGATTGCTTCGATCATATCGTCGATGTGGCGGCGGGTGCCATGATCTCAGTAAGTCCTTCCGTTTCGCTACTGCAAGAGGTGTGCTTACATCGTTCAAGGCGTTATCCGCAGATGGCTATAGTCTGCAGGTTCTCTGTCTCGGTGTGTTATCATCGCGTCCTTAGGGCCACAGCGCATTTATCGCTAAAGTACCTTTCAGGTCATTCCGGTGACAACGGGCCGATTTACGCTCTTAAACGTTCCCGCACGAAGCATGAACTGGCGATATCCGGCACCGAAGCAGTGTAAGCACCTCTTTCCGGCAGCGTATTTCAGGATAAGAGGAACGCTGACTAAGGTCTTCAGGCTACTTGCCTTAGATGCCATTAAAGGTGGCACGATTCACGGCTCATCCAGGTTCATCGTCGCTGTCCCACAAGACCACTCCATCTTCAAAAATGTGCCACCTGCTTACGCCAATCCTACGTTGTCGAGTACTGCGAAGCTGAGGGACCAGGTACTGGAGGTACAACATCGATCGATCCATCTAGAACCCGTTATTACGCGCGGTACGGCCACATGCCAATCGCAGTCTCGAGCCAGCAGTCGTGCGTCGCACGCCCGTCCTGTCTCTAGAGCGGGGTCGTTCGCTTCTACCAGTAGTGATGCCCACTCGCAACGTGCCCCGACTCAAGTCTTGCCTTATCCGTCTGCTGGCGCTCATCACGCGGCGTCAGTAAAGGTGTCAGCGTCCAGGTACGCCAACCCTCACCAGACGCGATCCAAGAGCAACCCGCCCTCAAGCTGGAACGGCAATGACGTGACGCCCAGGAAGCAGATCTACAGTGTTCCGATCGTAGATACTGGTACCGCCAAGCTGAGTAAGCGACAGAAAGCTGGCACCGAGCATGGCAGTGTCTGAGCTTGACCACGGGATGCTTTTCACTTGACTTTGGGTTCTCGGGATCTGACGTGACCCTTATTCGGATTTCTGCTTCTTCATACACGGTCGCAAGACATTTGAAGCGATGTATATATCGATATATGCAGCCTGTCCATATTGCTTTTCATCCTATGAGCACTCGGACTGCGTGTATGAATGGAAGAAGTCCTCAGTGCGGCGGTCGTACGCGAAGAGTCAGCATAACGTCTGAGAGCTGGAGGTAACGTAGTCATGTTGCGAAATCCGTACACACAGTTGGTATGGATGTCCTCACAGCTGGCCAACGCGCCACATGAAATGATATCAGCGGAGTGATCCGCTGAGCTTTGGATAGGCGGCAGTCTGGATCATGTTGCGTCGCGTACATAAACTGGATAAAAGCCTCGGATTCAATGACGTAAGGCTTATTGCCGTCAGAACAGCAGAAGGGGGTTTCGTAATAGTTCGTAATGCCAGTAATGCTTGACTCAAAGGAGCGCAAACAAAGAGATGACTGGGCTCTTACAAGATCATCGTGAATGTTCTTTGGGGGAAGTGTCTGGTTGTGGATGGCTCAGGGAATATCAAGCTTGACCGATCGATTGTACGGGAATGCCCGAGCGGCCGTTTAGCCACAATAGGCGATTCAGGCTAAGTCGTTCTCAGGTACGAGATCAAGGTGATCTCGCGACATTGATATCAAAACATGGCAGATCTGGTTCTGAGACGAAGAGAATGCGTCTCGGAAGTTGCGCAGGACACGTCAACACGACGGGCGTTACCAACATGTAGTATGTTTTCTCCCCCCCCCCCTCCCGCCGCCCACCCCCCGGGGGACCCCGAGGCGCAACGTCGGCGGTTGTCTGTCTCCGCACCTCCCAATGACTAGTCCCCTGATATCGTGTACGGCTAGCGCTGATCAACTCTTTTGCGTTGCGGCGTACGTGATGAGCCCAATGCGGGAAAATCTGCCAATTCTACTGTCGAAGGAGCAATGACTACTTCCACCTGAATCTTTTTAGCCTTCACCAATGATTGTATGGGTTGTTTTTCGTGTAGTCGTGTCAAGCACTGCCTCTTTAGTATGTCCATAAGGTATGAGTCTTCATGTTGCCCCCGTACTCTGGTAGGCGTGCTCCTTGTATACTCTATGAACATATCCTCCATTTTGCACGCAGACGGGTGAAAACGAATGACATGGCAGACCTTTCAGGAATTACCGGATATTGCAAGACTTGCAGCGACGATTTAAGTATCGCGGGCAAGCTGATATGACCGCCTTGCAGGCCGTGTGCATTTAGGTCGGTGCCTGTTAATCGAAAATGTATAGCTCTGGCAGCGCTAGAGCATGACTTGCTGTAGCTTTAAAACCTGATTGTTCTCGCATGCTCGACCTCAGAGGCAGGCCAGCGGTATCGAAACAGACATAAATCCAGCAAACACAGCGTCGGATGAGCGTTACTACCAAAAGGGTGTCGAACTTGTTCAAACCGGAGGCGGTGCTCCCGCTTGGGGCATCGAGGAATGCGTCGAGGGGAGCTTACAAGCTTCAAATTCCTGGAGGTAGCTAACCCAGGCCAAGTCAGTCGCGTCAAGCGTGGACAAAGAGCATCAGGGGAAGCTTAAATGGGATCAGGCGATCTCCGAGCAATAATTGCACGGCGAGCTGCCGCAAACGTTTTATAGGTGTCAACATGGTGACTTGGTATATGCGATCTTAATACCGAAGTAGTCATTGCAGTTGGGCCTAGGCTCGTTGCAGTCTAGGTCCAGTCACCCGCCGGGGTGCGTGCTGCTGTCGAAAGTCGTACGTCGGACAGAGCGACAGTCGGGCTGTCTGTGATTTCGAGGCGAAGAGAGCTCGGCATAAAGGAGCTTATAGAGTACCGACGGAGCGATTGTCACAGGCGAGAACATGCAATCAGATCCATGCTGCTTTTCAATCATAAGCATATCGAGAGGCCTATATCTCGTTCTCGTTGTCAGCTTCCACCCTCCGGCGACCGCCGCACCCACTCGTGATTGAAAGAGTCCAGCGCAAATGACATTCAGGGGATTTATGGACTCTTTTGAGTTCTACATTGGACTCCTTTTCCTGCTGATCGAGAAGACACAGGTGATAGTGGGTGTGCGCGTTAAGCAAAACGGCGTGGACTAAAGTACACTCAATACCAAGGGTGATAATCTACATCTGCTGTAGGAGTCGTAGGCGTATGTAGCTATCTTCCACAGCTTCCACAGTCCGCGCTAGATGCCCGCCTTCCCTCAATTGGGAAATCGCCGGCTTCGCGGCGAGGGGCATTCCCGAGACGGTAGTATGCATTATATGTGACGGACATCTTCGCAGCAGTGTATTTGTAATCAGGGTGGGTGCCGCTTGAACAACAATCGCACGATTGGCGCGTCATATGTCTGCACCTAAAAAACTAGAGACGAAAGAGTCCAGCCGCATTTCCGAAAGAGTCCAGCCTATAGTCTGCTGTGGTATAGGATTTGGACTCTTCTGCACACCGGCTGAAAGCGGCGCTCCCCGCTTCCCATCTTGTGCCAGGAAGGGAATCGCTGACGTAACAACTTCCGTGTGAGCACAGCTCGACATCCCACTTTGCGGGTTTCACCTTTTCGCGTCGTCAACAAATACCAAGATGACAGCGCGGTCGATCACACGTCATGTCCACCATCGTCTGTAGCAAGAGGACACGGCTGAATTAAGATGGAAGAAGGCCACATCATAGCTGCCCGCTCCCGGGACGACTCCGAAGCATCCTTGGATCGTGCGAAGAAGAGGATTAAGCCCGGATACTCTGGGTTAACAGATGTGTTGGACGGTGTAGGACTCGTAGACAGAAACGGCGGGTGAGTGCATCACCTATCTGGTCGTAGGTTCTTTCTCTGGAGGCTCAGCTCGGAAGCGAGAGACATCCTTGTCCGGACTGCCGTGTGAAATCATTGGGCGATGCAAAGGAGACCGGTGGGGGTGGGATCTCTGCAACTACAACGTTACTGCAAGCAGCAGCAGGCCGTGATACGAGGGGGCTGAGAAGCTGATGCTAAGGTATAGCAGATCAGAAATGCTGTTTGAATCTTACAGATTCGTCCTGGATGTATCAATCTGCTCGGATGGGGTATCGATACGACGAGCTATCGAGGTGAGCGATGGTGTATCACTTGTTCCCATCGATCCGATCGGTCTTCCTACCAGTGATAACCGTCTGACTCTTAGACTATTGCTGATGAGCCATGCTGACGAAGAATATCGTAGTCTGAGGGCGGTCGCGTGATACCTCCAGCTAAATACACCTCGTTCCCTGCTGCGAATACCCTCATTCTCGTTCCAACGGGACCCATGGCGTCGTCTTCCCACCGCGCATCGCAGCCCGGCCTGATCGAGATGCAGAACCCACCAGACGGCTACTTGGCCCAATTTGCCCTGTCCTCGGAGCAAGTAGCCGAACAATGTCGCTCTATACAGTGGATTTTCAAGTGCAAAGTAGCTCGAGAAATTCTCAGTCAAGACTCCGAATTAGAGGTCGATCTGAGAACCCTGAATTCGATGAGCGCAAGAGACCTGAGCAGATGGCTATATGTCAGTCGATACTACCGGATCCACAAGCATGACTTCCAGAACCTCACGGCGTTCTACAAGGTGATGGATCAGCAGACTGAATATGGGCCTCTGGTATGTGCACGTTGCTCGCGCGTCGTCTCGTGATGACCGTTACTTTGGCGAGGCTCAGATACTGGCATAGTTGCAGCACGGTTTTAGCTGACGACTATGCAGGCAGCACCGCGCAAGGATTCACGGACGGCTACGTTCGTCACGAAATATCGGGAAGCGTTCGAGTCCCGGGATCGATTCTTCCAGGCCAAGCAGGGGCGTTCCGGCAAGGCATCCAAATTACCAACCATTCAAGCTATGGACAATGGGACTGTCAATGGATCATTCCGCCACATCGAGTCCCCAGCGCCGCCGGCAGATAAGCCTCCCTTCGTCTCGCCGCCTCCGATATATGCCCCAAGTCCTGCACCGGACGATCCAGGCGAGGATACATGGGTCTCGGCTACAGCTGGGCCAACGTCATCTGGAGAGGGCCGGCTAGCTCATTCATCCTCCGTGGCGTTTGCCAATACTACTCCGGTGGTTCCCCCCTACCCCTTGTGTGCCAACTCCCCGTCTCGCGTTTCCGCGGATGTCATCGTTCTCGACATCCTACCGCAATATGAAGCAGTGTACGAATGTCACGACACAAGCCATGTCCTACTGGATCAAGAGGTTTTCAAAAACTATTATAGGAAGGACAATGACTCCGACCGGGTGAGTTTCTTGCTTTTTAGAGCAGCTTTACTTGTCCATTTACACGCTGACAGTCAGATCTCCAATTCCGCTTCATAAACCAGGGTCGGCGAGCGGTCCCAAAGTTGCTCATACCAACGTCGGATTGGCTGTCTAAACATCACCTCCAGGCTGGTGGATCACGGCAGAACACCTTCTTGGTCATCGATCCTCATAAAAAACGGTGTCGACTCCCACACGTTGATCGGAGAAAATTAAGGCTCGTAAGTGTCTGCCTACACGAGTGTACCTGGTACACTCCCAATAGGTGCTGACGTTTGTCTTCGATATAGATCATTCGTGACCTACAAGACCGTCTCGTCGACAGTTTCGATACATTCATGCGCGACTCGAGCGGTTTCGGCACCGGCGATAATGACCCCAGAATGACGGCCGCGACAGGAAGGGAGGGGACTTCTACTAGATGGTCATACATGAGTGCGGTCGAGGCGGCTCAGGTAGTCACGGCGAGGTCTGCTGGCGCAAATTCGGACACCGTTGCCGCTGAAGTTTAACAGGGTCGGACCAGGGCAGAGAACGCGGGGAGGCGGGAGGATCGGGTGGTTGGTTAGGGTTGCTGTGGACGTTGGACATCAGTTGTACCTCATGTGAGTTGCTTTGTGTGTACGATATAATATAGGACATAGGACTTTCATGCATGCAGGAAGAGCGTGAGACATCCGGGCTGTACCACATTGGCGGAGCTTTTGATTCGTTATCGGATTGATGACCGGTCCGACGACTTGTTCCGAGGTGTTATCTGCGTAAAGCCTTTGTTGCTTGTCGGATCATATTCGCGAAGAGGTCACTTGAACCTCAATCTTGCGGGTGCGAGTTACGCATCGCGATGGTCGACTTCTTTCCGCGCCTCTCCTTCCAGACCGCCACCGTCCGAGACACACCTGGACTCAATCTCCACCAGGATTTCTTCATTAGTCATTTCATCGACTCCATCATCGTCGCCAAGCTTAGCCAGGATTGCCTTCATGCCCTCGCGCAATTGATTGGCCATACTCAAGTCCTCTCTCAAGGCTTGCGTTTCTCGCCTTTCTCTGATCAAATCGCGTTTGGTTTGCTCGATGTCGGTTAGAGAGCGTCCCAGGAAGTCGATCATGCCTAGACAGGACTCTGCCTTATTCGCACCAGATGCTGTCTGCGTAGATGGCACGGTGGCGTAGGGCATATGATACAGGGCGGCGTGGATCTTGTCTAAAGCTTCGTCGAGTCGATTGCGTTCCTGCCGTGCTGCTGTTACGGCCGATGTATCTACCGACACGAGCGCGGCCATTGATGAGCTAAGCTCTGTAATGTCGTCGTTGAGCCGGGCGAGGACTTCTGTGATCACGCCTGGAGTCTTGAGCGTTGTCTTGATTCGTTGCACTAGAGAGACGACATGAGAACGATTCTTGCGCTCTGCGATGCGTTCCGTTGCCTGGGAAGAGGGACGAGGCCTTTTCGGACCAGCACCGGCGGACGAGCTGAGGGCAGTCGAGGCGGATCTTTTGAAGTTGACTCCCGTAACAACTGGAGTACTGGGTAAGGACACGGTCCTGTCCGAGATCGCAATGTGGTGGGAGGGTGACGTATGTCGTGAACGAGGTTTAGGGGGATTGTGCTCCGTCGCAGATGTCTGAGCGTCGGAAGGCTCAGCCTGGTTACCCTGGCAGACAAGGATCGTGCAAGTCGTCAGCACGTCGGTACAGAAGCCTATCACCTCAGGATACTCACGTTCATGACATGGCTGATACTAGTCTCCGCTTCAATGTGTGATTGCTCAATTTCATTACCATTCGTTTGGTCGGTTCCGTCAATCTCCCGTAGGCTGTCAAGCTTGCCTTGATATTCCCGCACTAGCTGAAGCTTAACCCCGCGCTGACTACATTCGGTCTGGGATATCTCGTCAGGCCAGCAGGAGACAATAACAATCTGCCCGTCCCATTTGCCATCGCTACCGTAACACAGGTCGAAGTTGGTGTATACCGTGTTGTGGCTCTCATCGACCCAGGCAGGTTCGCAGTGAGCGAGTCCAGTAATGCATTGCTTGAGCTGAGGATGAGACGGAAATCTAGCGGTCGCCGTTAGCATGGCATCTAGAAGGGCATCTTTGGCCCAGCATCCCCTGGATACCCCAGCGACACGTTCAGACAGAAACTTACGTGAAACCCCAAGGCCACCATCCCCCTGCTCCTGCGACAGGCTTGTTTCCCCACTTCTTTCCAGGGGGCACTGAGACGATACCAGAGTAGAGGACCGGTAGATTCTTCGAATGACTGACATGGCGTGCGATCTTTGAGGTCGCTGTCTCGTCGTTGAAATGGGGAAAGGTAACGCAAAGTTCGCCTTCTATCTTCCTAGGCTTGGCCGATCCGAGCGGGTTCAGAGGATCCCATACGGTATGAGGCAGTTCAGGGATAAAGCGCTCGAGCACCAAAGCGTGGAAACTGGCTGCGTGATCATCGGCGTCCTCGTTCGACATGCCTGGCTTTTCTAATAGTGGTGAATCAAGAGCCGAAGGGGAAGGCTGGTAGGTGTGATATTGAGCAGAGCGATGAAAAGTCCAGCGTCGTGGTCACGGGTGTTGCGGTGATCGATCACGCCTCATAGAGCATGGCTTGTATTGGAGACATATCGTCGAGCTGTCAAGACAATACCGCAGCAAGTCGCTTGAACTGAAGTGGACGTGAACATTGCGTAGCAAGATGAGGGGAATCAAAAAGGTGTCGCCCGCTGATTAGAAACGTTTGTATACCAAGTCTGTAGTGACCTTGTAATCACCACTCCTTATCCAATCCTTATGCGGACCCACCGCTTTATAACATCGTAAACTGTGTTGAACCGCTTCAATTCAACCCGCAGTCAATCGTTCATCCATTCAATCACCGCTGTCATCCTGTCGGATAGTCTCGCCCATCCACCACTAGGCCTCCGAATAGAGGGATGACTACTTTCACAAAGGTATAATCTAGGCCTGAACACCGCGAATGATCACCTACGGGTCACTCCTCGAGCTGGGATCCGCCGGTTGCCTCACCGTTCGGCGCGACGATAGCGGTCAGCCGATCAATCTGGCCTCTGCGACAAATGACCCGACACGTTTCTCTTCTTCCTCGTTCGTGCACTGTCACCGCTTGAAAGCTGCGTTGGCGCCACGGGGATCCTCATGTACAGCTCATGCAAACGCCAGCGGCATCGCACTCGTCACGGGTCACCTGTCACCTGGCGAGAATATCTTGCTTGCCATCGAAGGCTGCGTAGAATGCGATTTTGAACAGGACAGACTGGCTCCAGGTATGTTCATGGATGCTGAGGCTTCTATTAGGGCCGGCCGCAGAATCATCGCTGATTCATATCCGTTCCATAGTCATGTGCGTTGTTCACAATCTCGACCAACTCCCCGCGGATGTTTGCGTTGAGATCATGAGTATCATCGATCCTGACGGTCGATTGGAAGAAGTTCACGCGGTCGACGAGCTGCTTCCATCCCTAAACGCCCTCAGTCAGACGGTATTCGACTTGCCAGACGCAATGATTACACTCTGGCGACAAAAAGTCGAATCTGTCGCCTCAAAAGCCATGGTTATAAACGAAATCTCGGAGGCTTATCACGTCCCACTTCTGGTATACTACCTATGGGATCTACATTCTGCCAGTGACATTCCGTTAGACAACATAGTCCGGGCTTGGCGACAACGTCAAGGTTATCAACGATGGGCCGAGATTGACGGGAAGGTCTTCGCTTCAAGGGCGAAAGGCAAGAGAAAAATCGAAGCGGGAGTTGACAATCGACTCAAGAAACGCAAGACAGGCCTCGCTGCTGACAGACCGGCAGACGACGCCGGCAATAATGGGGTTGTGGATAGCCAGGACTCGGACGGTCTCGGGCTGGAGGACTGTGAGATGAGAAGGCCTTGCCGCTGTACGCCCGTTTCCAGATTAGGTTTCTTTGAAACGGTGGGCATGCTGATACGTGTCCAGTCTACGAGGTAACAGACGACGGCCATTGTACGCGATGTCGACTGGTTCGTGGATGTGTACACTACGGTGCCAGGTGCCTGTATCAATGCTCGGGTGAAGCCCCTGATTTCGCCCAGCCCATTGCCTTGTGAGTATTGCTGTTGTAGCCCCCGCAGACTTGATGATCGTTGTGCTTACTGACTGTCCAAGCTCAATATCCAACCTCAAAGCCTGGACCGACCCCGGTCAACCACTTTGCCAGGAAGTCTTGGTACCACCCGGCCGATACGTCCATCCCGCTGACAATCAGCGTGAACAACGTGGCACCCCCATATTCGCCGGTCTTCATCATCACCGTCACGATCCAAGCGGCACGACCCCCGGAAGCCCGCTCCCAAGCCCCTCTTGTAGTCTTCTCGATTCAAACGCGCCGTCTCGCGAGGCGTTCAGACACCTTCATCCGCTCAACCGAACCACCTATCACACTCTAGCGCCATGGGGCAAGGGTATCGGCGGCGTCCTTGTGCGCGGCGCGGTCCCTCACAACCTTCCCGTTCAATCGCTAATCGCCGATGTCGACGTACAATTAGGTCAATATTCTGTCCGGCAGGTCGACCCGGTCGAGAGAACAACTCATACAACTGATTCGATTCAGGACATTCTGGCCGAACACGACTTCAAGTTGCGCAAGGTGTCTCACCGAAGCAGCGACTGGCTTACAAGGACCTGGCTCGAGGCCAATAGGGAGAAACTCCAGCGTATAATGGACTCACTCACCAAGGACGATGGTGTCGCCATTGAAGAAAACCCCATGAAGGTTTATGGTATTTTGAAGGACGAATCGCCTGACTCGGGAAGCGGTCCAATCAAGATCGAGGCTTGGAATAGACGCCTGACTGATAAACGGCAACAGGGGCAAGTGCGTGCCAAAGACACCGTCGACCATGTCCATAATAAGCTCCTGGATCGAACGACTTCGGATGAGTGGTCGATGATCGAGCTGGGCGCCATGGCAAGGAGGATGCAGGAGGTACTTGACACCCAAAAGAGCTATGACTATGGTTACGCTCAAGATCTTGAACGTGCGTCCGCTCGCAGGCCTGAGCGCCAAGACTGTAGCTGACGCACCTGAATCGCAGCGAAGAAGGGCAGAAATGGCAAAGGGTATATGGGTCCTTATGATTCCAACTTGTCACCTATTCCATCCAGACCCGGCATCAATATGCCTTTCTTCTACCTTGCTCTTCCGATGAGTCTGTTCCCCTGGCACGTCGAAGACGTAAGTCACGTCTATCTGTGAGAAAGGTCGCAAGGCGCTTTCAACCGTAGAAGGGAATGGCGGCTTAGGCTGATGCCCGTTGCAGTTCTGGCTTAACTCGCTTAGCGTTCTTTACTCTGGCTCGCCAAAAGTTTGGCAGGTTTTATCGGCAGATCAAGCCGAAATGTTTGAAAGGCTAGTCGACGGTAGGTCACTATCCATCATCTTCCCTTCCGGCGCGATACTGCTCATGGCAACATTTAAGAACCCGCTGACGCCATGTGACACTGTCACACAGAAAGGCTACAATGGGACAGAAATCAATGCGAGGACCACCTCAAGCATAAGCAAACCTTTATCCTTCCCCACGATCTAGCCAGAGCGTCGAACTACAACCTCGTTCCATCGACCATCATCCAGCGCGCCGGCGATATGGTTATCACATTTCCCCGTGCTTATCATAGCGGGTTCAATGCGGACGTCAACCTCGCAGAAGCTAAGAACTTTGGCTATCCCGACTGGGCTGTCGTCGCTGAAGGAGCTAGAGTATGCAGGTGCGGAGTCCTCCGGGGTGGCTCGCGAGAGCATCTGCAGACTTTGACCGCTGTGGTGCCGAGTATCGATCATCCTGAGCTACAAGTACTGGCGCCCGACTGGACATTAGAACCTTTCTTTGGGGAGTTTTGATTGTATCCACAAAAGCCGCTTTTTGACATCGTGGAAATATCGTCCATCGCGCCATAAGCGTTGCACATATACCCAGTTCCTTGAACTTTCTATAGTCAGCGTTGTATGTATGTTGTGTAGTCCATACTGCTAGGATCAGACAAAGGTATTACGGTGAGATGCTGCGCGAACGCAAAGAGCAATTCCGGTTGGCGTCTTTTCGTAGCACAGCAAATTATGCATGGCTGCAAGGAGGACCAGGATGCAAGAGCCAAAATCAGTCGGCCAGAGGTGAGTTTTCCAACTGAGAGCGTAGTGGAACAATGATCTGGCTTGCAGAGCGAAAGATGCGTCAGCCACGAAGGATCACCCGAAGATGATTGGGATCGTATGGACTGACGGCAATGAGGCGCAACGAAGCCGCTATAACTCTGGTAAGGACCAAAAACTTGTGATCGAAGCGATGTTCCTACACATAGGTGCTCTGATGGGTATGACATGGATGTCACAGTCTAGGGGGAAACAGATGTCTCACACAGGACAGGCGGCGAAGAACAGTCTAGGTTTAGGTGTCTCGATGGAAGTATCTAGCGCTAGTGGAATCCCGCTGAAATATCCCTCAGTCTTGCGAGTCCAGTCGAGTAGGGGTGTCAATAATGCGAGAGGTACAGTTGCAACAGCCGAAGCTTTCTTATGCCATTTTATGCCGATCGACCGGGTAGTCTTACGGATCATCTACCTGAGACACCATCTGAGCTGCCCGCAGAACTCCTTGAGCTTGAGTGGGCATTGTTCTTTTCCGTCAGCGCTCAATACTTCTTCACATGCGTTTTGAAGGTGATTTCGTCCCAGTATGCCGTTATCTTAGATGTACCGATCACGACAGGACCACTGCATACCTATTCTAAAATCTTGCTTAGGGGCAATAGAACATAGCTGACTACCATCTATCTCTTCAATATGCCAATCACGAGCGTGTACTTTGTGGAGCATAGTCGCAACCGGGGACCTTCGGTCAGCGAATCAGACCCACATTGAATCAGACCCACATTGACTCATATCAGGTGCACTGATAGCAGGGACTCGCAAGTACCGCATTAGCCCGGCATCGGATGATATCCGATCGCTACCATTGTTTCGAAGAGCGATGTATATGGCAGCGGATCACTCACCCTCAAGTGATGATCAGCTATTGGGAGGCATACGCGACCTGAGTCATCTGTTCCTTGATATCGTCCTGCATTGACAAGCGAGGGGTCTGAAGAAGTTGAAGGCTATTGTCAATTCTTCGCTCGCCGAATAGCCTCAGCACTACATGGGCGTCAGGTCATTGACGGAAGCGGACTGAAGTAGAAAGAATGACAGCGAGGTACCTTCTCACCGAAGCACAACTGATCACGCATCGACTACAGAAGGGTTCACTCAGGTTCTGAGGAGCGGCAAAGCCCACTGAGCGGAATATCGCCTCCAACAGGGATCTCATAGCATTCTGTGAGCTTGTTCCGCAAGGCCAATGATCATCTCTACCGGCTTATCCAGCTCAGCAGAGGTATGTCGAAGTAGTCTAATGCTAAACTATGTGCTTGGACGGGACAGCTCGAAATGTCCCTCGCGAAAGGGTGAGCAAGGGCGTCTCGCAAGGCAGAGCCGGTCAACCCGAAGAGATTGGGTCGCATCTGAGGATGTGGGTCGTACAGTTGGGCACTGAGGCTTTGTGCACTGGAGAGGTGATCTCGGAGAGAGCGACTTGGACGGATGCAAATACCATGACCGCAAAGCAAAACAGAGCTCTAGTGGTTCTGAATGAAAGGACTAGCGCGAGCTGCGGACTTTATCGTTTGCTTGCAATTTACTAGCATCAGGGATCTCAACAGGGACCGCGTGGCATCATAACACGCCCTTCTCTGAGGTAGAGTGGCTGGAGTCCCCATTACTTCCACATGCCAGTCGCCATAAGTTACGCCACAGAACCGCAGGGCTGTAACAAGCTCCCGAATGACGCGTCGCGTCGCGTTCAGAACCGGTTTGTCACGTGACGTTATTGCCGGAGATGGCATCTTTCCGATGCGTGGCAAGAGAGCGTCAAACGGGGCATGTCCAGGTAGACAAGTTTTCCCCACTATCGGGACCGTCTCGAAGCGAGCGCTTCACGATCACTGTGGACGAGTCCCCCGGTGGTCAATCGATGCCGAGCACGACTCAATGCGCACGATTGCCGCGCGACGAGTCTTCAGGCCCAAAGTCGGCCGATTCTTTTTGACCGAGATTTCATCACTAGTCACGGGCTTTAACCACTCATAACGAATTTGATATCACTAACACATCCGCCACAGATCATTATGACCGTCTCAGGTTTGGACAGGACGTTCTCTATACTCGACCGTGAGGAACCCTGTGTCCCGACACGTAACGCGTGGCGGCACAAGCCGATCCTTCAAGTGCAAAGCTGGCGATAGATCGAGGATGAACCTCCTGGTCTGCTATCTTCCCGTTGTCATCCTTGGAAGCCAAAAACAACGCCGGTCTGTAGAACTACCCGCTACGATCGCTGCGCGACCTTCCGCCCCTTCGCTTGGCATGCGCCTTTCCCATGCCTTGCCGTGAGGTGGATGAGACATTCGAATTCTGCGCATGTGACTTTATGTATTTATGGGCTCATCTAGTCTAATCGGGCAGGTCTCCTGGTCATTTCGACAGGAGTCCCCAGAGGGATCATTATGTCGCAAAAACATCGACTTCTTTCTGTGCCTCTGGCGGAACGCACCTGGATAGATACCTAAGTCAAGCGAACCCGCCAGTTGAGGCTACAGTCATTTAGCTTTTTGGGATCAATTTGGTGGGCGCAATGTTCTCTAAGTAAGCAATTTCAAGAAGCGTACCAGTATTGCGTGACACCTCAGACGATCTAGCCAAGAACGCCCCTTTGGAATCTGTCAACAGATAGCGCCGAAGAGTCGAACTCGAGGACGAAAGGGGGTTCCGAGGGGAGATCCTTCACGAATCAGCCGGATTACAAGCTCGTCACAGGTCCCCAAAGAGCATCATACTAGTCGTTTCACGTTCTGATAACTGACTTTCATGACCTCCTCCCTTCGGTTCTACTTTTTATGCTCACTGCTTAACCGCTCAACGGCGGTATCATCGTCGCATCATGGATCGCTGTAACAGCCGACAAGGCAAGTACGAAGCGAATGTGATTCGCTGCCTGTCGGACATCGGCAGGTAGAGTTCAAGTCTCTGACCTGCCTCTCTCGCTAGGTAGAGAGAGGTACGTCAGGGGCGTTGGAAGATGGGATTCACCTTTTCAGCCGAGCTTTCCCCTGGGTCTGATGCCCCCAATACCGTTGCATGGCTACAATGCAATATGATTGTTAGGTGCTTGCATAAAGCACATCACGTGCAAGCCTGTAGAATAATCGTGTGAAGGTTGATGGCCAAGGTTGATGGCCACTGTTGATGCTTCCTCTCGTTTGTGCGTTTTGTATCACAGGGCTAGTGGCCCCAGCTCATGCCGCTGAGTACGCTTGGATGTTGCGGTCTCCTTCGTCTTGTATGGACTTGGTCGGGAGACACCAGACCGCTCGTCACGATCGCTATATTGGGGTCATTGACATCCCTCAATTATCCACCATGTTTCCAATACGATGGCCGCGGCCCTTGGGGAAAAACCCTCAGATCAGTTGCGTTGCTCACGCAAATAGCTTTCTTGTCCAAGACTTCGTTCGACGCGTCACGTACCAGTTGGGTGATCGTCCAGTGATCCATAAGTCATTGAACCGCGCTCGAAACATCTGCAGCGGCCCTATTGAGGCGTAAAATGGTTCGTTCCCTTCTTTAGCCTGCACATGCTTGAGCTGTAGATAACCTGGGATACCTGGGACTTCTTTGACCAGGTAGATAGCCGATCCCACGGGCACATGTGACTGCCGGCTAGCTTGTATAACGGTATTACTAAAGCAAGATTATCCCAAAGAAGTCGCATCAACTGAGTTTCAGCAGCCTTCTCCTACAGCTTGGTAGCCCTTCTGGCGGAAACATATTAATACTTCGTTACAGCTCGGTAGAGTCTCGCGATGCCGACGCATGATGTCCCATCCTCATCTCCGCTACTTCCGGCACTTCTCGCTCGACCGGTTGTTGGACTTAGCGTATGTGAGACGCTGGCAAAATGTAGCGAGGGAGCAGAAACCTCTGAACTAGCACGGTTCACTGCCACACAAGGAGGACAGAGCGAGGCCGATAGAGGGAGATACGGATTGCTGAGGCTGCCATCTCGTGCTTTTCCAATCACTCTCCGATACATCCGGGGAATGCAGGAGCATTCCCAGTCGTGGAGTTTGCACCGACTCCAATGACGAGTAGTACACCCGTGAATGGCTGACGCCGCCTCCAGGAGGGAATCGCCGAAGCCTGCGCCCTCGTCGCGTGAAGCCAGGGAGCGAGATCATTGCGTCCGAGACATGATGTTCTGCCTAACCAGCCGGCTGGGGTACGATGGACACATTGGCATGCAAGTGTCGCTATTACACCTGGAAGTATGGCTCGAGACGACCGTGAATCGGCATCGAAGCCGAACAACCGGTGGTCAAACCGGATGACTGGCGTATCTTACGTTACGACTCACGACTCATGCAATTAAGAAGTATGGAAGACTTTGACTACTTGCACCATGACACCTTTCCAGCGATGCACGTGTTTTTGACATCTTACAGATGACTTTCAGCTTGCTCACGGCAAGCGCCCGATCAGTGGTAGGCCTTCCGCATACCAGCTAGGCAACCTGTTCTCAGGCGCCGCCGAGCGTTCTTTCGCGGTCGAGCAGTGTGAGTGCCTCGATATGAGGTAGTATCAAGGGTCTCCCAATCATGTATGGCGCTGGTCCGGTCGACACAAGCGAGTATGCTCTTGCGATGCTGAATGTGCCCCGCCCGCGAGCCCGGTGCCCAGCAGCTGCGACTTGGCCTGACCGATTTTGGGTCATAACATTTATGATAGCCGTCATAGACATACGGTGTACAGAGGACATTATGGTATGGGCACCTTGCTACGGGCGAGTTCTAGCATGCAACTCGTCGACTACGAACGAAGAGAAGCTGCTCAACATGTCAAGCTGTTCCTCGACGGTTATCGTATTGAGTCAAGGTCACGTGACTTTTCCATCCTGTTAATCACCCCCGTGCGACGCGTCAACGTTTCATTGTTCGTTCAGTTGGCTATCCACTTGTCAATCACTCTTTTCGCTTTTCTCTTTCCTTGATACTCGACAATGAACAATATTGTCGCATACGATGGACAATGACGATCTACCTGTCATCGACGAGCGCCTGTATCGACGCCGTCAAGCCTGCGTGCGGGACCTCGCGATGCCGATGTGTCTAGCTACGGCTTATAAAGGCGGAGCACCCAGGACGTCGACTAAGCTCGATCCCGAAAGGATCAAGTTCGACCGAGTCCCCAGCACCTACGAAGTTGTCATGCCACGGATCATCCTTCCTCCGCTGCACCGCGCACTCGAGCAGGCGTTGAGACGGCCAGACTTTCCAGATAGACTCTTCAAACCTGGCGGTGCCGTCGCCTGCGCCAAGTCGCTCTACGACTGGGAGGTCACAGCGTACCAACCTTCAGGAGAGACCGGGGTGTCTCACATACTCAAATCCGTCCTGTTCGACCATCTGAACCGCATTCTGATGAATCTGTACGAAGGTCGAGGTACTAGGGTATGGCGCGTGATCGGCTTGGGCTCAACCGGCAGAGCAGATTGGGGCTTGTATATCAATGGCTATTTATGCGTTATTGTTGAGATCAAACCGCATAGCGTGAGTGAAAGTGCCTAGTAATTCTACACCGCCATGATCTGACTTTTAGAATAGGTTATTTCGACCCTCGACATGGTGAACTTTATCAGGCACGTGAAAAACAGCCCGGTCGTCCAGCGGTCATGGAGCAAAACGCCGTCAAAGTATGCCAACCTTGCCATCCAGGTTAGCAGGAACCACGATCAGTTTCATGGTTGTCACTGATTGCCTTATGGCCTGGATTTGCAGATTGTCGCCGAGTTTGCGCATGATACTGCCTATCGCACCGTTAGATGGGGTGTCCTATTGAACGAGAGTTGTCTCCAGCTCGATCCGGCTGGCGAGCTTATTCCGCAGTATTCCTCGACAGTCCTCTTCGCTCGCCAACCTTCCTCTCTAGCAGTCCTCAACTTACCGTTCAACGACAGCACAGACATTGATACCGATGCCACGGCTGCCGCGGTACAGAGACCTATCGATCTGATGCTGGCTCTTTCCGTGCTGCCTTTGGAGGAATATGCCCCGCCGCCATATGAACCGACGACGCCCTCACTGCCTGCCGTTCCTGCCATTCCTCCAGAGCACCAGAGAACGGGATTCGGTCATGGAACTGCCGAAGGTTCTGATGGCGCAGGACTATCAGCTGCTTCTCGCCCAGCCGGCAGCTTGGCCCGCTCCAATTCGCCACATCCTGTATCGACTCGGACAAGGAGTGCCACCGCTGACACTCAGCCAGGCTCACATGATCGCAGCGGTCGTGGTACGATGGTACGTACATCGAAGTCAAGCCCGAGGTGTCTGACGTTTGTACAGCTTGGCGACCGCTTCGACGTCAAAGTACCGATGCCATACTTTGGATCAGATGCTGGATTTATCGTATGTTAAACCTTGGTCCGGGGGGTCAAAGCTGAGTCTCGCTCAGATTGTGCCAAAACCAGAGCTTGCAACGGATGGTGAAACGGTCAACGTGGACTTGACCACTCCCACGCTGTTCCCTTCGTACAAGAAATACCAGTACAACCGAGATGACTACACTATCGACGTGAATCTCAGGCATGCAGTGAGTATGGTCAGGATAAGGTGGATGCTGTTCTGTAGACTAAACGGACCTCTCAGGAGACAACCCGCACCAGTATCGGTCTCCGGACCGGGCAATATGGATCGACCAGATCGATGAACGATGCTGTCGTGACTCAGCCGTCGAGTCAAGTCAGTGCTGAGTCGCCAGATTTGAGGAGCTTCAATTGAGTGCTAACTTCTCGTCAGGCCCCTCCGCCGATCCTCATCTTACAACCTGATGAAGGAGTCGAGCTAACGTTCGACCATCTTCAAGTGCCCTTGCTGTCCCTTGATGGGCCTATCAATTGGTACAATTATCGAAATGGTCACGACTTGCCAGATCCTACGCGACTATCACCCTCGATGACACAACCCGGTGAAGAGTGTATTGTGCTGGGCTCGGCTCGGGGTCAAGGGGCCGTATGGAAAGTGTACCCCGTTGCGGATGACACTCGTCGGGTCATCAAGATTACCGTACCATCGATTTATCCCGATGAACCCGAAGAAGGAGAGTTCAGCTGCCACGATGTACGAGCATCGATCAAGCGCGAGCTTGACCTTTTGACTGGCCCTCTAGCGCCACTGCAGGGGATCGCTGTGCCCAAGGTGCTAGGTGTGTACGCTACCTGCATCGAGGATACTGAGGTGTGGGCTATCATGATGGAAGATTGTGGAGAACCGGTTGCCTTGGATGAACTGCTCCCACACGACAAGTGAGTATCTACGGTCATCGTCGATCTGGATGCTTCCTCTGGTTACGTGCTCATCTGACGTGCCCTTGCAGGACTGCTCTTCTGAGACTGTACTCTGGCCTTCACGATCACGGCGTTCTTCACGGCGACGTGCGACCGTCAAACTGGCTCCAAGCTAGAAAGACTATCACTGATCTATTGACTCCCGCGCGATTCTATATCATCGACTTCGGCCAATCTCTTTCTCTTGAAACGGCCTTGCCGCTGGGTCAGGATTGGGAGACTCTGTGTGCAGGAGAGCGCGATCTGGTTCGACGTATGATGGGGGATTTTACAGGTGCGCAGGTCATAACCCTTGGCCAATATCTAAGCACGCTGATTTGTGTCAGCACCGCAATAACGACGCCATCTACTTGGTGCCCTTCTGAGGCAACCACGCGTGGAGTAATCCACACCTCCATTTAGTTCGCCTGAGCCCGGTTCAGTTCACGATCAGCATGTATCGCTATGGGACTGAGCAACGATCGCTTACCTTCAACTGACGCTATCGCTTGATCCTTCCGATGTGGCCCATGATGGTACATGGTGGTACTTGATGGCAAATCGCAGGTCGCGCTCAAGTCTCACGTCACAACATGCTTAGCGCGGCGGACACAATTGACTTTGCTTTAATGCGCCACGCGCGACTGACGCGGACGCTAATCGCGTGCTTCTTTGGACTGTAACAGATCGAGCCGCCCTGATTCATAACGTGAAAGCTAAATAGATTGGGACACCTGCGGTCCGGTGACACATGCCGTCCTAAATTGCGACAGTACCCAGTCAGAGCCGAATGCCGCCTTATCTCTGGATGCACAATGATCTGCACCGACCCGATTTGCAGTCGCCGAACCCGCAACCGGAGGCCACCTTGATCGTCAGCGGACGGATCTTTTTCCGCATTGAAACACCATAAGTGGGCGCGATTGATGTCCGAGTAGCGCGACTCTGATCGATCGCGAATCTTGGCAATCACGTTTGACAGATACGTACGGGTAGCCACTTGTTGTAGTATCTGCCAGCTCCGCCAGCTCTTCAGTACTAGTGTCCATTTTTGGGCATCAGACGAAATGACCTCGGTGCAAGAGGCTAACAGTCGCGAGTCCAGGGCAATTCGCGAATTCAGGGATCCGCAAATCTGTAGAGACCCGATTCACGGCTGGCTTCGGATCAACTGATGTAGAAGGGGGCGACCCTGAGGCTAGAGCGTAGCCTCCGTGATCTATACTCAAGCTCAAATGACAACACCACGTCGTTAACACCTCGCTGCATACCCGTTGGTGAGATATGGGACGACCAATACCATCTGACGGCATGGGCTACGCATCGGCGCAGGAATGTGAGGGGCCTCGCGGCGACCCGCAGACCACTTTTCTCGCTTGTCTGACGCATTTTTGCGCAGTACGCATGCCGGTGACCTGTTCCCTGCTGTACCGTCAGATTTCGCAGACCATCTTTTCGATTTTGGGACAACTGCGCGCTTCCGGTGACGCCGCCAGGAGGGCGACTCGGTCAGGTACGGCCCTTAGCCACGGGCCGACGCAGCCTCAGGATAGCTTGCCCGACCATGTGCCCGAATCTGCCTACACTGGCGTTCTTGAAATAGTTCGGAACCAGTTTTCTCCGGAGAAATGATAACCGGTCACAAGTGGCAGGTTGCAGCTCGAGATCGGGTGCCTGACGGAACGCAAAGCCGGAACCTGAAGTCCCGTCTGACGGGATGTCTTCGTCCCTTCAGCGTTGCACGACACCCACAGCTCAGGCAACCCCTTCCATCGACCCACAGCAATGTCATGATATATTCTGACATGTTCTACCGTCTGTCTTCCATACGCGACTAAGTCAGTCTCCCTACATCTCCTATATCGAACAACAGCAATATGTCAAGCATTAGCTCGGAACATATTCAGCAGGGCCTCCAAGCGCTCGACCGTTCTGATCGGAAGCGGAATTGGACGGTGACTGCTGCGCTGTCCAGCATCAAAGCCTATGAGTCCTTGTCCTTCAACTGGAACGACGTTGTGTGAGTTGTCTTGTCGTTGAGTCCCTCATGATGTCTGGCTGAAAAGCGATAGACGCGCTCTGCCGAGCCTTCTGCAGCTCTTGGGCGTGTGCAAGAGCCTCTCCGTCTCCGTCTCGACCCTGGGCATGGAGGTCGGTAGACCTCCCACGGGCAGGCTGGCCCACTTTGAGTGAGCATCCCTCTGGCCCCTTTGAACCATCGGTGACAGCTCGCAGCTATGACAGACTGGACCACTGCCTTACACAGCTGTCGGCTCAAGGATCCAGTATGCTTGAGAAAGTCTATTCTAATATTAGTGCGATTGGCTCGGCCGGGCAGGATGCCGAGAAGACAGTGAGTGAACAGGGGCGTCCCCCAGCTGATCGATCAGGTGAAACGGCTCGTTGAAGGGCTGTCGTCACTCGAGGCTCCCATCCAAGTCCTTCACGGTCACTTACAAGATCTGGCGAGATACTCTCAGCGCTGTCGTCAGGTGAACACAGAGCTGCTCAACGAGCTTAATCTGTGGCTTCGGATGCTGCGAGAGCTCGCTACTTATTGTTGCGAGAACACAGCTATTCAAGGCCCGGAGCAGGAACAGCTGTTGGCCAAACTCGACTACGCGGAGGGTTCCGCTTCGCAACAGTCTCAGGACGAACAGGGTCGCATCGATGTCATGCAGAGTGTATTGCAGAAGTGCAGAGAAGACTACAAGGACATACTTGCAGTAAAACCAAGCCTGTGAGTATCGTCTGTCCCAGCATCGCTCGTGTGCTGAGCACTACTCAGGGAATCCCTGTTCATGCAGCAGCTTGAAGAGAGCCTAGTTGCGACAAGCACCACAGCGATCGCACAAGGGACCTCGTCGGTCAGGCTACTGACAGCCTTCAATCGAGATGGTCAGCCATCACAGTCGATGAACATGCGGTCGGCCTTCGAAGAAGCAAGAGTCCAGGCCGCAATGGCGGAGACAGAGGGTCTGGTGGCAGAACTTCGAGCGACATCGCCAGGAACGGGCAAGCTTCGAGTGAATGACCCCGCCTCAATGTCGAGTCATACCGCACTTGTGCTTGTGGAAAGCCTCCACAGGATTATACGCGGAGCCGACAGTACCAGGCGTATCGATTGGGACGCGTTCACGAAAGCCTCAGTCGGTGGCCAGCCAAGCGATGCTTCGGAAGCGGGACGGATCAGGACCAAATTGGAAGAGGAGCTTCGCAACCAGTCTCAAGACCGGGCCAGCCTCACTTCACAGCTCGTCACATCGGCTGTGACTGAAGCTTTAGCGGTTCTAGGCGAAATGTCAAGTATAGCCACGCACGGTCAAAAGCCTGACAGTAACAGCGACATCGCTGCGAGATGGTCAGAACGAATAAACAGCTGCGTCAAGATCATGCGAGCTATCAAACAGATGGCTGCATCAGTAGGAGGGAAGCCTCCAGGCTCCATCTTGTTTCCTCGTCGCACCGATATTCGACACTACTCACAGGCCGGAGCGAGCCTTGCGGAACAGAGTGTTCGATCTTGTACGTCCAGGCTGAGCTCCGAGCGGGAGATGCTTCAGGCTCTCCTGATGACGTTCGAGGCGGTCGCGAACGAGAACAACATCTCGCAAGACCGTCTGGAAGCAAAGCGGGTAGAAGCTGTGGGAGCAGATCCGCAGACGATGCAGCCGGTAGGTTTTGTCATCTCCACAACGAGTCCCAGCTGACGTTATCCAGGCAGATGTCCAAGCTGTACTGGTCCAGCTGTTCGGCTTCGCCGCCCAATTGAAGCGCAAGGTATCGACCGTGTCGCTCATCTTGGAGAATGTGGATCTTACTACGCGATCGGTGGCCAAATGTCAAGTCGAACCTTTTTCCAACGAGCTTGAAGATGTCCGAAGCAAAGTAGCCAACGAACTGGCTGAACAATACAACATATTCATGCGCGACCAAATCTTCGACGTCATGGTACACCTTGCGTCAAGCTTCGGCCTTCTCCGCGATGTGGGAGACATGTACAACAGGGTGCACGCAGAGTTCATCGCGCAAGGCTTGCACAGGATCGAGCGTATGGCACCGGATGGCCCCAGGATCCGCGACGATATGAGACCCGAAGAGCGTGCCGAGCGGGAGCGGTATGCGCAAAGAGTGAACCAAGAATTGGCAGACTTTACCGGCCGAGCGGAGAGAGATGCTCGGTCCATCGTCCAAAAAGTGAGAGTCCGCAGCTTACGATGGGAACAGCCACACTGACTCCCTTTAGAAACAAGAAGAGCGCATCAACACGCTTCGAACTCGGGTGAACGATCTGACTGAACAGCTCAACGAGTTCCCGTCACAGCTCCGACCCAGCGAACCCGAAATGAAAGCTGTGATCTTGGGACGAGATCTCGCGTGCGCTGCTCTCAGGGAGGCCCTGGCGTGCGAGCCAG
Organism: Kwoniella sp. DSM 27419; assembly: GCA_036428645.1. Taxonomy (NCBI): domain Eukaryota; kingdom Fungi; phylum Basidiomycota; class Tremellomycetes; order Tremellales; family Cryptococcaceae; genus Kwoniella; species Kwoniella sp. DSM 27419. The sequence goes on along the minus strand of CP144084.1, from coordinate 1,005 downwards.
ATGCGCTGGATCTCCTCATACAGCCGCGCTGATTCATGATACTTCGGCGAGTATAAATAAGGCGTCGGTCGTGCGCATGCACTCTGCTTAGGGCTTGACCTGTCTTTGCGAAGAGGTATCGTGGACTATGTGCCAACGCGAAGCCAAGTCGTGGATAGCACAGAGCCCGGCTATCTAAACCTGAAGGAGGAAGCTAGCGGTGGATGCAAAGCGACGCCAGCGGGACGGGCTCAACGTGCAGATCCGGGCTTGTCATCGGTTACGAGTACGCTCGTTGACAGCTTTCCATACGCGCGAATTGCACCATCAGGCTGAAAGTGCCCGTGCAAGACGCAATATAAAGGCGAATGAATGTCGGGGTAAGTACAGGGGCAAAGTGACGTCCGTGAAGAACATCTGGGAAAGCACCACAGAGCTTGGGTGCACCAAACAAGCGTCTATGCACCTACATCCACCCTAACATATGAAAGTTTGCAGCAAAGGCTTTGTTTCACACCCTATGCAGCAACATAGTAAATAGAGCTATGGTGGGGGAGTGACCCTTTGGCGCACACTTAGGGAATGGAGCTATGGTGAGAGAGCGACCCTTTGGCGCAACTAGGGGGTACCCATTGGCGCAGCTTATGTAACATTAGAACCCTTTGGCGCTTTGGGGGTTAGGGGATCGGGGTTAGGGGTTAGGGGTTAGGGGGTTAGGGGTTAGGGGTTAGGGGTTAGGGGTTAGGGGTTAGGGGTTAGGGGTTAGGGGTTAGGGGTTAGGGGTTAGGGGTTAGGGGTTAGGGGTTAGGGGTTAGGGGTTAGGGGTTAGGGGTTAGGGGTTAGGGGTTAGGGGTTAGGGGGTTAGGGGTTAGGGGTTAGGGGTTAGGGGGTTAGGGGTTAGGGGTTAGGGGGTTAGGGGTTGGGGGTTAGGGGTTAGGGGTTAGGGGGTTAGGGGGGGGTTAGGGGTTAGGGGGTTAGGGGTTAGGGGTTAGGGGTTAGGGGTTAGGGGTTAGGGGTTAGGGGTTA